>CM032355.1:115376024-115389933 GCA_019023105.1 Diglossa brunneiventris | reverse complement strand
TAAATCCCAGGGATCTTTGGGAATTCCGTCTGGATTTGTGCTCTTCAAATCCCAGGGATCTTTGGAAATTGTGGCTCCTTAAATCCCAGGGATCTTTGGGAATTCTGTCTGGATTGATGCTCCTCAAATCCAGGGATTTTCAGGAATTCTGGCTCCTTAAATCCCAGGGATCTGTGGGAATTCTGGTTCCTTAAATCCCGGGGTTCTTTGGCAATTCTGGCTCCTTAAATCCTGGGGATCTTTGGGCATTCCCACATCCCAAATTCCCATTTTTTTCCCCGTTTCCCGGCAGTGAACGGGGTGCCGTGGCCGCAGGAGCCGTCGCGGCGGGGCAGCCACACGTTCCAGTGCGGACTGGGCTGGTGCGGCCGCCCGACGAGGCGGGAGCGGAGCAGGCAGAGCTGCGGCAGCGCTACGAGGCCATGCAGTGCTTCACCGTCAGCCAGCCCCGCGCCTTCCAGGAGGAGGGGGAAGGTGGGATTGGGGATTTGGGGTTGGAGATTTGGGGTTTGGGATTGGGGTGGGATTGAGATTGGGGTGGGATTGGGATTGGGATTGGGTTTGGGATTTGGGATTGGTGTTGGAGCTGGGCGTTACGAGGCCATGCAGTGCTTCACCGTCAGCCAGCCCCGCGCCTTCCAGGAGGAGGGGGAAGGTGGGATTGGGGATTTGGGATTGGGGATTTGGAATTGGGGTTTGAGATTTGGGATCTGGGATATGGGATTGGGGAGTTGGGATTTGGGAATTTGGGATTTGGATTGGGGATTTGGGATTGGGATGGATGGCATGGGGATTAGGATTGGGATTGATGGGGGATGGGATTGCAGGATTGGGATTGGGATTAGGATGGATAGGATGGGGATTGGGATTGAGATTTGGGATGGGATTTGGATTAGGATGGATGGCATTGGGATTGGGATTGGGGTTGGGGTTGGGATTTGGGATAGGATTGGGATTGGGATTAGGATGGGTGGCATGGGGGTTGGGATTGGGATTGGGGTGGATGTCATGGGGATTAGGATTGGGATTGGGATTGGGATTAGGATGGATAGGATGGGGATTGGGGTTGGGATTTGGGATGGGATTGGGATTAGGATGGATGGCATGAGGATTGGGATTGGGATTGCGATTGGGATTGGTGTGGGATGGGATTGCAGGATTGGGATTGGGATTAGGATTAGGATAGGATGGGGATTGGGGTTGGGATTGATGTGGGATCGGATTGCAGGATTGGGATTGAGATTTGGGTTGGGATTGGGATTGGGAATTGATGGGAGAGCAGAATGGAGGAGGTTTGGGATGGATGGGATGGGATGGGATGGGATGGATGGGATGGGACTGGGGATTGGGATTGGGATTAGGATTGGAATTGGGATGGGATGGGCTGGGAATGCAGGCCTAGGATTGGGACTGGGGACAGGGCCGGATCCCGTCACTCTCCCATTTCTCTTCTCCCACCACATTCCCAGGATGAATCCCACAATTCCCCCAGGATTTCCAAAAATCCTGGTGTTTCAGGACCAAATCCCCACAATCCCATGAATTTTCATTATCCCAACTCCACCACATCTCAGAACCCTCCCAGTTAATCCCCCCAAGCTTTTCCCAGGGAATTTCAGGGAATTCAATCCCGTTTCCTCAGGGAAACACTTCCAGGGCAGGGAATGAAATCAGGGAGCGAGGTTTGAGCTCCGACCCGGGGCGGTTCCGGCATTCCCGGTGTTTTTCCCGGTGTTTTTTCCCAGATTTCCAGTCGTGTCTGATCTGCATCGCCCGGAGGTTGCCGCGCCCGGCCGCCCCGGCCCCGACCGAGTCCTTCGTCACCAAGCAGGACACCACAGGTACATCCCAAACATTCCCGGCGTTTGGGGCAGAATTCCCGGGATTCTGGGGCTCTGGAGGTCGTGGGAGTGAGAGACGGGAGTGGTGGAATTCCGGAATGGTTTGGGTGGGATTTCTGGAGATTCAATCCCGTCCAATCCCAAACCCAGGGTGCTCCAACCTTTCCTTGAGTGCTCCCAGGGATTCTCTGGGAATTCCTTCCCAAATCCCATTTCCCCCTTTCCCAGGGAATTCCCTCCATTCCCAGCTCTCCCAGCCTGGCATTGGATCCATCCCCATCCCAACCTCTCTGGGAAGGAATTTCAGGAATTCCCTGGGGACTGGGGACTCCAGGAAGGGTCATCCTTCCCTTTTCCATCCCCAAATCCCATAAAAATCCTTCTGGATGGATCCTGAATGTCCTTGATCCCAGAATCCTGGAATGGTTTAGGCTGGGATCCATGGACCTTCAATCCCACCCCATTCCCACCCCACCATCCCAGGGTGCTCCAGCCTTTCCTTGGACACTCCCAGGGATTCTCTGGGAATTCCAGCCCAGCCAGGAATTCCTTCCCAAATCCCATTTCCCCTTCCCTAGGGAATTCCCTCCATTCCCAGCTCTCCCAGCCTGGGACTGGATCCATCCCCATCCCAGCTCCTCTCTGTAAGAAATTTTGGGAATTCCCTTGGAATCTCAGGGATTTCCCTTCCCTTTTCCATCCCTAAATTCCATAAAAATCCTTCTGGATGGATTTTGATCCATCCTTAATCCCAGAACGGTTTGGGATGGGATCCACAGACCCTCAACCCCATCCCCACCCCACCACCCCCAACCTCCTCCAGGCATTCCTTACACCACTCCCAACATCCCAAATTCCCCAAATCTCCCCAAATTCTCCTTTTTTCCCCAGGAAAAATCATCTCCATCGACACCAGCTCTCTGCGCGCCGCCGGCCGGACGGGCTGGGAGGATCTGGTGCGGAAATGCATCTACGCCTTCTTCCAGCCCCAGGGCCGCGAGCCCTCCTACGCCAAGCAGCTCTTTCAGGAAGGTACCCGCTGCCTTTTCCCCCTGGGAATCTTCTCTGTGGGAAAAAATCGGGAAAAATCCCCGGATTTCGGGTTTTTTTGTTCCCGATGCGGGTTGGGAAGAGGAGGAGAAAATGGCGGCGTTGTTGTGGTGGGGTCGGCGTGTGGGGTTTTTTTGTTTTGGGAGGGTTTGGGGGGTTTTTTGGGAGGTGGTGATGGCTGGATGGTTTTTTGTGGATGGTGGTGGGGTTTTGGGGTTTGGAGACGGATTTTTGTGGCACTTTTCTATGTTTTTCCCTGTAATTCAGTGTTTTTTCCCTCAGTGATGAAGCGGGACACTGCCCTCAGTCTCTCATTCCCCTCACGCTGTGCGATGGCTCTGTGCTGATCCTCCCTGTGCCCAGTTGGGGTTTTTGGGATTAGATTTTCATTGAATTGGGGTTTTTTGGATTGAGTTAGGATTTTTTCAGGATTTACTTGAGCTTTTCCCAGGATTTTTCTGAGATTTAGGTGTTTTTCCCCTCAGTGATGCCTCTGGCATGGCCCTCAGGCCCTTGTCCTCCTCACGCTGAGTGACGGCTCCGTGCTGATCCTCCCTGGGCCCTGTTGGGGTTTTTGGGTTTAGATTTTCATTGAATTGGGGTTTTCTTGATTGGATTGGGATTTTGTCAGGAGTTTAATGAGATTTTTCCCATGACTTTCCTGGAATTCTGGGTTTTTTCCCTCAGTGATGACCCCAGCACTGGCCTCAGGCCCTCGTCCCCTTCACGCTGAGTGACGACTCCGTGCTGATACTCTCTGGGCCCTACTGGGGTTTTTGGGATTAGCTTTCCATTGGATTCAGTATTTTGGGATTAGATTGGGATTTTCTCAGGATTTTCTCCAAATTTTTCCATGTTTTTTTCCTAGAATTCAGTGTTTTTCCCCTCAGTGATGATGTGGGGCATGGCCCTCAGGCCCTCGTCCCCTTCACGCTGAGTGATGGCTCCGTGCTGATCCTCCCTGTGCCCTATTGGGTTTGTTGGGCTTAGATTTCCATTTAATTGAGGTTTTTGGGACGAGAGTGTGATTTTCTCAGTATTTTCTTGGGATTTTCCTGGGATTTAGGTGTTGTTTCCGTCAGTGATGACCCTGGCATGGCCTTGATCCCCTCATCCCCTTCACGCTGAGCGATGGCTCCGTGTTAGGGGTTTTGGGATCAGGTTTCCATTAAATTGGGTTTTTGGAATTAGATTGGGGTTTTCTCAGGATCTTTTTGAGATTTTACCAGAATTTTCCAGGGATTTAGGTGCTTTTCCCTCAGTGGTGACCACATCACTGCCCTCAGCCTCTCATCCCCCTCATGCTGAATGACGGCTCCGTGCTGATCCTCCCTGTGCCCTGTTGGGGTTTTTGGGTTTAGATTTTCATTGAATTGGGGTTTTCTTGATTGGATTGGGATTTTGTCAGGAGTTTAATGAGATTTTTCCCATGACTTTCCTGGAATTCTGTGTTTTTTCCCTCAGTGATGACCCCGGCACTGGCCTCAGGCCCTCGTCCCCTTCACGCTGAGTGACGACTCCGTGCTGATACTCCCTGGGCCCTATTGGGGATTTTGGGATTAGCTTTCCATTGGATTCAGTATTTTGGGATTAGATTGGGATTTTCTCAGGATTTTCTCCAAATTTTTCCATGTTTTTTTCCTAGAATTCAGTGTTTTTCCCCTCAGTGATGATGTGGGGCATGGCCCTCAGGCCCTCGTCCCCTTCACGCTGAGTGACGGCTCCGTGCTGATCCTCCCTGTGCCCTATTGGGTTTGTTGGGCTTAGATTTCCATTTAATTGAGGTTTTTGGGATGAGAGTGTGATTTTCTCAGTATTTTCTTGGGATTTTCCTGGGATTTAGGTGTTGTTTCGTCAGTGATGACCCTGGCATGGCCTTGATCCCCTCATCCCCTTCACGCTGAGCGATGGCTCCGTGTTAGGGGTTTTGGGATCAGGTTTCCATTAAATTGGGTTTTTGGGATTAGATTGGGCTTTTCTCAGGATTTTCTTGAGATTTTACCAGAATTTTCCAGGGATTTAGGTGCTTTTCTCTCAGTGGTGACCACATCACTGCCCTCAGCCTCTCATCCTCCTCATGCTGAATGACGGCTCCGTGCTGATCGTCCCTGGGCCCTATTGGGGTTTTTGGGTTTAGATTTTCATTGAATTGGGGTTTTGGATTGGATTTAGATTTTATCAGGATTTTAATGAAATTTTTCCCATGATTTTCCTGGAATTCAGTGTTTTTCCCTCAGTGATGATATGGGGCACGGCCCTCAGGCCCTCGTCCCCTTCACGCTGAGGGTCGACTCCGTGCTGATCCTCCCTGTGCCCTATTGGAGTTTTTTGGATTATATTTTCATTTAATTGGGGGTTTTTGGATTGGATTGGGATTTTCTCAGAATTTTCTTGGGATTTTCCTGGGATTTAGGTGTTTTTCCCCTCAGTGATGACTCTGGCACGGCCCTCCGGTCCTTGTCCTCCTCATGCTGAGCGACGGCTCCGTGCTGATCCTCCCTGTGCCCTGTTGGGGTTTTTGGGCTTAGTTTACCGTTGAATTGGGGGTTTTTGGATGGGATTGGGATTTTCTCAGGATTTGATTGGGTTTTCCCAGGATTTTCCTGGAATATAGGTGTTTTTTCCCTCAGTGAGGAACCCAGCACGGCCTTGAGCCCCTTGTCCCCTTCAGGCTGAGCAACGGCTCTGTGCTGATCCTCCCTGGGTTCTATCATGATTTTTAGGATTTTCTTGGGATTTTCTTGGAATCTTTGTGGAGTTTTTTAAATTTTTGCACGATTATCCCTGGAATTCAGTGTTTTTCCCCTCAGTGATGACCTCGGCACCACCCTCACTCCCTCATCCCTTTCACGCTGACTGAGGGCTCTGTGCTAATCCTCCCTGGGCCATATTGGCGTTTTTGGGATCAGATTTCCATTGAATTGGCTCTTTTGGTATTAGATTGGGATTTTCACAGGATTTTCTTGGGATTTTTCAGTATTTTTCTCTGGAACTCAGTGTTTTTCCTCTCTGTGATGATCCCAGCACGGCCTTGAGCCCCTCGTCCCCCTCACGCTGAGCGACGGCTCCTTGCTGATCCTCCCACTCTCGTTTTTAGGATTTTCTCAGGATTTTCTTGGCATTTTCCCAGAATTTCCCATATTTTTCCCTGGGATTTTGTGTGTTTCCCCCCAGTGATGACGCAGGGCACGGCCTTCAGCCCCTCGTACCGCTTCACACTGAGCGACGGCTCCATGCTGACCCTCCCTGTGTCCTATTGGGGTTTTTGGGATCAGATTTCCATTAAATTGGGTTTTTGGGGATTAGATTGGGATTTTCTCAGTATTTTCTTGAGATTTTACCAGAATTTTCCTGGGATTTAAGTGTTTTTTCCCACAGTGATGACCTCGACACTGGCCTCAGCCCCTCATCCCCCTCGTGCTAAGTGATGTCTCCGTGCTGACTTTCCCTTTGCCCTATCATGATTTTTAGGATCTTATCGGGATTTTCTTGGCATTTTCCGTGATTTTCCCATATTTTTCTCTGGAATTCTATGTGTTTCCTCTCAGTGATGACCCCAGCATCGCCTTCAGTCCTTCATCCCCTTAACAGTGAGCAACGGCTCTGTGCTGATCTTTCCTGGGCCCTGTTGTGGTTTTTGGGATCAGATTTCCATAGAATTGGGTTTTTTTGAATTAGATTGGGGTTTTATCAGGATTTTCTTGGGATTTTTCCATGGTTTTCCCTGGAATTCAGTGTTTTTCCCCTCAGTGATGGGGCAGGGCCCTGAGCCCCTCGTCCCGTTCACACTGAGAGACGGCTCTGTGCTGATCCTCCCTGGGCCCTACTGGCATTTATGGCATTAGATTTTCATTGAATTGGGGATTTTTGGATTGGATTGGAATTTTCTCTGGATTTTCCAGGATATTTCCCATGATTTTCCTGGAATTCAGTGTTTTTCCCCTCAGTGATGACCCTGGCATGGCCTTCAGCCCCTCATCCCCCTCACACTAAGTTATATCTCCGTGCTGACTTTCCCTTTGCCCTATAATGATTTTTAGGATCTTCTTGGGATTTTCTCAGGATTTTCCTTGATTTTCCCATATTTTTTCCTGGAATTCTGTGTGTTTTTCCCCAGTGATGATGCGGGGCACGGCCTTCAGCCCCTCATACCCCTCACACTGAACGACGGCTCCGTGCTGATCCTCCCTTAGTTTTATTCTCGTTTTCCGGATTTTCATGGGATTTTCTCGGGATTTTCCTTGATTTTGCCATATTTTTCCCTGGAATTCTGTGTGTTTCTCCCCAGTGATGACGCGGGGCACGGCCTTCAGCCCCTCGTACCGCTTCACGCTGAGCGACGGCTCCGTGCTGAGCGCCCACACCAAGTGCAAGCTCTGCTATCCCTCGAGCCCGGAGCTGCAGCCCTTCATCATGGGCATCCACGTCATTGAGAGGTACGGAATTCCCGGGAATCCCTCAGAATTCCATGGAATTTCCATCAAATCCAACAGAATTCCATGGAATTCCTCAGAATTCCGGCCGGGAGCAGGGCTGGGAATCACCCGGAGAGGGCGGGGATGAAGCTCCAGGCGCTGATCCCGCCCTGTGTTTTTCCAGCTTTGTGGGGTTTTTTCCCCTTCTTTTTTCCCCACTTTTAAGTTTTTCCTGGAATTCTGGAAGTTTTGGGAATTTCGGTGTTTCCTAAGGAAAATTTTTCCAGGGGTTTTCAAACTCTGGGTGAGGAATTTTTCCTGGAAATCTGGCCTCGACTTCATCCAGGCATTCCCTGGGTCCTCGGTGCTGGGTTGGGATTGGGATTGGGATTGGGATTGGGATTGGGCCTGGAAATGGAATTGGGATTGAATTGGAATTTGGATTAGGATTGGTTTTGGGATTGGTATTGGAATTAGGATTTGGACTGCAATTGGGATTGGGATTGCAATTAGGATGAGGATTGGGATTAGAGTTGGGATTGGAATTAGGATTAGGTTTAGGATTGGGATTGGGTCTGGAATTGGGACTGGGATTGAGATTAGAGTTGGGATTGGGATTGGCATTGAGATTAGAATTGGGATTGGAATTTAAATTAGGATTTGGTTTAGGATTGGGATTGGAATTAGAACCAGTATTGGGATTGGGACTGGGATTGGGTCTGGAATTTGGATTGGAATTAGGATTGGAATTGTGATTGGGATTAGGTTTGGGGTTAGGATTTGGACTGGGATTAGAATTGAGGTTTTCCCCTCCCAAGGATTTCTGTCATAATTCCTGGGAAAGATGATCCTCTGGAGCAGCTGGAATGGGTCCAGGGAATCCTGGAACAACCCCAGAAATTTGGGAAAACCGACTTTTGCCAGCATGAGGGGGCTGGGATGGCAGGAATGGGAATTCCTGACCCAAAAAAAAGGCTCAGAGCAGCTGGAATTCCAAGCAGGGAATTTTTTGGGATCTCTGCTCTTCTCAGAGCAGGATTTGGGAATTCCAAACCCTGAGAAAACCTTGGAGCAGCTGGAATTCCCATCAGGGAATTTTTGGAATTCCTGCTGCCAGAATGTCTTCGGGGACCACCAAAACCTGATTTTTTTCCATGTTTTTTCCCCCCCCAACAGGGATCACGGAATTCTGTCCCCCCAGGACGCCCCCGCCCCGGGCCTGGCCCTTCCCAGGGCGAATCCCAACGTTCCTCCGGCGCCGGGAATGGCGCTGCCGCCTTCCCTCCCTGCATCCAACGGCTCCCTCATGGCCGCGCCCTCCCCTCATCCCAGCAATTCCACCTCGGGCCAAGCGAATTTCGGGAATCCTCTGGGATCCAACGTTGCCTTAAGCCAAACTGCCGGGAATTCCCACCCTTTGTCCCACGGCGGCTCCCCCATGAACAGCCCCGGAATTCCGGCCCCGCAATTCCTGTCGCCGCGGCACCGCGGGAGTCCCGGCTTGATTCCCAGGTCCCGAGCTCCCTTCTCGCCATCCATGCACTCCCCGGCTTCCTCCTCCTCCTCCTCCTCCTCCTCTTCCTCCTCTTCGTCCTCATCCTCCTCCTCGGGGAATTCCCGGCCTTTTCCCAACGCTCCCGTCAACTCGGCGCTTCCGGAGCCTCCGGCAAACGCGGCGTTTTTGAGGCAGCCGAGCTCCCAAAACTCCCCCGGCCGCGTCGGCGGCAAATCCGACCCCAAGGACGCCAAGGAAATCTCCTCCGTCCTCGGCGAGATGATCCAAGAAAACAACGGAGCCGACAAAACCTCGGAGCCGGGAATTCCGCACGGCTCCGAGGCCGGCGGGGACAGCAGCGGTGGCGGCAGCGGGAAGTGTCCCCAAGGCACGAGCCACCGGCTGGTGCAGCTGCTGGCCAGCACGGCCGAGCAGCAGCTGCGGCACCACGCCGACGCCGACACCAGCTCCAAGGATTCCTTGGCGTGCGCCGCCATTCCCGGGAATTCCCTGCCGGCCCCTCCGTCCTGCCCGTCCTCGCACAGCTCGCTGACGGAGCGCCACAAAATCCTGCACCGGCTGCTGCAGGAGGGCAGCCCCTCCGACATCCCCGGCCTGGCCGCCGAGCAGGACAAGAAGGAGAATTCCGGCGGCGGGAGCTCCGGGGTGCCGGAGGCCGACAAGAAGAAGGAGTCCAAGGATCACCAGCTGCTGCGCTACCTGCTGGACAAGGACGAGAAGGAGCCGGGGCCGGCGGCGGCGGCGCCGGGCTCAGCCTGGACGACGTCAAGGTCAAGGTGGAGAAGGGCGAGGCCGCCCAGGCGTGTCCGGCCGCTCCCGCCGCCCTTCCCAAAATCCCCGCCCCGGACGAGGTCAAGGTGGAGGCGCCGGGACAGGTGCGTGGGTGGGAGTTGAGATTTTCTGGGAATCCTCCTGGATTTGGCTTCCCATGGAATCCCAGAGGTCCAGAATGGTTTGGGTGGAGTTCGTAGTTTTTGAGCCCATCCTTCTCCAATCACGTAATTCCAGGATTTCCATGGACATACCCAAAGATTTTTCTGGGAATTCTCCTGGGTTTGGCTTCCCGTGGAATCCTGGAGGTCCAGAATGGTTTGGGTGGAGTTCGTAGTTTTTGAGCCCATGCTTCTCCAATCCCATAATTCCAGGATTTCCAGGGACATTCCCAAAGATTTTCTGGGAATTCTCCTGGATTTTCCTTCCATTCCCATGGAAAGCCAAATGGAATGGTTTGGGAGGGATTTGTGGAGATTTGATCCCATCCCATTCCAATCCCAAGATCTTGAGGTTCTCCAAGATTTCCTTGGGCATTCCCAGAGATTTTCTGGGCATTCTCCTGGATTTGGCTTCCCATTCCCATGGAAAGTCAAAGTTCTGGAATGCTTTGGGAGGGATTTGTGGAGATTTGATCCCATTCCAATTCCAAGATCTTGAGGTTCTCCAAGATTTCCTTGGGCATTCCCAGAGATTTTCTGGGAATTCTCCTGGATTTGCTTCCCCGTTCCCATGGAATCCTGGAGTTCTGGAATGCTTTGAGTGGGATTTATGGATATTCGATCCCATCCCACTCCAATCCCATAATTCTAGGATTTCCATGGACATTCCCAGAGATTTTCTGGGAATTCTCCTGGATTTGGCTTCCTGTTCCCAAAGAATCTTGGAGATACGGAATGCTTTGAGTGGGATTTGTGGAAATTCGATCCCATCCCACTCCAATCCCATAATTCCAGGATTTCCATGGACATTCCCAAAGATTTTCCTGGGAATTCTCCAGGATTTCACTTCCCATTCCCATGGAAAGTCAAAGTTCTGGAATGCTTTTGGGAGGGATTTGTGGAGATTTGATCCCATCCCATTCCAATCCCAAGATCTTGGGGTTCTCCAAGATTTCGTTGGATGCTCCCAGAGATTTTCTGGGAATTCTCCTGGATTTGGCTTCCCATTCCTGTGGGATCCCCAAATTTCCCCAGCTGATCCCAGAATTTTTCCCACCTGATCCCAAGATTTTTCCCAGCTAATCCCAAATTTTTTCCTGACCAATCCCAAGATTTTTTCCTGCCTGATCCCAGAATTTTTCCCAGATTTTTCTGGGATTTTTCCCACCTGATCCCAAGATTTTTCCCCAGCTAATCCCAAATTTTTTCCTGACCGATCCCAAGATTTTTCCCAGTTTATTCCAGAGTTTTTCCCACCTGATCCCAAGATTTTTTCCTGCCTGATCCCAAATTTTTTCCTGACCAATCCCAAGATTTTTCCCACCTGATCCCAGAATTTTTCCCACCTGATCCCAAGATTTTTTCATGCCTTATCCCAGAATTTTCCCAGTTTATTCCGGAATTTTTCCTGGCTAATCCCAGAATTTTTCCTGCCTGATCCCAGAATTTTTCCCAGTTTATTCCAGAGTTTTTCCCACCTGCTCCCAAGATTTTTTCCTGCCTGATCCCAGAATTTTTCCTGTTTGATCCCAGAATTTTTCCCACCTGATCCCAAGGTTTTTCCCAGCTAATCCCAGATTTTTTCCTGACCAACCCCAAGATTTTTCCCACCTGATCCCAGAATTTTCCCCACCTGATCCCAAGATTTTTTCATGCCTTATCCCAGAATTTTCCCAGTTTATTCCAGAATTTTCCCCAGCTGATCCCAGAATTTTTCACAGTTTATTCCAGAATTTTCCCCGCCTGATTCCAAGATTTTTTCCTGCCTGATCCTAGAATTTTTCCTGTTTGATCCCAGATTTTTTCCCAATGAATCCCAAATTTTTTCCTGACCAACCCCAAGATTTTTCCCACCTGATCCCAGAATTTTCTCCACCTGATCCCAGAATTTTTCCCACCTAATCCCAAGATTTTTTCATGCCTTATCCCAGATTTTTCCCACCTGATCCCTAAATTTTTCCCACCTGATCCCAGAATATTTCCCACCTAATCCCAAGATTTTTTCATGCCTTATCCCAGAATTTTCCCAGTTTATTCCGGAATTTCTCCCAGCTGATCCCAGAATTTTTCTTGACTGATCCCAGAATTTTTCCCAGTTTATTCCAGAGTTTTTCTCACCTGATCCCAAGATTTTTTCATGCCTTATCCCAGAATTTCCCCAGTTTATTCCAGATTTTTTTCCAGTTTATTCCAGAGTTTTTCCTGACTGATCCCAGAATTTTTCCCAGTTTATTCCAGAGTTTTTCTCACCTGATCCCAAGATTTTTCCCACCTGATCCCAGAATTTTTCCCACCTAATCCCAAGATTTTTTCATGCCTTATCCAGAATTTCCCAGTTTATTCCAGAATTTTTCCTGGCTAATCCCGGAATTTTTCCTGCCTGATCCCAGAATTTTCCCCAGTTTATTCCAGAATTTTTCCCACCTGCTCCCAAGATTTTTTCCTGCCTGATCCCAGAATTTTTCCTGTTTGATCCCAGAATTTTTCCCACCTGCTCCCAAGATTTTTCCCAGCTAATCCCAAGTTTTTTTTCATGCCTTATCCCAGAATTTTCCCAGTTTATTCCAGATTTTTTCCTGCCTGACCCCAGCATTTTTCCGGGATTTTTCCCACCTGATCCCAAAGAATTTTCCCACCTGATCCCAAGATTTTTTCCTGCCTGATCCCAGAATTTTTCCTGTTTGATCCCAGAATTTTTCCCACCTGATCCCAAGATTTTTCCCAGCTAATCCCAAATATTTTCCTGACCAACCCCAAGATTTTTCCCACCTGATCCCAGAATTTTTCCCACCTGATCCCAAGATTTTTCCCAGCTAATCCCAGATTTTTTCCTGACCAATCCCAAGATTTTTCCCACCTGATCCCTGAATTTTTCCCACCTAATCCCAAGATTTTTTCATGCCTTATCCCAGAATTTTCCCAGTTTATTCCGGAATTTTTCCTGGCTAATCCCAGAATTTTTCCTGCCTGATCCCAGAATTTTTCCCAGTTTATTCCAGAGTTTTTCCCACCTGCTCCCAAGATTTTTTCCTGCCTGATCCCAGAATTTTTCCTGTTTGATCCCAGAATTTTTCCCACCTGATCCCAAGATTTTTCCCAGCTAATCCCAAATTTTTTCCTGACCAATCCCAAGATTTTTTCCTGCCTGATCCCAGAATTTTTCCCAGATTTTTCTGGGATTTTTCCCACCTGATCCCAAGATTTTTCCCCAGCTAATCCCAAATTTTTTCCTGACCGATCCCAAGATTTTTCCCACCTGATCCCAGAATTTTTCCCACCTGATCCCACAATTTTTCCTGTTTGATCCCACAATTTTTCCCGCCTGATTCCAAGGTTTTTTCCTGCCGTATCCCCGAATTTTTCCCACCTGATCCCAGAATTTTCCTGAGATTTTTCTGGTATTTTTCCCACCCTATCCCAGATTTTTTTCCCAGCTAATCCCAACCTTTTTCCCTTTTCCCCACAGTTCTCAGCCGAGCTGGAGCAGCTGGACCAGCTCCTCCCTTCCCTGGAAAAACCGGCGCCGATTCCCGGGATGTGCGGCGCGGACAGGAGCGAATCCGGCGTGTCTGGAGTGTCTGGAGTGACCCCCCTGCAGCCCAGCACGGCTGCCAGAGCCCCCTCAGGTACAGCAATTCCCAAAATTCCCAAAATTCCCAAAATTCCCAGAATTCTGCACGCGGGAATGGCGGGAACGGGGTCGGATCCTCGCTCGGCATCCCGGCGCCATCCAACATTTTCTTGGGATTTGGGGTGGAAATGTTGGGTTTGCTCAGGGAATTCTTTCCATTTCCTCCATTTCTCCCATTTTCCCCTCATTTCCCCATTTTACAACTTTTTTTCCCTATTTTTCCCATTTCCTTCCCCCTTTTTTCTCCCCTATTTTCCCCCATTTCCCCCTTTTTCCCAAAAATTTTCAAATTTCCCAATTTTTCCCCATTTTTCCCACTTCCCCCCATTTTTTTTGCCATTTTCCCAATTTCCTCCCCTTTTCCCCCCTATTTTTCCCATTTCCTCAATTTTCCCCATTTTCCAACTTTTTTCCCAGATTTTCCCATTTCCCCCTTTTTTCCCCCACATTTTCCCCCTTTTTTCCCAAATTTTCCCATTTTCCCCCATTTCCGCCTCCATTTTCCCACTTTTTTCCAAAATTTT
>CM032355.1:114852052-115375924 GCA_019023105.1 Diglossa brunneiventris | reverse complement strand
GCCTCTGGGTGTGGGGTACAGGATCAGTGTGCCTCTGGGTGTGGGGAATGAAATCTGTGTGCCTCTGGGTGTGGGGAATGAAATCTGTGTGCCTCTGGGTGTGGGGTACAGGATCTGTGAGCCTCTGGGTGTGGGGAATGAAATCTGTGTGCCTCTGGGTGTGGGGAATGAAATCTGTGTGCCTCTGGGTATGGATCAGTGTGCCTCTGGGTGTGGGGTGCAGGATCAGTGTGCCTCTGGGTGTGGGGTGCAGGATCAGTGTGCCTCTGGGTGTGGGGTACAGGATCTGTGAGCCTCTGGGTGTGGGGAATGAAATCTGTGTGCCTCTGGGTGTGGGGAATGAAATCTGTGTGCCTCTGGGTGTGGGGAACAGGCCAGGACAGGGATGGGATCCATCCTCATCCTCTGTGGGGTCTGCGGCATCTCTGGGATCTGTGGGATGTGTCGGGTCTGTGGGGTCTGTGGGATCTCCAGGATCCCTGGTTGTCTGTGGGATCTGTGGGGTCTGTTGGATCTCTGGGATCTGTATGATCTGTGGGATCTATTGGTTCTGAGGGATTTCTGGGATCTGTGGGGTCTCTGGGATCTCTGGGATCCCTGAGGTCTCTGGGATCTGTGGGATGTGTGGGGTCCTGTGGGATCTCTAGGATCCCTGGTTGTCTGTGGGATCTGTGGGATCTCTGGGGTCTGTGGGATCTGAGGGATTTCTGGGCTCTCTGGGATCTGTGGGATCTCCGGGATCTCTGGGATCCCCGGGGTCTATGGGATCTGTTGGATCCCTGGAATTTCTGAGATCTGTGGGATTTCTGGGATCCCTGGGATCTCTGGAATCTATGGGATCTGTGGGATCTCTGGGATCTGTGTGATTTCTGGGATCCCTGGGATCTCTGGGATCTGTGGGCTCTCTGGGATCTGTGGGATTTCTGGGATCCCTGGGATCTCTGGAATCTCTGGGATCTCTGGAATCTATGGGATCTCTGGGATCTGTGGGATTTCTGGGATCTCTGGAATCTCTGGGATCTGTGGGATCCCTGGGATCTCTGGGATCTCTGGGATTTCTGGGATCTCTGGGATCTGTGTGATTTCTGGGATCTCTGGAATCTCTGGGATCTCTGGGATTTCTGGGATCTCTGGGATCTCTGGGATCTGTGGGCTCTCTGGGATCTCTGGAATCTCTGGGATCTGTGGGATTTCTGGGATCTCTGGGATCTGTGTGATTTCTGGGATCTCTGGAATCTCTGGGATCTGTGGGATCTCTGGGATCCCTGGGATCTCTGGGATCTGTGGGATTTCTGGGATCCCTGGGATCTGTGGGATCTCTGGGATCTCTGGAATCTCTGGGATCCCCGGGATCTATGGGATCTGTGGGATCCCTGGGATCTCTGGGATCTGTGGGATCCTTGGGATCTCTGGAATCTGTGGGGTTCTGGGATCTCTGGGATCTCTGGGATCTCTGGGATCTCTGGGATCTCTGGAATCTCTGGAATCTCTGGGATCTCTGGGATCTATGGGATCTCTGGAATCTCTGGGATCTCTGGAATCTCTGGGATCTGTGGGATCCCTGGGATCCCTGGGATCTGTGGGATTTCTGGGATCTGTGGGCTCTCTGGGATCCCTGGGATCTCTGGGATCCCTGGGCTCTCTGGGATCTCTGGGATCTGTGGGCTCTCTGGGATCTCTGGGATCTCTGGGATCTGTGGGATCTCTGGGATCCCTGGGATCTCTGGGATCTCTGGATTTCTGGGATCCCTGGGATCTCTGGGAATGGGGACAGGACACCGTGCCTCTCTGCCTCCGTTGCCATGAAGCCGTCCGTGCCCGCGCTGGCTCGGGGATGTAATTAATGCCTCACAAAGGTCATTAGCCTTCCCCACTAATGAGCCTTTGATGTTCCTCGGCGTGCCCGCTCCGGGAGGGAGGCGGCTCCAGCCGGAGCACGGGGAAATTCAATTTCGCTGCCACAATCGGGTTAACGGGGGGGCTGAGCCAGGGCCTCGTTTTCTGCTTTAAATATTCCCCTCAAAGACTCTTCGAGGGAGGCGAGTGGATTATTTTTAGCGCACTCGCTTCGATCGAGCTGGAATTACTCAGGCAGCAGCAGCAGCAGCAGCAGCAGCTTCGTGTGCAGCTCTGGAAGGGCCTCTCCGCCCTTCCTGCTTAACGTAAATAATTGTTGAATTACTGGTGGAAAAAAAAAGAAAAAGGCAAATGGCAGCACAGCCCCAAATCCTGGGGAAATACCCTGCAGGGAAACTGCAGCCCTGTGACTGCACTCGTGATGTGCAGGGCCAGAGAGGCTGGGGAGAGGGGATGGGATCAAAAATGGGATTTAGGGGGATCAAAAATGGGATTTGGGCCTCCCAGAAATGGGATTGGGGTTCCAGAAATGGGATTGGGGCTCCAGAAATGGGATTGGGGCTCCAGAAATGGGATTGGGGCTCCAGAAATGGGATTGGGGCTCCCAAAAATGGGATTTGGGGCTCCCAGAAATGGGATTTGGGGCTCCAGAAGTGGGATCGGGGGCTCGCAGCAATGGGATCTGGGCCCTGCAGTTGGTGCTGGGGTGTGCCCTGAGGTGTCCCTGTGCTCCCAGCAGCACCCTGAGCCTGGCAGAGCTGTGAGGACAGGAGCCAGGTCCTGCAGGACCGGCCCAGCAGCATTCCAGCTTTTATCACAGCCTGGAGCTGTGCAGTCAGTGTTGGAGAGAAAGGCCAAACAGGGGGAGATCCCTGAGTGCAGAAACTGGAAATCAAACTCTGCTCCATCCATCCATCCCTGAGTGCAGAAACGGGAAATCAAACTCTGCTCCATCCATCCATCCCTGAGTGCAGAAACTGGAAATCAAACTCTGCTCCATCCATCCCTGAGTGCAGACACTGCACAGCAAACTGCTCCATCCATCCATCCATCCATCCATCCATCCATCCATCCATCCATCCATCCATCCATCCATCCCTGAGTGCAGACACTGCACAGCAAACTCTGCTCCCTCCTGTGCAGCCTTTGTGGCGTGGGCTGCATCAGCCTCATGCAAAGGAGGTTTAAATGTGGTTGGAAAAGTTTTTTTTTTCTCCTCCCAAAATCAGTTGTCAGGGGTTTTCTGTTAAAATAGAAAAACGTGTGAATTGAAATTCCTCTGTAGTTCATTATTTCTGTCCTGAATTAATTACTATTCAGCCTTCCTGTGAGGGACTTGCATTTGCTCTTGGCACCAGGCACGAGGAGGCTGCTGGGGCTTTGGGATGGGGATGAGAACCCAAAACTGAGGTGTTTTCCAGCCTGAACTCCTGTGAGGTTCCATGGAAAATGGCAGGGATGTTTGGAGGAGAATCTATGGGGATGAGAACCCAAAACTGAGGTGTTTTCCAGCCTGAACTCCTGTGAGGTTCCATGGAAAATGGCAGGGATGTTTGGAGGAGAATCTATGGGGATGAGAACCCAAAACCGAGGTGTTTTCCAGCCTGAAGTGCTGTGAGGTTCCATGAGAAATGGCAGGGATGTTTAGAGGAGAAGCTCTGGGGATGAGAACCCAAAACTGAGGTGTTTTCCAGCCTGAACTCCTGTGAGGTTCTGTGAAAAATGGCAGGGATGTTTGGAGGAGAGGCTGTGGGTGCTCCATCCCTGGAAGTGTTCAGGGCCGTGTGGATGGGGCTCAGGGCTGGGACAGTGCAGAAAGTGCAGAAAACACCAGTTTTGGTGTTGTTTGAGTGGCAAGAGCTGTGAGTTTTCTGTAGCTCTCCAGAGTTTTGGGTCTGTGACAGTCTGAACACAGAGACAGCGAATCCTGGAGTGGTTTGGGTGGGAAGGGATCTTAAATCTCATCTCCTTCCACCCCTACCCCAGGCAGGGACACCTCCCACTGTCCCAGGCTGCTCCCAGCCCTGGCCTTGGACACTGCCAGGGCTCCAGGGGCAGCCCCAGCTTCTCTGGGGCTCCCCACCCTGCCAGAGGAGGATTTTCCCTCATGGAGAGCCCAAGGGCTGAGCCAGGGGAGCCCCAGAGAGAGCCAGGGGCAGTGCAGGGTCTGTGGGCTCAGCTCTGTGTGTGTCCCCAGCCCTGGGCATGGGGAGAACACCTGGGCCAGGAGATGCTGCTTGTCCTGAGGAAAGCCCCTGGAATATTTAATACTCACAGGGATGTGATAAAAGCTCTCCAGCTGGAGCTGGTGACTCCTGAGTGAGCTCAGGGGCCTGTCCCTGCTAAGGAAAGGCCAGAGAGAGGAACCAGGCACTGAGATGGGCCTGAGACCCTCAGCACTGCCCTGGAGACCCCTGGGATCCCTGCCAGAACCCTCTGCTGGGGCACACACAGCCCCAGACGAGAGGCACAGCCTGTGTGTTCTGTTCTCTTGGCTCTGTTTGTGCTGCATTTCCTGCAGTATTTGGGGCATGATGAGATGTTTGCTTGTCTAAACTGCTTATCTGAAACCTCTGGGGTTATTGTGTGTGCAAGATCCCTTCTCCTTTAATCTGCTCCCAAGAAAAAGCTCCACATTAAAATGGAGCAGCTGTGGCTGCCCCTGTGGCAGTGCCCAAGGACAGGTTGGGCAGGGCTTGAAGCCCCCTGGGACAGTGGGAGGTGTCCCTGCCATGGCAGGGGTGGCACTGGATGGGCTCTGAGCTCTTTTCCCACCCAAAGCAGTCTGGCATGTTTCTGTGGTAAAATCAGTGGATTTCTGAGTTCCCCAGTGAGCATCTGTAGGTTCAGGGATTTCTGGGGGTCTTTGGTTCAACCTTCCACTTGAAGCAGATGAACTCGATGGTTGGACTCAACTAAAGGTCTTCTCCAACCTAAACAATTCCCTGATTCCACGATTCCAAGCAGGACTGCAGCTGGAATTAGATCAAGTCAGTTCTGGCTTCACGTAGCTTTGGAAACCTCCAAGGGCTGTGGGTCCTGTCCCTCTCTGGGGCAGCTTCTCTGCTGGTTCTGGGCTTCTTTTTTCTGCCTCTGTCAAGGTCAGGATTGAAGCTCTTGAGATGGAATTTCACGTTCAGACTCAGGTGTTTATTATTTCCTATCTCTATTACAAGTTGTGAGTTCTGCAGCATTCTCCTAACAAGCTACAAAATGGCCAACTGTCTTTCCCTGCAAGGTCTTTTAAGGCTAAACTATCGAATTAAGGAATGACACCTAAATTATTTTCACTTTTAACCCAATAACTGATCCCTCAAAGTCTGCAGGGTGGGCTTTTCTGTCCAATTACAAAATACCACCCAAACCCGTGGAGAAGAAGGAAGAAGAAGGTAAAGAAGGTGAGGAAGGAGAAGAAGGTGGTGAGGGAGAAGAACAAAGTAAAGAAGAAGAAGAAGGTGAGGAAGGAGAAGAAGGTAAAGAAGAAGAAGGTGAAGAAGGAGCAGCCTCCACCCTAAAACCTCCATCTTACCCCATATTTATTACCATATTCTAAAACCCCAAACTCTAAGTTTTCCACCCTGTGACATCACACACTTCTACCCAACTCCACACCCACAATCCCAGTGCTCTCAATCAATTCTGGAAGCTTCTCCACGGCCTCAGGTCAAATGCAGTGCTCTCCTGGGGGTCACACTCTGTCAGCACAGAAAGTCTGAAATTCCCAGCAGCCAGAAATCCAACACCAGTGTTCAAGGTGGTGCAGGAGAGGAGGAGGCAGAAGGGAAATAAAAGGGAAATCCAGCTGTGCTCATCTGCCTGCTGCTGCCCCAGGAGGAAGCAGAGCCAGCACCTTTCCAGATGTGCATGGTCACACATCAGCTGGGGCTTCTGGCTGGGTTTGGGTCAGGAATTCCCATGGGGCAGCTGCCCAAAGGGGTGGTGAGGCCTCCTTGGGGAGCCTCTCAAAGAGCAGCTGAGGAGGAGCCTGAGCAGCACCTGGAGGTGCCCTTGGTGCTCCAAAAACCCCTCAAGGCTCCTTCCAACCTGTAAGAGCCTAAATGAGAGATGTGGGACTCCAGGGGCTCTTCAAAATGCAGTTTATTGTATCCAAGATGTCACAGAAGTCCAGGGTCATGGGTGGCAGAGCTGTGCCCACAGCTGTCAGCTCCAGCTGCAGGCAGGCCTGGAGACCCTTTAATTTTGGTTACAATGCATTCTGTACTTTTCTTTTGGTTACATTGCATTGTAGACTTTTCCTTGCTGAGCATCTTCATGCAGCAGAACCAATCTATACCTTAACTGTTACCTACAGCCCATCATAACTGCTGTAATTACCATATCCATGTTACTGTTCTCCAATCACTAAAAGTCAGCACATTACAGTTTAAGCTAGAAGTTTTTCAGTTTTCTTGCAGTGGAAAATTCTGAGACCTTTTTTCTACTTGCCACATTGGCAGTCTTGTTTGCCTGTGCTCTCTTCCTGCTTGGTAAAAACATCTCCTTGTTTGGGGTGGGTTTATCCTTTGCTCTAAGCCATAAAAACCCCTTCTAACTAACACACCCTTTGCCTCCTTGGTTATCCAGTGAGACTGGCTCAGCAATTCTTTTCTTCTCTATCAAAACTTGCTTCCATCTCTATTCCTTCATCAGACTCTACATTTAAAAATCTTTCTGCTAAGCACACATATCTGTGAGACTTTCTTGTCAAACTTTCATCCTTCCCAACACCAACCCAAATTTTTTGGAGGCTTTTTCCACCCCATTCTCCTTTGAAGCTTTCCTCTGTCACAGTGGTTGTAGAAAATTTGACAGCAGCTCCCCAGAGGGTGGGGGACCTCCAGTTGAGCTGCTGGGCTGAGGGAGGTGATGGTGAAATCCTCTTGGAGAGCTGCTGAAGGCTCCTATGGGCACTGCTTCCCTCCATCCCACCCTTCCCCTGGAGCTGATCCCTGCTCAGGGCACAGCTCAGCCCCTTTTCCCTGGAAATGGCATTTTAGGTTAAACCTCACAGCTCTTGTGTACAGGCTCGATAAGCCAGGGACAATAAATCAAAGTTGGCTCCCAAACATTTCAGGAGCCAGGTCAGAGGTTCCCTCCGTGGTTTTTCTAAATGGAAATCCCTCTTGTGTGTCCTCCTGGTGCAGTTTCCAGGAAGGACACGCAATGAGCCAGGAATTCCTGGGGTTTCTGGGGCTGCAGCTCCAACGCAGAGCCAGAGGAGTTCACAAACCTGTTCAGCTCCACCTGGCTCAGTTTCCAAAAGGCATCCTGGAGTTCCCCACCCTAAACCTGTTCAGCTGCACCTCAGCTCTGTTTCCAAAAGGCATCCTGGAGTTCCCCACCCATGGAGGAGCAGAGCTGAGCACAGCTGTGCCAGGGAATGGGGACACTGAACCCACAGAGGTCCCGTGGTGGGTCTGGGCTGTGCCCAGCCCTGCAGGGATACAGCTCCGTGTTTTCCCATGCCAGGCTGGCACAGCCCTGCTGCCCCAGGTGCCCCTGCTCTCTCAGCAGAGCAGCTCCTTTCCTTTCCTTTCCTTTCCTTTCCTTTCCTTTCCTTTCCTTTCCTTTCCTTTCCTTTCCTTTCCTTTCCTTTCCTTTCCTTTCCTTTCCTTTCCTTTCCTTTCCTTTCCTTTCCTTTCCTTTCCTTTCCTTTCCTTTCCTTTCCTTTCCTTTCCTTTCCTTTCCTTTCCTTTCCTTTCCTTCCTTCCCTTCCCTTCCCTTCCCTTCCCTTCCCTTCCCTTCCCTTCCCTTCCCTTCCTTCCCTTCCCTTCCCTTCCCTTCCCTTCCCTTCCCTTCCCTTCCCTTCCCTTCCCTTCCCTTCCCTTCCCTTCCCTTCCCTTCCCTTCCCTTCCCTTCCCTTCCCTTCCCTTCCCTTCCCTTCCCTTCCCTTCCCTCCCTTCCCTTCCCTTCCCTTCCTTCCTTCCCTTCCCTTCCCTTCCCTTCCCTTCCCTTCCCTTCCCTTCCCTTCCCTTCCCTTCCCTTCCCTTCCCTTCCCTTCCCCTTCCCTCTTTTAACTCTTTCCCCTTTTTTTCTCTCTTTCCTTTCCCTTTGCCTTTTTCCCCCTTTTCCCTGGAAGGTCCCCCCTGAGCCTCCTTTTCTCCAGGCTGAGCCCCTTTCCCAGCCTCTAAACAGGAAGGAGCCATCCCCCTCCGAGGTCCTTTCCAGCCCAGGGAGGCTCTGGCAGGTCCCTTTTCCATCCTGGACCTGTTCAGGTGTTGTCCCCACTCCCTGGGGATGTGGCCCTTGGCATCATCCATGCGGAGATGGAACTGTTTCCTTCTGGGCATGGAAACTTGGAGAGCTCTGGAACAGGAGCCACCTGGATGAGCAGCTGTGGCTCAGCCTGAGGTATTTGGGGTTGGGCTCTGCTCCCAGGGAACAGGGACAGGACAAGGGGAAATGGCCTCAGGCTGGGCCAGGGCAGGCTCAGGGTGGATGTTGGGAACAATTCCCACCTGGAATTGTCCATCCCTGGGACAATTCCAGGTCCATCCCTGGCACAGCTGCCCAGGCAGGGGTGGATTCCCCATCCCTGGAGGGTTTAAAAGCCCTGTGGCTGTGGCACTTGGGGACAGAGGTGGCCTGGGCAGTGCTGGGGATGGTTGGACCCCATGGTCTGAGAGGGATTTCCAGCCTCAGTGGCTCCATGGCTCCACAATCCCAGCCTGTCTTTGGGAAGATGCCACAGGAGTTGAGTGCTGCTGAGCTGTGCCAAGGGTGGTGTTTGTCACCACCAGCCAGGAGCTGTTTTGTCACCACCCTGGGGTCAGGGGTGCCCCAGCTGGGCCAGCACGTGTTTCTAGGAAGGCAGAGCTCAAGGCTCCACTGACCCCAGAACTTTCGGATCCCCCTTTGAGTCCCACGAGGCTCGGTCACCCCGGGAGCTGCACGGGGAGGGGCAGCAGTGTGCCCTGTCCCTGTCCCCGTGTCCCCATCCCCCTCAGGATGTGCTGTGACCTCACGGACTGCTGTGACAGCCCCGGTGTTTTCCAGGAACCGTGTCACCCACGGGTGAGGGACGTTCCCAGCGCCGCTGCTCCTCTGGCCGTGGAATGCAAATCAGGGCAGGCAGCTGCTGCCAAGGGTGAAAAACCATTGAAATGAAACCTGCAGGGCTTCGGGCACTTTCTCAAAGAATGTCGGTGTAGGGGGAGTGTCTCAAAGAGGAGCCTTGGTGACAAAAACATTTCCTCTTGTTGGGGTGTGACAGGAGTGGGCACTGCCAGCCTGGGGGTCACGGTGACCCTTGGTCCAAGGAGTGGGCACACCTGAAGTAGGGGGACAGGGGACAGGGCTGGATGGGATTTTGGGAATTAGGAATTGTTCCCTGGGAGGCCCTGGCACAGGGTGCCCACCCTGGATCCCTGGCAGTGCCCAAGGCCAGGCTGGACACTGGGACACCCTGGCACAGTGGCAGTGTCCCTGCCATGGCAGGGGTGGCACTGGGGGGCTCTGAGCTCCCTTCCCACCCAAGCCAGTTGGGATCCTGTGATCCCAAGGTGCTGCTGCCTGCCATGGCTCCGGGCTGGGCTTCTGATTCTCAGCACACAAATCCTGTGGGGTGCACATCTGGGGGGTTCAAGGGAAAAACTGAGCTCTGGGGAGATCCTGGAGCCACTGCAGGGCCTGAAGGGGCTCCAGGAGAGCTGCAGAGGGACTGGGGACAAGGCATGGAGGGACAGGAGCCAGGGAATGGCTCCCACTGCCAGAGGGCAGGGCTGGATGGGATCTTGGGAATGAGGAATTGTTCCCTGGCAGGGTGGGCAGGCCCTGGCACAGGGTGCCCACCCTGGATCCCTGGCTGTGCCCAAGGCCAGGCTGGACACTGGGCTGGGAGCACCTGGGACAGTGGGAGGTGTCCCTGCCATGGCAGGGGTGGCACTGGATGGGATTTAAGCTCCCTCCCAACCCAAACCACTCTGGGATTCTGGGATTCTCTTACAAAGCCCAGCCAGGCCCCATGGGCAGCACACACTGGGTACAAACCAGAGCTCCATTTTTGGGGTCACAGAGGCAATAACCCCGTGTCAGTCCTGCCCTGTCCCCCCTGTCCTTGCCCTGTCTGTCACCCCATGCCAGCCCAGGCTGGCACCACCGGCCCCTTGGTGGCATGGGGAGCCTGGCCAAGTGAGCATGGCAGAGTTCCCCAAGCCCTCCAGAAACTCGGGTTTTTTGGAGTTTTTGGGATTTTTGGGACTCAAGGCCGTGGGCAGCACCTGGCAGAGCCCTGGGCTGTCCCTCAGCACTCAGGGAACACCACCAGCCCTGCTGGGGACAGCACTGTCACCTCTGCTGCAGAGCTGCTCTGAAGGCTGTTGGGATGGCACAACAGGAATGGGGTGGGCTGGACTGGAAGAAAATGTAAAATATAAAATTCACTCTTTCAGCAGTAAGTAAAATTATATGACTATGTCTAAAATATACCAGTGTGAAAATACATAAAATATCTATATATGTAATGCATTAAATGTCTACATATCTAATGTATAAATATATATTATATAATTTTTATATGATACATATATATATATTTTACAAATCTAAATTTTCAACTAGATATGCATAATATATAAAATATAAAAATATTTTAGAAATATAAAAAATATATATTATATAAAATATATACTGTATAAAAATATATATTTTATATAAATATAAAAATATATTTGCAGTATATAAATACTATATATTAATATATACATATTACTTTTGTGTAAATATGTATGGAATATATTATTATGTGACATATATAAATTATATAAGTATATATATTAATATATCCATATGTAAAATGTACATATAAAAGCATATAATATAAATATATAAATAAATATATAAATAAATCTGAATAAATATATAGATATCTACATATGTAATATATAAATATATAAATGCTTGCATAAAACATACAAAGCATGTGATTTTAAAAAACATCACAAAACAGATAAAAATAGATAAAAATACATGAAAATACATCACAATTTAAAAATAAGTAAATGAAGCTCTGCGACCAGGGTGCCACCACCTCCCACAGCAGCCCCTGCCCGTGCATCGCACCCCATCCCTGCTGGCAATGGGAGCGCTCTGGGGCTGAGGCTGTCCCTGCCTGTGTCACCTGTGTGTGTTTGGGGCCCAGGCTGTCCCTGCCCGTGTCCCTGTCACCTGTGTGTGTTTGGGGCCCAGGCTGTCCCTGCCCGTGTCCCTGTGTGTGTTTGGGGCTCAGGCTGTCCCTGCCCGTGTCCCCGTGTGTGTTTGGGGCCCAGGCTGTCCCTGCCCGTGTCCCTGTGTGTGTTTGGGGCTCAGGCTGTCCCTGCCCGTGTCCCTGTGTGTGTTTGGGGCCCAGGCTGTCCCTGCCCATTGCCCTGTGTGTGTTTGGGGCCCAGGCTGTCCCTGCCCATGTCCCTGTGTGTGTTTGGGGCCCAGGCTGTCCCTGCCCGTGTCCCTGTGTGTGTTTGGGGCCCGGGCTGTCCCTGCCCATTGCCCTGTGTGTGTTCGGGGCCCAGGCTGTCCCTGCCCTGTCACCTGTGTGTGTTCGGGGCCCAGGCTGTCCCTGCCCTGTCACCTGTGTGTGTTTGGGGCCCAGGCTGTCCCGGCCCGTGTCCCTGTGTGTGTTTGGGGCCCAGGCTGTCCCTGCCCGTGTCCCTGTGTGTGTTTGGGGCCCAGGCTGTCCCTGCCCATGTCCCTGTGTGTGTTTGGGGCCCAGGCTGTCCCTGCCCGTGTCCCTGTGTGTGTTTGGGGCCCAGGCTGTCCCTGCCCATTGCCCTGTGTGTGTTTGGGGCCCAGGCTGTCCCTGCCCATGTCCCTGTGTGTGTTTGGGGCCCAGGCTGTCCCTGCCCGTGTCCCTGTGTGTGTTGGGGCCCGGGCTGTCCCTGCCCATTGCCCTGTGTGTGTTTGGGGCCCAGGCTGTCCCTGCCCATGTCCCTGTGTGTGTTTGGGGCCCAGGCTGTCACTGTCCTGTCACCTGTGTGTGTTTGGGGCCCAGGCTGTCCCTGCCCGTGTCCCCGTGTGTGTTTGGGGCCCAGGCTGTCCCTGCCCATGTCCCTGTGTGTGTTTGGGGCTCAGGCTGTCCCTGCCCGTGTCCCCGTGTGTGTTTGGGGCCCGGGCTGTCCCTGCCCATGTCCCTGTGTGTGTTCGGGGCCCAGGCTGTCACTGCCCGTGTCCCTGTGTGTGTTTGGGGCCCAGGCTGTCCCTGCCCTGTCACCTGTGTGTATTTAGAGCCCAGGCTCTCCCTGCCCATTTCCCTGTGCATGTCTGTGTATTTAGAGCCCAGGCTCTCCCTGCCCATTTCCCCGTGCATGTCTGTGTGTGTTTGTTTCCACAGGGCCGGTGCCAGCCGTGCCCACGTGCCAAGGGCTCTCTGTGTCTCCGCAGGCGCAGGCCGCGGGCTCGGCCCAGCCCTCGCCCACCCATGGCCGCCCACCCGCCGGGCCCGTGCCCCAGCGCTCGGCCTCGGCCGGCTCCACACCCACGCACGGAGCCCAGGACGCGCTGCCGGGACTCGGGGGCGACGTGCACGAGGCTTTCACACAAGGTGACCACCCTGGGGACGAGCCACTGTGGCATGAGTGGACATGGGGAGGGACTGTGCCCTGGGAGGGTGCCCAGAGCAGCTGTGGCTGTCCCTGGATCCCTGGCTGTGCCCAAGGCCAGGCTGGACACTGGGACACCCTGGCACAGTGGCAGTGTCCCTGCCATGGCAGGGGTGGCACTGGGGGGCTCTGAGCTCCCTTCCCACCCAAGCCAGTTGGGATCCTGTGATCCCAAGGTGCTGCTGCCTGCCATGGCTCCGGGCTGGGCTTCTGATTCTCAGCACACAAATCCTGTGGGGTGCACATCTGGGGGGTTCAAGGGAAAAACTGAGCTCTGGGGAGATCCTGGAGCCACTGCAGGGCCTGAAGGGGCTCCAGGAGAGCTGCAGAGGGACTGGGGACAAGGCATGGAGGGACAGGAGCCAGGGAATGGCTCCCAGTGCCAGAGGGCAGGGCTGGATGGGATCTTGGAATGAGGAATTGTTCCCTGGCAGGGTGGGCAGGCCCTGGCACAGGGTGCCCACCCTGGATCCCTGGCTGTGCCCAAGGCCAGGCTGGACACTGGGCTGGGAGCACCTGGGACAGTGGAAGGTGTCTCTGGAGGTTTTGGAACCAGGTGATCCTTAAGGTCCTTCCCACCCACACCATCCCCTGATCCCACATACAACACACACATAACTCACCGTGTCAAGGCAATCATCACAAACCCCTTTCCTGTGCCCAAATTGAGGGCACACTTTGAGTCTTTTGAACTTAATGAAGTTAATTTCTTTTTCTGAAGATGATCTTCCCTGAAGGGAAGTTACACCCACAAATCATTTAAGAATAAAACCTTACAAACCTGCCGTGTTTACAGACCTGGTGGTTGGACTGCCAGAAGAAACACAAGGGCTTTCAAGGCTCTTTTCTCCTTGTTGGCCCATCCAGAGCTTTTCATCTTTAGTGCTCCAGGAGCATCCTGGAATGTGGAGCTGGGAGCAGCACAGTAGCAGGGCCTGGCGTTCCCATCTCTGGCAGACGTGGAGGTTCTTTGTGGACATCCCCTCTTGGAAGCTGCAGCTCCACCTGTCCTTGATGTTCTCCTCTCTGCCAATGAAGGAAGGACAGAAAATCCTCCTGTCCCTATGGCACAGGTGTGGGCAGAGCCCAGGGATGAGCAGCAATCCACAAAGGTTGGACTTGATGGTCTTGGAGGTGTTTTCCAACTTCAATATTTCTGTGATTATCTCTGTGGACCTGGTGGTGCTCCCTGGGAAATCCTGCTGGGAATCACATGCCTGATTCCTGGGCAGTGAACGAGAACCCTCACCTGATGCAGAGGGGGTTCGTTTCTGTAAAATCTGACAGGACACCTCAGCTGGACGTGGTTTCTCATCCCAGGGAGGGAAGGTTGTGAATGGAAGCATCAAATCCCTTCATCAGGTGGCCAGGTTCCTTCTCCAAACAAAGCAAACATGGGAAGGAACCTGGCAGAAGCGAGGCTGCACCTCAAACCAAACAGGCTTTAGGTAACAGTGTGTGTTTATCAGTGCTCACTGGAAGTGTAACAGGTTTTAGGTAACAGTGTGTGTTCATCAGTGCTCACTGGAGGTGTGATAGGTTTAGTGTGTGTTTATCAGTGCTCACTGGAGGTGTGACAGGCTTTAGGTAACAGTGTGTGTTTATCAGTGCTCACTGGAGGTGTGACAGGCTTTAGGTAACAGTGTGTGTTTATCAGTGCTCACTGGAAGTGTAACAGGTTTTAGTGTAGATGTAACAGGTTTTAGGGTGTATTTATCAGTGCTCACTGGAGGTGGCCTTCTGGAATGATCTTTGCCCTGGCCTGAAGGAGCTGCTGCCAGAAGGACGTGGGGGAAGAGGCTGTAAAATGGCAGCAGAGGAGCAGGAGTGCCAGTGAACACCTAACTGGTGCCAGTGAACACCTAACTGGTGCCAGTGAGCACATCAGGAGTGCCAGTGAACACCTAACTGGTGCCAGCAGCTCCCTCTCCTTCCCCCCGTGCAGGATCCCTTCCCCAGCCCAAGATGGGGACAGCAGCTCCCTGAGCCCCAGGAGGACCCACAGGATCCATTTTTTGGCTCCCCCTGCCCTGTGTTTGTGAGGAGCACAAGGAAGGGAGCAGGCTCAAGCTGCTTGGAGCTCCTGTTTATGGCAGGACAGGCAGGTGCTGGATCTTTCCTCATTTTCCAGCCTTCCCTGGCATCCCTGTTTGTTCTGTGTCCATCTGCCTTTTTCTGGGAAGGTGCAGAGGCCATGGCAAGGCAAACCCCTCCAGCAGAGTCACTGCAGTGTGTTCCTCACCTCCTGCTCCAGCTGATGGATCCATCAGGGGCTCCTTGCTGCCTCTCCCTAAGGACTGCCCCTTCTTCAGGACCTGCTGTGCTTTCCAGGTTTTTATCTTGTGGCTTTCCCAGGTTTTTAACACCTGACAGCATCCCAGATATGCCTTGTGAGGAACCAGGTGTTGGTGGGGACCAAAACAAACCCAAGACACCCCCCAGCACCCTGATTCTACTTCAACAAAAGCATTTCAATTACTCCTGCTAGCTTTTGCACATCCACCAGACATTAAAAATGTGATGGTTGCACCTCTTGCTGCTCTGAGGGCACAGAGGGCAGGGACACCAAGGGCTCGTTTTTCCTTCCACAAGCTGCCCCATTATTGGGGGGAACTCTGGAGCAGGAAGGCTTTGAAGAACTGAACCCCAGAGATCTTGGTCTTACAGTCTTGAGATTAGAAAAGTTTTCTCCTTAGATGATCTCCTGATGTTCCACTCAGCAGAGGATCACCGAGGTTGGCACTGGGATGGTGACCAAGTATAGGTTTAGAATAAAACCTGATGGTTTCTGGGTGAAATACTCAGATGCAGAGGCCACCATCTAATTAGAAAATCAATTCTGCTGTTGACCACCTTGGAAGAGAAGAAGACAGTCCCTGGGGAACCCTTGGATGCACCACTGCCCACAGCAAGGTTCCTCTCATGACAACCACGGTGGGGCTGATTCTCTTGCAGGAGAAAATCCTGCAAGAGCAGACTCTGCCATCATTTTCCTGGAATGCTCCTCCCAGAAAGGCAATCTGCACAATTAGTGCTGTTTCATATTAATCACACAAAATCAGGCAGGGCCGAGGCCAGCAGAGAGCACAGGAAGCAGAAGAAAATGTCCATTTTTTCACTTAATAAAATAATTGAGTGTCCCAGGCAGGAGATGTCTGGGTGGGCTTGGTGACATTGTCCAGCTGCTGCACAGCAGGGACACCACCCCAGGCTGCTCCAGCCTGGCCTTGAGTCCTTCCAGGGATGGGCACATCCCAGATCCAAGGGGGTCGTGGCCTTCAGGAGGCCCCACAGCCCTGTGGGGTGATCCCTGTGCCACTTTGTAGTAGAAAAAAATAAGTAAGTAATTTTTTTAGGAATTTTGATTTTTTAAATTGATAATATAAAGAAATAAAGTTTAAAATTTTCTTTATACCCTTTTAGAATCTTAAACCTACTTTACCTTTCTCCTAATCCTATCTCACAACAAAAAAATAAATACATTAATAATTAACCAGCTGTAAAACCCACCATACTCAAAAAAAATCTCAAAAGATCAAAATAAACAAACCAGAACCTCTACACAAAATTAGTGGGTTTGTTTTGTTTCTTTTTTGCTCATTAAAAAAAAAGAGGGTTTTTGTCTTTAGCGTGTGTGTTTCAACAAACATATTTAGTTTTTTAGTATTTTAATAGACTATGAGTTATACAAAAAGTTTTATATTGCTTTCCTCAATTTCTTTTTATTCTAAACAATAACACAGCCCATGCTCTCCTGGCTCTTCTGGCCCAGCCGTGGCCACTGGTGATGGGGCCGCTGGTGGTCACTGGTGCTGTCCAGCAGGGTGACCAGGGCACTGCTGCTGTCCAGGGTGACCAGGGCACTGCTGCTGCTGTCCAGGGTGACCAGGGCACTGCTGCTGCTGTCCAGGGTGACCAGGGCACTGCTGCTGCTGTCCAGGGTGACCAGGTCATTGCTGCTGTCCAGGGTGACCAGGGCACTGCTGCTGTCCAGGGTGACCAGGGCATTGCTGCTGTCCAGGGTGACCAGGGCATTGCTGCTGTCCAGGGTGACCAGGACACTGCTGCTGTCCAGGGTGACCAGGGCACTGCTGCTGCTGTCCAGCAGGGTGACCAGGGCACTGCTGCTGTCCAGGGTGACCAGGGCACTGCTGCTGCTGTCCAGCAGGGTGACCAGGACACTGCTGCTGTCCAGGGTGACCAGGACACTGCTGCTGTCCAGCAGGGTGACCAGGACACTGCTGCTGTCCAGGGTGACCAGGGCACTGCTGCTGTCCAGGGTGACCAGGGCACTGCTGCTGCTGTCCAGGGTGACCAGGTCACTGCTGCTGTCCAGGGTGACCAGGGCACTGCTGCTGTCCAGCAAGGTGACCAGGGAATGTCCAGGCAGCTCTGGATCACCAGGGCCAGCACAGAGGATTCCTTCCTTCAGGAAGGGGGGGAATTCCAACACTTGATCCCACTCGGACCTCACAGCCCTGAGGGTGGGAGGAGCAGCCAGGGGCTGTCACTGTCACTGCCACTGTCACTGTCAGTGTCACTGTCACTGCCACTGCCCCAGGGTGATCAGGACGTGGGGCACACGGGGCTGTTCCAGGGGAAATCTCCTCCATTTCCCCTGAAATATGAGTCTCTTCGAGCCAGGTCTCATAAGCTTTTGGAGATCTATTTCACACTTAAGATGGCTCAGCTACCTTAGAAGGCATAAAATCAGCAGGATGGTTTTTGTGGCAGTGTTAGAAACAAAAAAGTTTTAATAAAAGGCAAAATAACAAACTCTTTACAGAGAAAAACTAATCTAAGTGCAAGAAAGCCTCGTGGCCCTGGTAAAACACCTCACAAAAACTATTAGTTTCTTTGTTCACTTCTTTTTCTAGTAAATTGCCTGAGCAAGACTTTTTGGCTCCTGTCCAATTAACTATCCTTAAGTTTAAAATGAAGTCCCCCAAGTCCTATAAAACACCTTTTTCACTTAATCAAAAAGAAAAACTTCTAAACTTACTTCCTTTTTAAAAAGATAAGAGATCATTTTGTCACTCCATCAACAAAAACCACATTCCTACACTCCCCTGCTTTGGGAGCCAGCCCGGGTGGGGACAGGGGACCCTGGGCAGTGGCAGTGCAGCCCCTGCTGATGCTGTGTGTGCCACTGTCACTGCCACTGTCCCTGTCACTGTCACTGTCACAGCGTGACCAGGGCATGGGGCACACGGGGCTGTTCCAGGGTGAATCCCCTCCATCTCCCCTGCTTTGGGAGCCAGCCCAGGTGGGGACAGGGGACCCTGGGCAGTGGCAGTGCAGCCCCTGCTGACCTCTGTGTGTCCCTGCCAGGTACGAGGAGGAACCTCCGCAATGACCTGCTGGTGGCAGCTGACTCCATCACCAACACCATGTCCTCGCTGGTGAAGGAGCTGCACTCAGGTAAGGGCTGAGCCACAGGGAGAGCTGGGAGCCACAGCTTGAGGGTTTGTCCTTAGATTTATCTTCTGTTAAAAGTGTTTTTCTATTAACTGTTTTTTCTGTTGAAATTAGGTTTTCTGTAATGTGAGATTGCATGTCCACACTCTCAATGAAAAATCAGTTTTATAGCAAACACCACTCCCTGGGCAGTGCTGGGTGATGATCTCAAGGACACAGTCACAAGGCAGAGCAGGTTTTTGGGGTGAGTGTCCCCAAATTCCTGCAATACCTGGGCAGCAGGTGAGACCCTCTGCTGTGACTCCCCATCAGATGATGCAACCATGTCTCAATAACTGTACAGGAGGCCAGTTTCATCCCTTGTGGTTGAACAATGATGTGGAAAACAGATAATTACTCCCTCTGAGCCTCTTCCCCGTGCCAGGGGAGCTGAACACCCCTCTGGGGCTGGGGCAGGTCCTGCCTCTCCCAGGGAAGTGTCCCCTGGCCCTTGTCAGCGGCAGGGCTGGGACCATGCAGTGCTCCAGCGCTAACTCCTGCTTCCAGGAGGGATCTCTCCATGGAAAGAAAGGGTTGTCAGGCTCTGGGAGGGGCTCCCCAGGGTTGTCAGGCTCTGGGAGGGGCTCTCCAGGGTGCAGTGCCATCCCTGGATGTGCCCAAGGACAGACTGAACTCAGTGCTCTGGGCTGGTGACAAACAGGGGAGCAGTCACAGCTTGGACTCTGTGGAGGCCCTTTGGCAAGGTGAAGGATCCTGTGGTTGTGATCTGGGCTGGTTTTGCTGCTGAGGAAAAAGGGAAATGTTCTCTGTGTGTTCCTGATCTTTGGCAAGGTGAAGGATGCTGTGGTTGTGATCTGGGCTGGTTTTACAGCTAAGGAGGAAGTGCCCTGTGTCTGTCCCTGCCCTTTGGCAAGGTGAAGGATGCTCTGGTTCTGTTCTGGGCTGGTTTTGGTGCTGAGAAGGAAGAAGGGAAGTGCCCTGTGTCTGTTCCTGCCCTTTGGCAAGGTGAAGGATGCTCTGGTTCTGTCCTGGGCTGGTTTTGGTGCTGAGAAGGAAGAAGGGAAGTGTTCTGTGTCTGTCCCTGCTCCCTGCTGGGGCCAGCCCCGAATTCCCCACACATTTTGGGTGACCCACAAGGCTCTGCCATGGTGGTGGTGGAGCCTCCAGGGATGAACAGGGGGTGTCACTGCCCAGCAGTACATCCCCCCCCAGCCCCATGTGCTGGCAGCAGAGGCAGCTCGAGTTAATAAAGTTGTCCACGGATGACACAGCACCAGCAGGGCCGTGCCAAGGCCACCAGCTCCCCCATAAATCACCTCAGCTCTGCCCCCAAGGCTCAAACACAGAGAACAAACCTCTGCCCAGAGTCTGCACTTGTCCCTTTCTGCTTTCCAGAGCAGAGAGAGTGTTGTAGAATCATGGAATTGTGGAATGACTGAGTCAGACCCACAGGGATCCAGCTCCTGACCCTGCCCAGGACACCCCAACAACCCCAGCCTGTGCCTGAGGGCATTGTCCACAGCTTTCCCTCACCTCCATCCCCAAACTCCCTGACACAGCTCCAGCCACCCCCAGGGTCCATCCCTGGCCACCAGCCATGCCAGGGAGTTCCAAAGCTGCGTGGCTCACCAGGGAGTGGGAATGAAATGAAAATGGAGTTGCTGACAGGCTCGTGCTCGAGGAGATGCAGAGACCAGGGAAGGCTCCCCTGGCAGTGTCTGCAGTGGTGTCATTGGTGTAAATGAGGAAGAGCATGAGTTATCCTCAGCTGATGGCAGCCAGCAGGATTTCACACGTCGTGTCCCGAGGGGAGCTGTGGGAACAGACAGCTCCTGCAGCGTGGGGAGGGTGGGGATCCAGGGGGGCTGCAGCTCCCTGCCTGCCCTGCCCTGCTCTGCCCTGCCCTGCCCTGTCCCTGCTCTGCCCCTGCCATTCCCTGATTCCCTGCCCTGCCCTGCCCTGCCCTGTCCCTGCCGTGCCCCTGCTCTGTCCCTGCCCTGTCCCTGCCGTGCCCCTGCTCTGTCCCTGCCCTGTCCCTGCCATTCCCTGATTCCCTGCCTGCCCTGCCCTGCCCTGCCCTGTCCCTGCTCTGCCCCTGCTCTGTCCCTGCCCTGCCCTGCTCTGCCCTGCCCTGCCCTGTCCCTGCTCTGCCCTGCCATTCCCTGATTCCCTGCCCTGCCCTGCCCTGCCCTGTCCCTGCCATTCCCTGATTCCCTGCCTGCCCTGCCCTGCCAGTCCCTGCCCTGCCCCTGCTCTGTCCCTGCCCTGTCCCTGCCATTCCCTGATTCCCTGCCTGCCCTGCCCTGTCCCTGCCCTGTCCCTGTCCCTGCCATTCCCTGATTACCTGCCCTGCCCTGCCCTGTCCCTGTCCCTGCCCTGCCCTGTCCCTGCTCTGCCCCTGCCATTCCCTGATTCCCTGCTCTGCCCCTGCCATTCCCTGATTCCCTGCCCTGCCCTGCTCTGCCCTTTCCCTGCCCTGCCCTGTCCCTGCCCTGTCCCTGTCCCTGCCCTGTCCCTGCCCCTGTCCCTGTCCTGTCCCTGTCCCTGTCCTGTCCCTGCCCTGTCCCTGCCCCTGTCCTGTCCCTGTCCTGTCCCTGCCCTGTCCCTTTCCCTGTCCCTGTCCCTGCCATCCCCTGTCCCTGTCCCTGCCCTGTCCCTGTCCTGTCCCTGTCCCTGCCCTGTCCCTTTCCCTGTCCCTGTCCCTGCCATCCCCTGTCCCTGTCCCTGCCCTGTCCCTGTCCTGTCCCTGTCCCTGCCCTGTCCCTGTCCCTGCCATCCCCTGTCCCTGTCCCTGCCCTGTCCCTGTCCTGTCCCTGTCCCTGCCCTGTCCCTGTCCCTGTCCCTCTCCCTGCCCCTGTTCCCTGTCCCATCCCTGTTCCCTGTTCCCTGTCCCTGCCCAGGGCAGTGGGTTCCCCAGGAGGGCACACTCACAGCAGCACCACCGCATCCTCCCAGGGCTCCCCAGCGTGCCCTGATGGCCCCAGCCACCTTCTCCTGCCATGGTGTTGGGGAGGGTTGGCTGGAGAGCAGGAGAGGTTCATCCCCAGAGGGTGCTGGCACTGCCCAGGCTGCCCAGGGATGGGCACGGCCCCGAGAGCTCCAGGAGCCTTTGGGCAGCACTGCCAGGGATGCCCAGGGTGGGATTGTTGGTGTTGGTCTGTGCAGGGACAGGGTTTGGGCTCGTGCACCTGGGGGTCTCTTCCAGCTCAGGATATTCCGTGGTTCTGTGATGGAGCTCTGGAGTCACAGATTTACAGAATCACAAAATCACTGAGGGTGAAAAAGATCTCCAAGCCTGCCGAGTCCAGCTGTTCCCCCAGCACTGCCAAGGCCACCAGTGCCCCGTGTCCCCAGGAGCCACAGCCACAGCACAGTGCCACAGCCCCACCACAGTGCCACAGCCACACCAAGGTGCCACAGCCCCACCACAGTGCCACAGCCACACCAAGGTGCCACAGCCACAGCACAGTGCCACAGCCCCACCACAGTGCCACAGCCACAGCACAGTGCCACAGCCCCACCACAGTGCCACAGCCACACCACAGTGCCACAGCCCCACCACAGTGCCACAGCCACACCACAGTGCCACAGCCACAGCACAGTGCCACAGCCCCACCACAGTGCCACAGCCCCACCACGGTGCCACATCAACACCACAGTGCCACAGCCACACCGCAGTGCCACAGCCACACCACAGTGCCACAGCCCCACCACAGTGCCACATCAACACCACAGTGCCACAGCCCCACCACAGTGCCACAGCCCCAGCACAGTGCCACAGCCACACCACAGTGCCACAGCCCTAGCACAGTGCCACAGCCCCACCACAGTGCCACAGCTACCCCAAAGTGCCACAGCCACCCCAAGGTGCCACAGCCCCAGCACAGTGCCACAGCCACACCAAAGTGCCACAGCCACACCAAAGTGCCACAGCCACACCAAAGTGCCACAGCCACAGCACAGTGCCACAGCCACACCACAGTGCCACAGCCACACCAAAGAGCCACAGCCCCAGCACAGTGTCACAGCCACACCAAAGTGCCACATCAACACCACAGTGCCACAGCCACACCACAGTGCCACAGCCACACCACAGTGCCACAGCCACAGCACAGTGCCACAGCCACACCAAAGTTCCACATCCAAAGTGGAACTTTGGCACCAAAGTGCCACTCTCACGCGCTCCCAAGGCTGCTGGGCAAACACTGATCCTGTTTTTACTCCATTTTTGCTCCATCTGAGCTCCATCTGAGCTGCTTCAGGGGTGCTGCTCTGCAGGGAGCCAAGGCAATGCTGGCTGTTCCTGACCCAGCACTGAGCTCTGGTTATTCCAGAGCTGCCTGGTTTGTCCCTGATCTCCTCAGCTCTCCCTTCAAGGACCCACTGGAGCTGAGTGACCCCCATGTGTCACCGTGCTGCTCTCAAAGCCACCAAGGATGTGTCTGTGAGGTCCCCTCTGGTCACATCCACCCCAAACACTTCTGATTCTGCAGCTGGTTTGTTTCTGCAGCTGCTTTAGCCAACCTAAAACAAATGTTTGGGTGACTTCAGCTAATGCTTCAGGTTTAGATAGCAAATATTTGTCCAACATGACCCCCAAGAAACTATTTCCCACCTGTTTGGTTGGTGTGCCAGAGGGTGTTTGGCCAATCCCAAGAGATATTCAAATATCAGGCACATTTATGGGATCATCCCCAAATAATCTTTAGGTTCCTGTGGATGCATGGGAACAGTGGCATCCTCACCTTCCCTTGGCATCTTCTGAGCCTCAAGAACTGGAGATCCTTGGCTCTATGTACATGACCTATTGTGTCAAATTTAATTTATTTAATTTTTTAAAAATTTAATTTATTTAATTAATTTTAATTTATTTATTTTATTTATTTTATATATTTTTTATATTTTATATACATATAAATATATATATATATTTAATTAATTTAATTTAATTAATTCCCCTGCAAATTTAATTAATGCAGGGGAAAATCAATGTTTGGTTGAAGATGTTACTCCCTATCAAAGTAAATTCAAAACTCAGACCTCATGGTGCAACCATGCTTCTTTAGTTCAGCCTGCATTTGATATTCCCCTCCAGTTATCACATAAAATGTTTTTAATTTGTGGAGATGGGGCTTGGCCTGCTAAGCCAGCACACACCACAGCTGTGCCTTTCACTGGGGGGCTCTCCCTGCCTTTGCAGCAGTGACACCACCCTCAGGATAAGCAGCAGCTGTTTGGCCAGGCCTCAGTGAAGTGCTGCAATGAGATCAGAGCCACCACCTGCAGGAGAATGTCACCCTCTGCTCCCACTCTGCTGCATCAAAACCCTGCCAGAAACGCACCTGGGTCAAGCAGAGCAAGGCCCCAGCTCTCTCCAGGAAACAGCTGGAATTCAGGAGGGATTTCTTCCTGGGAAAGGCTGCCAGGCACTGGAATCCCCACCCCTGGAGGGGTTTAAAGGAGCTGTGGATGTGGCACTTGGGGACATGGGGCACTGGTGGCCTTGGGAACTGGGGGAACAAGTGGACTCGATGGTCTGAGGGATTTTCCAACCCCAACAATTCCATGATTGCCTCTCTCCTCTCACACCCCTGGCTCATGCCTGCTTTTCCTCTTTGTGTTTTTTCCTGAAGCAGAGGAAGAAGATGAGGAAGAAACAGAGAAGCTGCAGAATGGAAAGGACCGAGGTGAGGGGACAAACGTGTCACAGAGCTCTGCAGCGTTTTCTGATCATTCCTTTGGGGCTTCGCTGGCTCCCTTTGCACCCCAAGGGGACCTCTGGGTGCAGGTGGATGTCCCCAGGTGCAGGTGGATGTCCCCAGGTACAGGTGGATGGCTCTGGGTGCAGGTGGATGGCTCTGGGTGCAGGTGGATGGCTCTGGGTGCAGGTGGATGCCCCAGGTGCAGGTGGATGCCCCAGGTGCAGGTGGATGGCTCCAGGTACAGGTGGATGGCTCCAGGTGCAGGTGGATGTCCCCAGGTACAGGTGGATGGCTCCAGGTGCAGGTGGATGGCCCTGGGTGCAGGTGGATGGCTCTGGGTGCAGGTGGATGGCCCCAGGTGCAGGTGGATGGCTCTGGGTGCAGGTGGATGTACCCAGTGCAGGTGGATGGCCCCAGGTGCAGGTGGATGGCCCCAGGTGCAGGTGGATGGCCCCAGGTGCAGGTGGATGGCTCTGGGTGCAGGTGGATGTACCCAGGTGCAGGTGGATGGCCCCAGGTGCAGGTGGATGGCTCTGGGTGCAGGTGGATGTACCCAGGTGCAGGTGGATGTACCCAGGTGCAGGTGGATGTCCCCAGGTGCAGGTGGATGGCCCTGGGTGCAGGTGGATGTACCCAGGTGCAGGTGGATGTACCCAGGTGCAGGTGGATGGCCCCAGGTGCAGGTGGATGGCTCTGGGTGCAGGTGGATGGCCCCAGGTGCAGGTGGATGGCCCCAGGTGCAGGTGGATGGCTCTGGGTGCAGGTGGATGTCCCCAGGTGCAGGTGGATGGCTCTGGGTGCAGGTGGATGGCTCCAGGTGCAGGTGGATGGCCCCAGGTGCAGGTGGATGGCTCTGGGTGCAGGTGGATGTCCCCAGGTGCAGGTGGATGGCTCCAGGTGCAGGTGGATGGCTCTGGGTGCAGATGGATGGCTCCAGGTGCAGGTGGATGTCCCCAGGTGCAGGTGGATGGCTCTGGGTGCAGATGGATGGCTCCAGGTGCAGGTGGATGTACCCAGGTGCAGGTGGATGGCTCCAGGTGCAGGTGGATGTCCCCAGGTGCAGGTGGATGGCCCTGGATGCAGGTGGATGGCTCTGGGTGCAGGTGGATGTCTCCAGATGCAGGTGGATGGCCCTGGGTCCAGGTGGATGGTCCTGGATCTGGTGGCTCTGGGTGCAGGTGGATGGCCCCAGGTGCAGGTGGATGGCCCTGGATCAGGTGGATGGCTCTGAATCAGGTGGCTCTGGGTACAGGTGGCTCTGGGTGCAGGTGGCTCTGGGTGCAGGTGGCTCTGGTGGATCAGGTGGCTCTGGGTGCAGGGTGGCTCTGGATGGAGGTGGCTCTGCTGGAGCAGCCCCCTGGCAGGTGCTGTGGCACCTGTCACATGTCACCTCCCAGCCCCAGTCCCTGTCCCCAGCAGCTGCCATGGGCCAGTCTTACACAGAAATGTGAGAGAGGAGGAGGAGGAGGAGCTGCTCCAGGGCCTGCGAGAAATCCAGCTCAGAGGGGTGGGCCAGAGTGGGACACTCACCAGGGCAGCCCTGAGTGGTGGCACTGTCACCTGCCCAGCCCCTGCCCATGGTGACCTCGGCTGGACAAGTGTCCCTGTGCCAATGGGGATCCATCCCATGGTGACCTCAGCTGGACAAGTGTCCCTGTGCCAATGGGGATCCATCCCATGGTGACCTCAGCTGGACAAGTGTCCCTGTGCCAATGGGGATCCATCCCATGGTGACCTCAGCTGGACAAGTGTCCCTGTGCCAATGGGGATCCATCCCACGGTGACCTCAGCTGGACAAGTGTCCCTGTGCCAATGGGGATCCATCCCATGGTGACCTCAGCTGGACAAGTGTCCCTGTGCCAATGGGGATCCATCCCACAGTGACCTTGGCTGGACAAGTGTCCCTGTGCCAATGGGGATCCATCCCACGGTGACCTTGGCTGGACAAGTGTCCCTGTGCCAATGGGGATCCCATGGTGACCTCAGCTCGACAAATGTCCCTGTGCCAATGGGGATCCATCCCATGGTGACCTTGGCTGGACAAGTGTCCCTGTGCCAATGGGGATCCATCCCATGGTGACCTTGGCTGGACAAGTGTCCCTGTGCCAATGGGGATCCATCCCATGGTGACCTTGGCTGGACAAGTGTCCCTGTGCCAATGGGGATCCCATGGTGACCTCGGCTGGACAAGTGTCCCTGTGCCAATGGGGATCCATCCCATGGTGACCTCAGCTGGACAAGTGTCCCTGTGCCAATGGGGATCCCATGGTGACCTTGGCTGGACAAGTGTCCCTGTGCCAATGGGGATCCATCCCATGGTGACCTTGGCTGGACAAGTGTCCCTGTGCCAATGGGGATCCCACAGTGACCTCAGCTGGACAAGTGTCCCTGTGCCAATGGGGATCCATCCCATGGTGACCTTGGCTGGACAAGTGTCCCTGTGCCAATGGGGATCCATCCCACAGTGACCTCAGCTGGACAAGTGTCCCTGTGCCAATGGGGATCCATCCCACAGTGACCTCAGCTGGACAAGTGTCCCTGTGCCAATGGGGATCCCACAGGCAGTGCCACCCGTGTCACAGGAGGTCCCTCCCTGTCACCCCTGTGTCCCTGGTGTCCCAGGCTCTCCCCCTGTGCTGAGGAACCCATGGCCCATCCCAGCAGTTATCCCAGAGCTGGGAGGGATCCTCGTGGCCTCAGGATTTTCAGGGCAGCCTGAGGGAGGGAATGCCAGGATCTGCTCCTCTCCTCACGTTCCAGGAGCCACCAGGAAGCTCCTCCCAGGGCCAGGACCTCCCTCAGGGCTCTCTTGGCTTCTGCTCTGGGTGTTCCAAACCCAAACAGAGGAACAGCCTTGGCCGGGTGTGAATCAGCCCCGGCGTTTGTCTCGCTTGAGCCAAACCCGACTCCAGCATCAACAAAGCAGCACTTTGGAGGCTGCTTTTGTTACACACACATTTCCTGCTGGCTCAGCTGCTGTGGCATTTCTCCCAGAAGAGCTCATTGCCCTGAGCTTTCCCATCCCCTGCCTTGTGCAGAGCCCCCAGGTGTTTGGAACTGCTCTGTTCCTCTGCCCGCCCGTTGCTGAGGGTGGTGGGGAGTTCGATTTTGGCTGAAACGGGAGTTTTCAGAGCAGAACCAAGTCTCAGGACCCTCTCTGCCCCAGAACATTCCTCATCACTGGAATATTTGAGATGCTTAGCGGATGATCCGCGCGGCTTTTTCCAAATATGCGTTGTGTCTGGCATGGGAAACGGGACGGGGGGAGGCTGAGGCATGGCAGATGGTGGATGGAGCAGGGCTGGAACACAAACTCTCCCCAATTACTCCAGCCCAGACGTGTCCAAGAGCAGAGCTGGGTCCAGGAGCCTCCGTGTGGAATGTAAATACTGTCCCTGCCAGGGAAAAAGCACTTCACTGCAGTCCCAGAGCCGGTGAGGTCAGCCTCTGGCAGGGAGATGGAGGAATGATCAATGTGGAGCTGCAGGGGCTGGGGGAGCTGCTCCAGGCCCCGTGGTGAGGGGACAGCAGGGAGGGGTGACACCAGAGCCAGGTCACCTGCAGGGAGCTGTGGCCAGGCTGCTCCAGGGGTGGGGAGCCCCAGGTTCAGCTCGGGCAGCAGCCCTGGCCCAGCAGTTGTTCCTTTGGGGATGAACAAGAGGAAAAAGCAGCTCAGGTGGTCCCCAGCCCCTGCACCCCCACCAAAACCAAGGGAGGGGCTGGTCCTCACTGCCACGGACTCAGAGAATCACCCCAGAGTGGTTTGGGTGGGAAGGGACCTCAAAGCCCACCCAGTGCCACCCCTGCCATGGCAGGGACTCTGCCACTGTCCCAGGCTGCTCCCAGCCCTGCCCAGCCTGGCCTTGGGCACTGCCAGGGGTCCAGGGACACTTCTCTGGGCACCCAGGGCCTGCTCACCCTCCCAGGGAACAATTCCTGCCCAATATCCATTCCAAATCGACCTTCTTTTGATTTAAAGCCACTCCTAGGGACAGCACCATCCTTGGGCTTCCTCACAAGTTTCTTCGTGTACTTATTTCCTATTTCCTGCTGTGTTTTTATCTTATTCCCAATTAATGAACCCCAGCACCCCCTCCCTGCTGGAGAGGCTGACCTTCGATGGAGCAGGGCTGGATGTGGGGGATGAAATCCTCTGGGAGGAGGATTTGTTACACACACGTTTCCTCCTTCGGTTTGTGTAACAAATCCCACTCAGTGCCTCCCCCGTGGTTGGGATCACAGAGCTGTGTCCCCAGAGGTGTCCCCGAGGTCTCCAGGCTCTGGGGGCACAGCTGGGAGCTGGCAGAGCCTCCTCCATCCCGTCCTGGGGGTGACACACCGTGGCAGCTCAGCCTGGCGCTGCTCCCCGTGCTCCCCCTGTGGGTCCTGGCTCTCTGCATCCACACTTCCCCCTGCCTGGTGTCATCCCGGGTGGCAGCAGCTCTGCCAGGAGCTGGCCGGCTCCTGCTGCTTCTCCCCCTGGCACCACGTTCCTCTTGGTGGCTGCTGTGAACCCAGGACAGTGTCACCTCAGACTGACCACGTCCTTGTCCCTTCCTTACTGCCCATCTGGGTTTTATAACCCTGCAACCTCTGCAAGGGGGCCCAAACACCTGGGTTCTGCTCAGGCTGGTGGGAGCAGCAGAGCTTCCTGATCCGTTACATTTCCTGGACAAAAAACCACCCAGTTTGAAATTCCAGCACTGGCACAGGGTGCCCCCCTGGATCCCTGGCAGTGCCCAAGGCCAGGCTGGACACTGGGACACCCTGGCACAGTGGCAGTGTCCCTGCCATGGCAGGGGTGGCACTGGGGGGGCTCTGAGCTCCCTTCCCACCCAAACCAGTTGGGATTCCATGGAATGCCCCTGCCCATCCTGGCCAAAGCTGAGCTCCTGCATCCCCCTGTCCCCAGAGGACAGTCCCTGGCAGGTTTGGGGTGACACCGAGCTGGCAGAGGTGGCTGTGCCCCTGGGACCTCCCCAGGCTAGAGAAAGGCCCTGTGAGACCCTCCTGCAGCTCCGCAGGGACAGGGCCAAGCCCTGGGAAGGTGCCCAGGTGCCAGCACAGGCTGGGGCCACCCCCACACAGAGCAGGGACAGCCTGGCACGGGGACACCGAGGTGACCCCGCAGCAGCGACGTGTCCTTGTCAGGGTCTGTGGTTCCCGTGGCATTCCTGGCGAGGACGGGACGGTCCTGCCCCTGTGCCTGGCACCAGAGAGGCCACCCTGGGTCCAGCTGAGCTGCCCAGGACAGCAGGGACAGGGAGGGACCGTGGCAGCCATGGAGGTGGCACCTGGAAGGGCTGAGGGCACGGGATCAAAGCCCAGCGTGTGAATAACTGCTGGGGAGACTCGGGGAAACTGAGGCAGCAACTTCTCTGTGGTGCCTGAGGAGAGCACAAGGGGCAGGGATGAAGGGAATTCTGTGCCCTGCAGCAGTCAGAGCTGGGGCAGATCCTCATTTCGTGGGACAGGAAATGCTCCCCGGGCTGACCTGCTCCTCCCTCTTTGCAGGTTAGGAGGGAGCACAGGCTGGACAGCAGCTCAGGTAAGGATGGACACCTGTCCCACCTCCAGCAGCTCCTGGGCTCCTGTCCCCTCCTGGGGCTCCTGTCCCCTCCTGGGCTCCTGTCCCCTCCTGGGGCTCCTGTCCCCTCCTGGGCTCCTGTCCCCTCCTGCACTCCTGTCCCCTCCTGGGCTCCTGTCCCCTCCTGGGGCTCCTGTCCCCTCCTGGGGCTCCTGTCCCCTCCTGGGGCTCCTGTCACCTCCTGGGCTCCTGTCCCCTCCTGCACTCCTGTCCCCTCCTGGGGCTCCTGTCCCCCCCTGGGCTCCTGTCCCCTCCTGGGGCTCCTGTCACCTCCTGGGCTCCTGTCCCCTCCTGTCCCCTCCTGGGGCTCCTGTCCCCTCCTGCACTCCTGTCACCTCCTGCACTCCTGTCACCTCCTGGGGCTCCTGTCCCCTCCTGGGGCTCCTGTCCCCTCCTGGGGCTCCTGTCACCTCCTGCACTCCTGTCCCCTCCTGGGCTCCTGTCCCCTCCTGCACTCCTGTCCCCTCCTGGGGCTCCTGTCCCCTCCTGCACTCCTGTCCCCTCCTGGGGCTCCTGTCACCTCCTGGGCTCCTGTCCCCTCCTGCACTCCTGTCCCCTCCTGCACTCCTGTCACCTCCTGGGGCTCCTGTCCCCCCCTGGGCTCCTGTCCCCTCCTGTCCCCTCCTGGGCTCCTGTCACCTCCTGTCCCCTCCTGGGCTCCTGTCCCCTCCTGCTCTCGTCCTGTTTCTGCACCAGGAAGGTCCCACCTGCCCATCCCTCTGCAGTGCTCAAAAGGATGTTTCCCACAGAATTATGGAATGGGTTGGGTGGGAAGGGACCCTAAATCCACCCTGTGCCACCCCTGCCATGGCAGGGACACCTCCCACTGTCCCAGGGTGTCCCAGTGTCCAGCCTGGCCTTGGGCACTGCCAGGGATCCAGGGTGGGCACCCTGTGCCAGGGCCTGCCCACCCTGCCAGGGCACAATTCCTCATTCCCAAGATCCCATCCAGCCCTGCCCTCTGGCAGTGGGGGCCATTCCCTGTGTCCTGTCCCTCCATCCTTGTCCCCAGTCCCTCTGCAGCTCTCCTGGAGCCCCTTCAGGCCCTGCAAGGGGCTCTGAGCTGTCCCCAGGGTGGGCACACACCATCACCTCCAGCTCTGCCAGCCTCATCTCCCATTTCACTGTCCCTTCTGTGAGGAGAGGGAGCAGGAGCCCGTGCTGATGGACACTGTCCAGACAAACCAAAAATACATTGTCTGCCCCCCAGCACGGCAGGGCTGTGAGTTAATAACCAGGCACAACAGATGGACAGACAGACAGGTGCAGGGAGAGCAGGAGGGGCAGGGCTGGAGCCTGCAGTGTCTCCAGGGAGATCCTTATCTCCCCCACCTGAAAAGCTGCGAGGAGCAGGCTCGGGTTTCCACAGCCTCTGGAAGTTTGCCATCGTGCCCATCATCACCTCTCCCAGTGGGCAGGAGGCAGAAAATCCTCCCCTGGATGCACCAGAGGGGACAGCAGGGCATGGGCACAGCAGGGACCTTCCTCTGGGACCTCCTCCCTGTCCCTGGGGATGGCAGGCACCAGGCAGCAGAAAGCTTCCACCTTTCCCTGATCCCCTAGGGCCAGGAGAACCAGCGGTGGATCCAGAGCAGGATTTTGTGGGATAATCCCAGCACCAGCTCCCACCAGGCAAGCTCTGCAAAGTGAAAAAGGGGATTTGCCCTTTTCCCCTCCTCCCAGCAGTGCAAGGAGAGAGCCCCAGAGGGGCTCAGGAGCCTTTCTGGCAGTTTTTACATTAGAAATTCAAGTCCTGCCTGATCTGGGAAACAATCTGGTAACTCAAGAAGGAGTGAAATTGCAGTGCTGGAGGGGGAGGCACCACAGGCAGCCACAGAGTGAGGCTTTTCCTCACCCCCTGAAAGGCTTTGGAGAAAGGGACATGTGTGACCCTGCCACCCCCAGAGCTGGAGAGGACAGGAGGAGCCCAAATTTCCCTCCCCAGAGCCCAGTGGGGCCTCCAACACATGGGAGAATGAGAATGAATGAGAGACCATGAGAAATGAGAGAGAGGAACCAGCCAGGCTCCTGGATCCTACAGAAAAAATGGGAAAGGACAGGAGAGCAAAAATAACCCTTGACACCATGGTGGCTCTTCCAGCAGGGAGAATTTCCCATGAAAGGGGGGTCAGGCCTTGGCAAGAGCTGCCCAGGGAGGTTTGGAGGTGTCACTCAGGGGACAAGGTGGGGACAAGGTGAGGATTGCACTTGGTGACCCCAGAGGTCTTTCCTAACCCCAGTGGTTCTGAGCTCCCCCAGTTCCTCCCAGTCCTGCGTGTGGTGCCAGGGCCAGGGGGTGCTCCTGACCCTGCTGCTGGAGGGGGTGTCCCCAGCCCTGACCTCACCTGGCCTTGCAGAGTCACCCTGGGCACCTGCCCTGGCCTCGGGAGCCGGAGGTTCCTGTCCCCTGCCCCGAGGGGAGCATGTCTGGGCTCAGCAGGACACTCTGGTGCTGCCACACTCGGGTTTGGCCAGGGGGCTCAGGGCTCATTGGGGCTGCAAAAGCTGGAAAAGCTCTCTGGGACACCGAGCCCAGCCACCCCCAGCACTGCCCAGGCCACCTCTGTCCCCTGTCCCCAAGTGCCACAGCCACAGGGCCTTGAACCCCTGCAGGGATGGGCACTGCAAACCTCCCTGGCAGCCCCTGCCAAGGCCTGAGCACCCTTTCCATGCAGAAATTCCTCCTGATGTCCACCCTGAGCCTGCCCTGGCCCAGCCTGAGGCCATTTCCCCTTGTCCTGTCCCTGTTCCCTGGGAGCAGAGCCCGACCCCCCCTGGCTGTCCCCTCCTGTCAGGGACTTGTGCAGAGCCACAAGGTCCCCCCTGAGCCTCCTTTTCTCCAGGCTGAGCCCCTTCCCAGCTCCCCCAGCCCCTCCTGGGGCTCCATTCCCTTCCCAGCTCCCCCAGCCCCTCCTGGGGCTCCATTCCCTTCCCAGCTCCATTCCCTTCCCAGCCCCAGCACTGCTGGCTCCTGGGGCCAGGCAGGATCTCTGTGGGATTTCTATGGGATTTCTGCAGGATCTCTGTGGGATTTCTGTGGGATTTCTGCAGGATCTCTGTGGGATTTCTGTGGGGTCTCTGCAGGTCTGCAGGGTCTCTGTGGGACTTCTGTGAAATTTATGCAGGGTCTCTGCAGGATCTCTGTGGGATCTCTGCAGGATCTCTGTGGGATTTCTGTGGGATTTCTGTGGGATTTCTGCAGGGTCTTTCTGGGATCTCGGTGGGATCACTGCAGGCTCTCTGAAAGACCTCTGCAGGATCTCTGCAGGATTTCTGTGGGATCTCTGCAGGGTCTCTGCAGGGTCATTGCAGTCCCTGAAGATGTTCCCGGTGCTGCAGGCTCGGAGGTTGCTCCTGCGATCGAGGGACGTCTCCCCCCTCAGAAGAGGCAGTTCCAGCCCATTCATCACCATCGTGCAACTGTGACCGATCTCCACCACCTGGAGCCAGCACCGGGAGCTGTCCCGAGGCCTCTCTCCGCCCCTCAGGCCATTGCATGCACCCTCGGTGTGTTCCCACCCGGCTCAGCCGCCCAGGCAGGCTTAAAAAACAAAAATAACACCTGAAAGGACACTGCTGCTGCCTCTGTGTGCTGCTCCCTGCCAGGGTCCCCCCACAGTGCCACTGTCACCCCCAGTGCGCCACTGCTCCTGGCCCTGTCCCTCCCCATGCATGGAACAGAGGGAGCAGCCCCAGGGTCACCCCTGAACAAAACCTGGGGGATCCAGCCTTACAAACCCACCTGGAGCTCCTGCAGTGGGGATCCAGCCTTACAAACCCACCTGGAGCTCCTGCAGGTGGGGATCCAGCCTTACAAACCCACCTGGAGCTCCTGCAATGGGGATCCAGCCTTACAAACCCACCTGGAGCTCCTGCAATGGGGATCCAGCCTTACAAACCCACCTGGAGCTCCTGCAATGGGGATCCAGCCTTACAAACCCACCTGGAGCTCCTGCAATGGGGATTCAGGATTCAGCCTTACAAACCCACCTGGAGCTCCTGCAGGTGAGGATTCAGGATCCAGCATTACAAACCCACCTGGAGCTCCTGCAATGGGGATTTAGGATTCAGCCTTACAAACCCACCTGGAGCTCCTGCAGGGCACCTGGGGGATCCAACCTTACAAACCCACCTGGAGCTCCTGCAATGGGGGTTCAGCCTTACAAACCCACCTGGAGCTCCTGCAGGGCACTGGGGGGTTCAGCCGTTACCTGGAGCCAGGTGTGAGGCCACGGCCTCCCGGGGGGCGGTGGGATGCCAGGGTGGGGCTGTGGTGGGTCACCAACCTCTGGTGGTCCCATCCCAAGCAGGGATGGAGGGAGGAGCACGGCCAGGCTGAGAGGAGCAGCAGCATCAGGAGCTGGGCTCAGTTTGGGTGGAATTTAGGGAAATAAGGGAGCAGGGATGGCAGAGACCCCCAAGCACCCCTGGCTCTGCCCCCTCCCCACAGCAGGGACAGGGACAATAAACTCCCTGGTGGCCAGGGACAGGGATGGAAATGGGGACAAGGACAGGGACAGGGATAAGGACAGGGATGGGGACAGGGACGGGGTTGGGGACAGGGAATGAGGATAAGAACAGGGATGGGAGCAAGCACAGGGATGGGGATGGGGACAAGGACAAGGATGGGAATGGGGATGAGGACAGGGATGTGGGCAGGGACTGGGACCAGGATGGGAATGGAGACAAGGACATGGATGGGGAGCGAGACAGGAATGAGGACAGGGACAAGGACAAGGATGGGAATGGGGATAAGAACAGGGATGGGGCTAAGGACAGGGATGGGAATGGGGACAAGGACACAGATGGGAGTAAGGACAGGGATGGGGAGAGAGATGTGGAGAGGGATGGGGAGAAAGATGGGAATGGGGATAAGGACAGGGATGGCAATGGCATTAAGGACAGGGATGGGGATGGGGATGGAAATGGGTTTAAGAATGGGGATGGGGACAGGGACAGGAATGGGGACAGGGATGGGAATGGGGATAAGAACAGGGATGGGAAGGGGAATGGGGATGGGGATAAGGACAGGGATGGGGAGAGGGATGGGAGATGGGGATGGGAATGGGGACAAGGACAGGGATGGGGAGGGGACAAGGAGAAGGATGGGAGCAAGAACAGGGATGGGGATAGGGACAGAGATGGGGAGAGGGGTGGGAGATGGAGATGGGAATAAGGACAGGGATGGGGAGAGGGATGGGAGATGGAGATGGGAATAAGGACAGGGATGGGGAGAGGGATGGGAGATGGAGATGGGAATGGGCATGCAGACAGGAATGGGGATGGAGATGGGGACAAGGATGGAGAGATGGGGACCAGGACAGAGGCAGGGTGGGTTTCCAGCTGAATTTGCTGCATTTGGGCATGCCACACCTTTGGCTGTGTCACGGGCCCGAGCACAGAGAGTGGGGATGTTTTCCTGATGGCCCAGCTGGGGTGGGGACAGCCACCAGGAGCTGGGAGTGTCACAGCTGCACAGGGGTCAGGGTCTGTCCCCCAGGCAGAGCTGAGAGGGGCTGGGGGGGTCTCTCATCACCTCCTGTAGGCAAGAGGCTGGGGGTGCCCACCTGGGCCCTGCCAGTGGCACTGCCAGGGCAGGGATGGGACACCTGGGCTTGGTGTGGGAAGCCTGGTGGGATCCATCAGGATTGGAGGGCATGGGAAAGGAGCTGCGGGGCCTCCCCAGCATCCCTGACACCGAGGAGAGCAGGACTGGGGTGCCCAGGGCCCTGTTGTGACACATCACCCAAGGGTGTCACTCAGGGAGGTAATTAACCCCTTTTTAATTGCTCCCTGGGCTGAACACAGGCTGGGGCAGGGCCACAGGGCTCACACCAGCTGCACCCTCCTGATCAGGATTGCCATTTGCAATTCCCTGGGGCAAAACCAACCCAAGGAAAATGCACCTGAAAAACCAACCCAAGGAAAATGCACCTGGAAAAAGAACAACCCAAGGAAAATGCACCTGAAAAAACCAACCCAAGGAAAATGCACCTGGAAAAAAACCAACCCAAGGAAAATGCACCTGAAAAACCAACCCAAGGAAAATGCACCTGGAAAAAAACCAACCCAAGGAAAATGCACCTGAAAAAAACCAACCCAAGGAAAATGCACCTGGAAAACCAACCCAAGGAAAATGCACCTGGAAAAAAACCAACCCAAGGAAAATGCACCTGGAAAAAAACCAACCCAAGGAAAATGCACCTGGAAAACCAACACAAGGAAAATGCACCTGAAAAAACCAACCCAAGGAAAATGCACCTGGAAAAAAACCAACCCAAGGAAAATGCACCTGAAAAACCAACCCAAGGAAAATGCACCTGGAAAAAGAACAACCCAAGGAAAATGCACCTGGAAAAACCAACCCAAGGAAAATGCACCTGGAAAAAGAACAACCCAAGGAAAACGCACTTGGAAAAAAAAACAACCCAAGGAAAATGCACCTGGAAAAAAACAACCCAAGGAAAATGCTCCTAGAAAAAACCAACCCAAGGAAAAATGCACCTGAAAGTGTTTACCCAGGGCAGCCCTGGGGCAGAGCCGTGTTCCTGTGCTGGCATCCCTGGGTAATGCCAGGACAGGGACATCCCCATTGCCACGGGGCACAGAATGGGGACAGGTTAATGCCAGGACAGGGACATCCCAATCGCCATGGGGATGGGTTAATGCCAGGACAGGGACATGCCAATCGCCACGGGGCAGGGAATGGGGACAGGAGCCATGTCCCACACTGGCTGCTCTGTGGGTGACACACACAAGGACAGGGGTGGCCGTGGCCTCTCCTGGCTCCCCAAGCCCTGGCAGTGCCCACACAGCCGGGGTGTCCCTGGGGGTCACACCGAGCTCCGGTGCCATTCCCTATTCCTGCAGGCACAGGGAGTGTGGGATTGTCCCTGGAGCAGGACTGTCCCCAGGAGTGGGATTGTCCCCAGGAGCCCCAGGAGCAGGACTGTCCCCATGAGCAGGACTGTCCCCAGGAGCAATCAGGACTGTCCCCATGAGCAGGACTGTCCCCATGAGCAGGACTGTCCCCAGGAGCAATCAGGACTGTCCCCAGGAGCAGGACTGTCCCCGGGAGCAGGACTGTCCCCAGGAGCGATCAGGACTGTCCCCATGAGCGATCAGGACTGTCCCCATGAGCAGGACTGTCCCCAGGAGCAATCAGGACTGTCCCCATGAGCAGGACTGTCCCCAGGAGCAATCAGGACTGTCCCCGGGATCAGGACTGTCCCCGGGAGCGGCTGGCGAGCCGCAGCCGATGCCGTAATCCCGGGGAGCGATTCCAGCAGCAGCCTGAGAGCAGGGAGCCATGTTCTGTCATCCGCCAAATCTTTAATAACTCCATCTCCCCCCTGCGGGGTGCCTCGTCCCGTGGCCATGTGGCAGAGGCAGGGATTCGATGGCAGAAGGGCAGCGAGGTTTCCCTGGGAAGCGCTGCTCGGGGCCGGGAGCAGCTGCGGGAGCCGGAGATCCCGCATTGGTCATGGCCGCGGTCACCGCACAGAGCGCGCAGTGTTCGGCACGGCACAGCTGCCAGATGTGCTCCTCCCCCCGCACAGCCGCACAGCTGGCCGGGGAGAGCGGGATCGGGGACATCAAGGTGGTGACAGAACCCTCAGTGCCTGCGGGGACACCCCGGGCTCGGGGACATCAGGGTGGTGACAAAATCCCCAGTGCCGGCTGGCATCAGGGTGGTGACGCCCACAGCACACCCTGGGCTCGGGGACATCAAGGTGGTGACAGAACCCCCAGCACAGCCTGGGATCAGGGACATCAAGGTGGTGACAGAACCCCCAGCACAGCCTGGGATCAGGACATCAGGGTGGTGACAGAACCCCCAGCACAGCCTGGGATCAGGACATCAAGGTGGTGACAGAACAGCCAGTGCCTGCAGGCACACCCTGGACTCGGGGACACCAGGGTGGTGACAGAAGCCCCAGGGCCTGCGGGCATTAAGGCGGTGACACCGACAGCAGAACCCCCAGCACCCCCCGGGCTCGGTGTCAGCGCCGCCGCCCCGGACACGGAGCCGCCGCTGGGCCCCACCCGGCCCCGGCCCGGGCCGCAGACGGGTCCCAGCCGGTGCCGGCTCCCCGGAGGATGCCCGGCACCCCCCGGCAGCCCCGGCAGCGGCGCCCGACACCCGGAGCCTCCCCCAGCGCTCCCACATCCCGGCAGGAACCTCATCCCTGGGAACTCGCGGGGTCCGGGCACAGGGGCGGCCTCTGGGCCCCGCAGCCCCGGTTTGGCACCGCCCGGCGCCCTTCCCGGAGCTCCTTTGGCTTTTGGATTAAACATCCTGGGGGAAAGATCCGGAGCCCTCCCGAGGCGGGCAGGGCAGGGCTGGGACGGGCAGGGCCCGCGGGCTGAGCGCTGCCGTGCACCCGGCTCTGCCGCCGTGGCACCCCCGGGACACCACCGCGCGTCCCACCCGTGCCCACCCGTGCCCAGCACCGCGCTGGGGGCCGCCTGCCCTGTCCCCTGTGTCCCCACGCGGGTCCCTGCCAGGCTCCCTTTGGGGACACGAAGCCACCGCGGTGCCGGAGGGGTCTGAGTGGAGCCACGGTGAGTGTCCCAAACCCGCCCGGTCCCCTCCCACGGGACCAGGCCCGCCGTCCCTGCCCGCTGCTCGTCCCGAGGCCGTAACCCTTTCACACCTCATTAGAGCCGTAATTAATCCCGATTATTCCCAGCTGCCGGGGGAGGGGCGGCTCCCGCTCAGCCCCACGGAGACCCCCGGAGCCCCATGGAGACCCCAGGAGCCCCATGGACACCCCAAGAGCCCCATGGAGACCCCAAGAGCCCCATGGAAACCCCAAGCGCCCCATGGAGAGCTCCAGAAGCTCAAGCACCCCAAGGAGACCACGGGGACCCCAAACATCCCACTGAGACCCCAGGATCTCTGTGCACCCCAAAGCGTCCTCAGGGACCCCCGTTGGCCTGGGGAGAAGGCCGGCCCCAGCTGGCCCCGTGCCCATGCGGCTCCAGCCCCGGGGCAGGGGACACGGCTGGGGACACGGCTGGGGACACGGCTGGGGACACCCGGTGTCCCCCCACACGGGCCGGGGGCTCGGGTCAGCGCCAGATCCCAGGGCTGCTCCCTGCGCCCCCCCGGACCGATCCCTTCATTGCTGACCCCCCTGCCCTTCATCCCAGCCTCCTCCTCCTCCTGCCCATCGGTGGCACAGGTGACGCAGTGCGGCCGCAGGTGCGGGAGCCCCCGGCTGTGCCCCCGCCGTGCCCACCCCTGCCCGCACCGCAGCTCCGTGCGACACTCGCCGTGTCCCCAAGGACGGGGCACCGCCCGCCACGTGCCCCCGGCGCCACCAGCGCTCCCACAGCCCCGCGGCGCGGCAGGGGTGGCACGGGCCCCGGTGGCACCTGGGGACACCGAGCCCCTGGCAGGATCGGGGTGCCCGCGGTGCCCGCGGTGCCCGGGCTGCTGCCATCTCTGCCGAGACGAACCGGCCGCGGTTGCATAACCGGGAGCGCTCGGAGCTGGAAACCAGGTCAGGCGGGAGGGGCAGCGGGGACAGCGGGGACAGCGGGGACAGCGGGGACAGCGGGCACGGCCGCAGCTGCTCTGCCTCCCCGGGCGGAGGCAGCGGCAGCGGCACGCCGGGAGTGGCACCAGGACAGGGAACCGGGACACGGCACCAGAACATGGCACTGGGAGTGGCACCAGGACAGGGAACCGGGTCACGGCACCAGAACATGGCACCGGGACACGGAACCGGGACACGGCACCAGAACATGGCACCGGGACATGGAACCGGGACATGGCACCAGAACATGGCACAGGGACACGGAACCGGGACAGGGCACCGGGACAGGGCACCAGAACATGGCACCGGGACACGGCACCAGAACATGGCACCGGGACATGGAACCGGGACATGGCACCAGGACACGGCACTGGGAGTGGCACCAGGAGTGGCACCGGGACATGGAACCGGGACATGGCACCAGAACATGGCACCGGGACATGGAACCGGGACATGGAACTGGGACATGGCACTGGGAGATGGCACCGAGACACGGAACCGGGACATAGAACCAGGAGTGGCACCGGGACATGGCACCGGGACACAGTACTGGGACATAGAACCGGGAGTGGCACCGGGACATGGCACCAGGACCTTGCCCAGCGGTGGCAGTGCCAGCAGCTCGGGGGCCACCGTGCCACCACAGCTGCGTCTCTTGGGATCCCTCTGGCCATGGGACCGTCACAGCCATGTCCCTTGGGTCACCTGAGCCATGGTGGCACCATGCCTGGGTCCCTTGGGGTGCCCCTGATGAGGGTGGCATCACACCTGTGTCCCTTGGGGTCCCTGATGAGGGTGGCATCACACCTGTGTCCCTTGGGGTGCCCCTGACAATGGTGGCATCACACCTGTGTCCCTGTGAGGTCCCTCAGCCGCGGTGCCATCACTCCTGCATCCCTTGGGGTCACCGTCCCTTGGCCACCGCCGCTGCCACCCTCACTGCCCCATGGCACTGCTCAGCTCGGCAGCTGTGTCCCCACGGCCGTGTCCCCAGGGCCTGGCACAGGTGGCCGGAGAGGGTCACCCCACCCTGGCACACAGTGGCACTGCCACATGATGACACTGCCAGCACATGGTGCCACCCTGGCACACGGTGACACTGCCAGCACACAGTGACACCCTGGCACACGGTGACACTGCCCAGCACACAGTGACACTGCTGGGACATGGTGACACTGCCAGCACACGGTGACACTGCCAGCACACGGTGACACTGCCTAGCACATGGTGCCACCCTGGCACACAGTGACACCCTGGCACACGGTGACACTGCCAGCACACGGTGACACCCTGGCACACGGTGACACTGCTGGCACACAGTGACACCCTGGCTCATGGTGACACTGCCCAGCACACGGTGACACTGCTGGCACATGATGACACTGCCAGCACACAGTGACACCCTGGCACACAGTGACACCCTGGCTCACGGTGACACTGCCCAGCACACAGTGACACCCTGGCACACGGTGACACTACCGGCACACGGTGACACCCTGGCTCATGTTGACACTGCCCGCACATGGTGACACTGCCCGCACACGGTGAGACCCTGGCTCATGGTGACAGTGCCAGCACACAGTGACACTGCCCGCACACGGTAACACCCTGGCTCCTGGTGACAGTGCCAGCACACGGTGACACTGCCAGCACACGGTAACACCCTGGCTCATGGTGACAGTGCCAGCACACGGTGACACTGCCTGCACACAGTGACACTGCCAGCACACGGTGACACCCTGGCACATGGTGACAGTGCCCACACACGGTGAGACCCTGGCTCATGGTGACAGTGCCAGCACACGGTGACACTGCCCGCACACAGTGACACTGCCAGCACACGGTAACACCCTGGCTCCTGGTGACAGTGCCACACGGTGCCACCAGCTCTCCCCAGGCCGTGTCACCAGCCCGGTTTAATCTGGAGCCGCCCTCCAGGCATGGTTAATGAATCCTTAATTAATCCCATCCCGCCCCAGGGACCCGCCCTGCCCTGGCAGCTGTCACCGTGTCACCGTGTCACAGTGACAGGGCTGGGCTGGGGGGTCCCAGCGAGGGGGGACCCCAGGGACAGCAGAGGTGGCAGGGGACACGTCCTGCACGGGCAGGGTGACAGGGCTGGGGCTGAGCTGCTCGGGGGGCACGGAGCTCCCTGGGGACATGGGGACACCCTGGGGACACCATGGGGACACCCTGGGGACACCCTGGGGACACCACGGGGACACCACGGGGACACCCTGGGGACATCATGGGGACACCATGGGGACACCATGGGGACATGGGGACACCATGGGGACACCCTGGGGACACCACGGGGACACCCTGGGGACACCCTGGGGACACCACGGGGACACCCTGGGGACACCATGGGGCTCCTCAACCTGCAGGGGATGGAACTGCCACCCCCGCAAGGGGCAGTGGCTCTGGGGACATGGGGACACCATGGGGACACTGCGGGGACAGCAGGGCCTGCTGGGGAAGGTGGATGGGCCATGGCCACCCTCCTCCTCCTCCTCCTCCTCCTCCTCCTCTGCCCAGCCCAGCCCAGTGTGGGGCTGTTCCCCTGCCCATGGGATCGGGTGGTAAATCCCAATCCCTGCCCATGGGATCGGGTGGTAAATCCCAATCCCTGCCCATGGGATCAGGGGGTAAATCCCAATCCCTGCCCAATCCCAATCCCAACCCCTGCCCATGGGATCTGGGGGGTAAATCCCAATCCCTGCCCGATCCCAATCCCAATCCTTGCTCATGGGATCACGGGGTAAATCCCAATCCCAGCCCAGCAGGATTTTGCCCATGGGATTTGAAGTTTAATCCCAGCCCAGCAGGACCCTGCCCATGGGATTTGAGGTTTAATGCCATCTCACCAGGACCCTGCCCATGGGATTTGGGGGATCAATCCCAGTCCCCCGCCCCTTCCCAGCCGGGCTCCCCAGCAGGACACCCCTGGCAGCGAGCAGGGCCTGTCCCGGCAGGGAAGGAGCCGTTAATTAGCATTGTTAATTAATGCGCTGTTCCGCAGTGCCCCCCTGTGCCCCAGGAGCCTTCCAGCACGGAGGGAGGGCCGGGGCAGCCCTGCCCAGGGGCCCCTCTCGGGGCTGCGCTCGCTCCTGGCACAGCCCGGGCACAGCCAGCCCCTGCCGGGCTCCGTGCCACAGCCTGGCAGCCCCAGCAGTGCCCAGGGGGTGCCCAGAGGCTGCTGGGTGCTCCGAGGGTCCCCCCAAAGTCCCCCCATCCTCAGCACCTGCCCTGGCCTGGAGCAAGCCCAGGTTTTGGGGACAGAAACAACACCTGTGCCAGGTGCTGGCAGCGGCAGCTGCCCCCGGCTCCTCCGGGGTCTCGGGAGCTCCCCAAGCACAGCCCCGAGCCCCCTGAGCTCCCCAGGCCCAGCCCCGAGCCCCCCGAGCCCCCAGGCCCAGCCCTGAGCCCCCCGAGCCCCCCGAGCCCCCAGGCCCAGCCCTGAATCCCCTGAGCCCCCTGAGCTCCCCAGGCCCAGCCCTGAGCCCCCTGAGCCCCCTGAGCTCCCACATTCTGCAGAGCTCCCAAGTCCCAGCCCTGAGCTCCCCCATTCCAGCCCTGAGCCCCCTGAGCTCCCCAGGCCCAGCCCTGAGCCCCCTGAGCCCCCTGAGCTCCCCAGGCCCAGCCCTGAGCCCCCTGAGCCCCCTGAGCTCCCACATTCTGCAGACCTCCCAAGTCCCAGCCCTGAGCTCCCCCATTCCAGCCCTGAGCCCCCTCATCCCCCCGGCTCCTCTGGGGTCTCTGGAGCTCCCCAGGCCCAGCCCTGAGCCCCCCACTCCTCCAGAGCTCCCCAATTCCAGCCCTGAGCCCCCTGCTCCGAGCCCATTTGAGCTCCCCTGGCAGTGCCCAGTTGGGCTCTCCTGGCAGTGCCCAGCTGGGCTCCCCTGGCAGTGCCCAGTTGGGCTCCCCTGGCAGTGCCCATCTCCCCTGGCAGTGCCCAGCTGGGTTCCCCTGGCAGTGCCCAGCTGGGCTCCCCTGGCAGTGCCCAGTTGGGCTCCCCTGGCAGTGCCCAGCTGGGCTCCCCTGGCAGTGCCCGTCTCTCCCAGCCCAGCCCTGCTCCCGCAGCTGCCCAGCGCCCCCAGGCCCATAACAGGGAACTGAACCCCCTCCCCAGAGAGCCCCCGTGCCCCCAGCCCTGGCTGCTGCTCTGGATCCCTGTGGATCTGTGCCCACTGGAACTCCGGGGCTCCGTGCCCCCCGAGGGCCCCAGACCAGGGCTCGGGGTCACCCTGGGGTCCCCCCCAGCCTCCCCTGCCCGGGCAGGATCCAGGGGTCCCTGCAGCCCCCGGGGCGGGGCAGAGCCCCCGAGATGTGCTGGCAGTGCCAGGGTGCTGCTGGCACCGGGGACACGGCTGGCACCGGTGTGGAGACAAGGGACTGGAGAGAAGGGATGGCCCGGCACGGCCTGGCTTGGCTTGGCACAGCCTGGCTGGGCCTGGCTTGGTTTGGCTTGGTTTGGCTTGGCTTGGTACTGCACAGCTCTTGACCACACTTGGCTTGGCCCGGCCTACCTTGGCACAGCACAGCTGGCACGTCTTGGCGTGACACTGGACAACCCTTGGCTTGATCTGGCATGGCCTGGCTTGGCACTGCACAGCCCTGGACTCGGCTTGGCTTGGCTCAGACCAGCCTGCTCTGGCTTGGTATGGCACGGCTTGGCATGGAATGGCTTGGCTTGGTCTTAGCATGGCAGGGCTTGGCATGGCACAGCACGGCTTGGCATGGCACACCTTATGTTGGCGCAGGCTCTGTCCCTGCCCTGGTGCAGGAGCTCAGCTCTGTGCCGTGCCAAGCCATGCCATGCCGTGCCCATGCCGTGCCGTGCCCATGCCGTGCCGAGCCGAGCCATGCCCTTCCATTCCGAGCCGTGCCCATGCCATGCTGTGCCGTTCCAAGCTGTGCCATGCCATGTCCGTGCTGTGCCCTGAGCCGTGCCCATGCCGTTCCGTGCCGTGTCCATGCCATTTCCGAGCCATGCCCGTGCCGTGCCGTGCCGTGCCGTGCCGTGCCCTGAGCCGTTCCCGTGCCGTGTCCGTGCGGTTCCGCGCCGTGCCCGTGCCGGTGCGCGCTGCCGGCGGGCTCTAGGACCGCGCGGCGGGCTCGGTGCTGCAGTGGAGGCGGCGGCGCTGCGGGAGGAGGCCTGGCCGGGCAGCGCAGCGGCGGCGGCGGCTCGGCGGGGCTCGGCACGGCTCGGCGGGGCTCGGCGGGGCTCTGCGCCGGGCCCGCAGCGGCCCAGGTAACCGGGACAGCGGGACAGCGGGACAGCGGGACAGCGGGACAGCGGCACCGGCACCGCCGGCCCGGCCCGGCTCCGCTCGGGCGCGCTCGCGTCCGCTCGGCTGCGTTCGGTTCAGTTCGGCTGATGCGTTCGGCGCGGTTCGGCTCCGCTCGGCTCGGTCCAGCCCCGTCCGGTTCGGTTCGGGTGGTGCCTTCGGAAGGGCTCGGGCCCGTCCGGAGGGGGTTCGGGTTCCTCCGCGGGGGTTCGGGTCCCTGCGGCTGAGGTTCGGGTCCCCGCGGCCGAGGTTCGGCTGCCCCCGGCGCACTTGGGCTCGCTCCGGCGGGGTTCGGCGGGGCTCGGCCCGGGCCGGCGGGGCCCCGGTGTGTCCGCCGTCCCGGGCCCGCGGCAGGAAAACACGGCAGGGCCGGGCCCGCCGGGCCCCCCCGGCCCCGCGCCGCCCCCGCCCGGCCCGGCCCGGCCCCGCTCGGCCCGGCCGTGCGAGCGGGGGTGGCCGCGCGGCCCGGCCGGCCCGGCCCCCGCGGCGCCGCCGTGTCCTTGAGCGCGGCGCGGGCGGCTGAAGGGCAGCGGGGCCCGGTGGCACCGCCGGCTGTCCCCCGGTCCCCTCCCGGCCCGCGGTGTCACCGCCGTGTGCCCCCCGCGGGGACGCGGGGCCGCGGCCGCCCGTGCCCTGCCCGCGGCGGGGCCCCCGGGGGAGCGGCCGGGCCGGGCCGGCCTTGCCCGAACTTGGGGGATTTTGCACCAAAAATCCCCCCGGGGGAGGCGCAGCGCCGCGGGGCCCGCGGGCGGGGGCGGCCGGGCCGGGCCTGCCGGGGCTGGGGGTGCTCGGCCTGCCTCCTCTGCTCCCCCCGCTGGGCCCGGCTCCTTCCCCCTTCCCTTCCCTCTCCCTTCTCTCCTTCCCTCTCCCCTTCCCTTCCCACTCACTGCCCACTTCCTCATCACTTCCCCCTCCCTGCTCATTTTCCCTCTCCCTCTCACTTCTCCCTTCCTGTTCATTTTCCCCTTCCCTCTCACTTCCCCCTTTTTCCTCATTTTCCTTCTCCCTCTCATTTCCCCCTTCCTGCTCATTTTCCCTCTCAGTTCCCCCTTCCTGCTCATTTTCCCGTTCCTTTTCCCTCTCACTTCCCCCTTCCTGCTCACTTTCCCACTCCCCTGCCCCTCTGGCTTCCTATCTGTCTTTTCCTTCCCCCTTCCCCATCATTTCCCTTTCGTTTCTGCTTTCCCCTTCCCTTTTTGCTTTCCCCTTCCTTCTTGCTCCTTACCCTTCCCACTCACTTCCCCCTTCCCACTCCCTCCCCACTTCCCTTCCCACTTCCCCGCTGTCTCCCTTCCCCCTCAGTTCCCCTCTCCCCTCCCTCCTCCTTCCCCCTCTCCCTTTCCCTCCCACCGCCGTTTCCTCCCCCCGCTTTGCTTTCCGGGGTGTTTCGCCTGCGCAAACCTGCGGCCAAATGAGATTTTCCTCCTCCCCCGGTTCCTCTTTCTGCCCTTTGTGTGACGTCGCCGGTGTCACCGCGGGACCGGCCGAGTTCCGTGCTGGCCGCCACACCGGCGGCCACATCCCGTGGTGGCAGTGACCCCCCGGGAGACCCCCGGGAGCCCCGGGATGGGGTGGGACCGGCCCCGCTGCCCCGGCAGCTCCCTGTGCTGAGTCAGCTCCAAACTTCCCAGTGGAGCAGTTCTGTGACATGGAGCAGCTTTGGTGACACCGAGCAGCCTTGGTGACATGGAGCAGCTTTGGTGACACCGAGTAGCTCTGGTGACACCAGGTTGCTTTGGTGACACCGAGCAGCTTTGGTGACAAGGAGCAGTTTCTGCTCCCTCGAGGAATGGCACCATGTCGGTGCCCACTGGCAGGCCTGGTGTGTCCCAGTGCATCCCGGTGTGTCCCAGTGCATCCCGGTGTGTCCCAGTATGTCCTGGTGCATCCTGGTGTCTCCTGGTGTGTCCCAGTGTGTCCCCGTGTCCCCCGGTGACCCTGGCTATCCATGTCCCTGCAATCCGGTGGCAGCCACCGCTGTGCCCCCGTGCCGTGCCGTGCCACGCCACGCTGTGCCACCCCACGCCGTGCCAGGGCAGCCACTCGCAGAGCCTCGGGCAGTGGATTTCGGGCAGTGCAGGAAGTTTTACTTTGGCCCATCCCAGTTGTATTTTGGCCCATCCCAGTTGTATTTTGGCGCATCCCAGTTTTCTTTTGGCGCATCCCAGTTTTATTTTGGCACACCCCTTGCCACGGCAGGGCGCGGTGCCCCGGGGCAGCGCGTGGGCCGGCAGGTGCCACGGGAGTGTGCCAGGCACGCGTGTGCCACGGCGTGGCACGGCACGGCTTGGGTGTGCTGGGTGCCTCCGGGGCCTGGGATGGGGTTGGGTTTAGTGGGATGGCTCCAGGCCCTGTTTTGGGATTGGGGTTGGGTTTGGGTTTGGTGGGATGGCTCCAGGCCCTGTTTTGGGTTTGGGGTTGGGTTTGGTGGGATGGCTCCAGGGCCTGGGATGGGATTGGGCTTGGGTTTGGGTTTGGGTTTGAGTTTGCTGGGATGGCTCCAGGCCCCGCTCAGTTTGGGTTCGCTGGGATGGCTCCACGCCCTGGTTTGGGTTTAGGTTTGGGTTTGGTGGGATGGCTCCAGGCCCTGGGATGGGTTTGGTGGGATGGCTCCAGGCCCTGGTTTGGGTTTGGGTTTGGGTTTGGTGGGATGGCTGCAGGCCCTGGTTTGGCTTTGCTGGGATGGCCCCAGGCCCTGGTTTGGGTTTGGCTTTGCTGGGATGGCTGCAGGCCCTGGTTTGGGTTTGGCTTTGCTGGGGTGGCTGCAGGCCCTGGTTTGGGTTTGGGTTTGGTGGGATGGCTGCAGGCCCTGGTTTGGGTTTGGGTTTGGGTTTGCTGGGATGGCTCCAGGCCCTGGGATGGGTTTGGCTTTGCTGGGGTGGCTGCAGGCCCTGGTTTGGATTTGGGTTTGGGTTTGGTGGGATGGCTGCAGGCCCTGGTTTGGCTTTGCTGGGGTGGCTGCAGGCCCTGGTTTGGGTTTGGCTTTGCTGGGATGGCTGCAGACCCTGGTTTGGGTTTGGGTTTGGCTTTGCTGGGATGGCTGCAGGCCCTGGGATGGGTTTGGGTTTGGCTTTGTTGGGGTGGCTCCAGGCCCTGGTTTGGGTTTGGCTTTGCTGGGGTGGCTCCAGGCCCTGGTTTGGGTTTGGCTTTGCTGGGGTGGCTGCAGGCCCTGGTTTGGGTTTGGCTTTGCTGGGGTGGCTGCAGGCCCTGGTTTGGGTTTGCTTTGCTGGGGTGGCTGCAGGCCCTGGTTTGGGTTTGGCTTTGCTGGGGTGGCTGCAGGCCCTGGTTTGGGTTTGGCTTTGCTGGGGTGGCTGCAGGCCCTGGTTTGGGTTTGGCTTTGCTGGGGTGGCTGCAGGCCCTGGTTTGGGTTTGGCTTTGCTGGGGTGGCTGCAGGCCCTGGTTTGGGTTTGGCTTTGGCTTTGCTGGGGTGGCTCCAGGCCCTGGTTTGGGTTTGGCTTTGCTGGGGTGGCTCCAGGCCCTGGTTTGGGTTTGGCTTTGCTGGGATGGCTCCAGGCCCTGGTTTGGGTTTGGCTTTGCTGGGATGGCTCCAGGCCCTGGTTTGGGTTTGGCTTTGCTGGGGTGGCTCCAGGCCCCGCTCAGTTTCCCTCCCAGCCCAGGAGGAGCCCTCGGCGGGCTCCGCTCCCCTGGCACTGCCCCGTCCCTCTGCCCGGTGCAGGCTCGGTGTGTGCCAGCGCTGTTGGGTGGGTTCCCGCGGTGCTGGGCCCGTGGCCCTGCTGTCGGGCCGGTTCCCACCGTTCAGCACCGTCCCCAGCTCCCGGCCCATCCTGTCCCCTGAGCATGGCTCCAGCTCGGCTCCAGCCCTGCCCCGGGCTCTGCTCACTGGGATCAGATCCTCTCCCGGGCTTTCTCCCCGGTAACGGAGCACGGGCAGCTCCCGGGTGCTCCCGGTGGTGCGTTCCCGGTGCTGCGGCAGCCCCTGCGGGATCCCCTGGCTCCATCCACCCTGTCCCACCTGCAGGGCTGGCCACAGCCTGCCACGGGGGTGCCACACACCTCACTGGCCCATCCCAGCCCAGAACAGCCCATAATACCCCATAACATCCCATCCCACCCCATAGCAACCCATAACATCCCATCCCACCCCGTATAACCCATAACATCCCATCCCACCCCATAGCAACCCATAACATCCCATCCCACCCCATAGCAACCCATAACATCCCATCCCACCCCATAATAACCCATAACATCCCAGAACACCCCAGAACAGCCCATAATACCCCATAACATCCCATTACAACCCATAATACCCCATAACATCCCATCCCACCCCATAATAACCCATAACATCCCATCCCACCCCACAGCAACCCATAACATCCCAGAACACCCCAGAACAGCCCATAATACCCCATAACATCCCAGAACTCCCCATAACAATCCATCCCACTGCACAACACCCCATAACATCCCATCCCACCCCATAACAACCCATCTCACCCCATAACACCCTATAACAACCCATAACAACCCATAACAACCCATAATACCCCATAACATCCCAGAACACCCCATAACAACCCATCCTGCCCCATAACACTTTATAACAACCCATAGCACCCTATAACACCCCATAACAACCCATAACACCCCATAACAACCCATAACAACCCATAACACCCCATACCACCCGAGAACACCCCATCCCACCTCATAACATCCCACCACACTCCATTACACCCCATGACAACCCATAGCAGCCCATCCCACCCCATAACACCCTATAACAACCCATAACACGTCATAACAACCCATAAGACCTCATAACAACCCAGAGCACCCCATAACAACCCATAAGACCCCATAACAACCCATAACAACCCATAACAACCCATCCCACCCCATAACAGCCCATAACACCCCATAACAACCCAGAACACCCCATAACATCCCATAACAACCCATAACAACCCATCCCATCCATAACAACCCAGAACACCCCATAACAACCCATAACAACCCAGAACACCCCATAACAACCCCAGAACACCCCATAACAACCCATAACATCCTATTACGACCCATAACACCCCATAACACCTCATAACAATCCATAACACCCCATCCTGCCCCATAACACCCTATAACAACCCATAACACCCCATAACAACCCATCCCACCCCATAACACACTATAACAAGCCATAACAACCCATAACACCCTATAACAACCCAGAACACCCCAGAACACCCCATCCCACCTCGTAACATCCCACCACACTCCATTACCCCCCATAACAACCCCTAACAACCCATCCCACCCCGTAACACCCGCTCCCACCCCATAACACCCGCTCCCACCCCATAACACCCGCTCCCACCCCATAACACCCGCTCCCACCCCATAACACCACGTAACATCCCATGGCACCCCATCCCATTATCCCAGCCCATGCCCTGGGCAGGTTGGTGCTGCTCTGGCTGTGGGGCTGTGCCTGCCCTTGGCTGTGGTGGGAGGGCCTGGTCCTGGGGTGCCCTGGGGTGCTGGGATTTACTCTTTGGGGTGCTGGGATTGTTCATGGGGTGCTGGGATTTACTCTTTGGTGTGCCGTGGGGTGCTGTGGTGCCCTGGAGTGCAGGAAATCACACCCTGGTGTGCCCTGGGGTGCTGGGGATTGTTCATGGGGTGCTGGGATTTACTCTTTGGGGTGCTGTGATGCCCTGGAGTGCAGGAAATCACACCCTGGGGTGTCATGGGGTGCTGGGGATTGTTCATGGGGTGCTGGGATTTACTCTTTGGGGTGCTGTGATGCCCTGGAGTGCAGGAAATCACACCCTGGCGTGCCCTGGGGTGCTGTGCATCACTCCTAGGGGTGCCGTGGGATGCTGGGGTGCCATGGAGTGCGGGAGATCACTCCTTGGGGTTCCATGGGGTGCAGTGAATCCCACCCTGGGGTGCTTTGGGGTGCTGTGCATCACTCTCAGGGGTGCTGTGGGCTGCCATGTGTTGCTCCCTGGGGTGCCATGGGGTGCAGGCGTGCTGTGGGGTGCAGTGACTCTCCATCCTCGGGGTGCCATGGGGTGCAGTGACTCCATCCCTGGGCTGCCATGGGGTGCAGGGGTGCCATGGGGTGCAGTGACTCCATCCCTGGAGTGCCCCACAGGGTTCGCTCAGTGCTGCTGAGCACCCCGGGGTCCCCGCTCCGGGCCAGGTCTATTTTTAGCATTTTTAGGATCACCCCCGCTGTCGCTGGCACTTCACCCCCCGAGTCCCCCGGTGCTCCCGGAGCTGTGGCACGCGTGTCCAGGCGCCCCTCCCGCCGGGGCCAAATTTCTCACCCCTAAATTACGAGTCAAGGCCGCGGCGCTTTGGGCACAAATTGCGTAGCCCGGGTACGCCCACCCTGTTCCTGCCCCCCCCGGCAGCAGCTCCCACGCCGAGGGGGGCTCGGGGGTGACTCAGGGGTTTGGGGGGCGCAGAGGCTGGGGGTGACTCACGGCCGCCGCTCCTGTCCCCTCTGTGAGTCAATCCCGGAGCCGTTCCGTGCTGCTGGCAAGGAGGAGAGGGGGGAGGAGGAGGAGGAGGAGGAGGAGGAGGAGGAGCGCGGCGGTGGCAGTGACTCAAAGTGACAACAACAATAATAATACGCTGCGGCACTTGTCACGGGAGAGGCGCTTGGCCGGGGTCCCTCGTGCGTCCCCACGGCCGCCGGCGCACGGGGGACCCCGGCCAAGGCGGGGGTGTCACCGCCGCTCGCGGGGTCACCTCGGGACGGGCCGGGCCGGGGGGGACACTGCGGTGACGGTGTCCCACCGCCACGGGGGCTGCGGGGGGGACCCCGCTCGCCGTCACCTAAAATGGCCGGTTAAGGTCCCTGCAGGCTCCCGGCTGCGGCACGGCACCGCCGAGGTCCCTAAATATATATAGAAAAAAAAGAAAAAAAAAGCAAAAAGGCGGGATTTCGGGTGGGTTTTCCATTTTCGTGCCGGTGGCTGCCGCGTGTCTCGCCCAGCCGGCGCAGGTAACCTACTTCGGAACGCCTCTGCCGCCGCGCCGAGCGTGACTCGCCGCTCCTGCCGTGCGGCAGCGGCACCGCCGGGGCCCCCGGGCAGCGCCGCCACCACCGGGGACACACCGGCCGCCCGCGGGGGCCGCCGGCCGCTACCGGAGCACCGGGCGGGCTCCGTGACCGCCGCTGGTCTCGGGATGCCGCCGAGGCCGGTGCCGGCGGCCTGAGCGAGGGCACGGTGCCGCCGAGCCCCCCGTGCCGTCCCGTGCCGTCCCGTGCCGTCCCGGCGAGCGCAGCCGGTAAGAGCGCGGGGAGCGGGGCCGGGAGCGGGGCCGGGTCCCGCCAGGCCCCTCCGGGATGGGGCGGGCGGCGGGAGGCGGCCGGGCCGCGGCGGTTCCCGGCTTTGTTCGGCGGCCGGGGCTCGCTGCCTGCCGCGGGGTTTGTGCGCACAACAACTATTTTTAGAGCGTTCGGAGACCATGTTGGCTGGAAGCGAATCAAAGCCGCCAGCAGCGCCAAGCGGGCTCGGCCCGGGAGGGGGGGCTCGGCCGTTCCCCGGGGCTGCCCGAGGGTCCCCGCTGCCCTGGGGGACCGGGGGCTGCACGGCGGAGACCCCCGGCTGTGGGACCCCCCGAGCGAGCGCGGGGGATCCCCCGAGGTGCCCGGTGCAGCCGCGGTGTCCCCGGTGCTTCCCGCTGCACGCGTCCGGCCGTGCCGTGCCGTGCCGTGCCGGGCCATGCCGTGCCGTGCCGGGCGGGATCCCGGGGGGCTCGGGGATGGTGGGGGGGTTCCGCCAGCGGCACCCCGGGAGGAGACTCGCGGGGGAACGGGGGCCCGGCCGTGCCGTGCCGTGCCGTGGGGCTGGCTGGTGGCACCGCCGCTGACAGGGGGCAGTACGGTGGTCTGGGGGTGCGGGGGGTGCCGGTGCCAGCCCCGGCCCCTCACGGACAGCATCCCGGTGCCCACGGGCCGAGCGTGCCCGCGGGGAGCTGGCGTGGGGTGGCGGCGCTGTGCCACCAAGGGGACCGCGGCTTCCCCGGGGGCTCCCCGGGCTGCGGAGGGAAGGGGCCGGGCAGTCCCTCCCCAGCGCCCGCTGTGCTTGGGCTACAGCGTGCACCCCACAGCCCCAACCCTGCACCCCCAGATCCCACAGCCCGCACCCCAACCCTCCGCCCCCAGCCTGCACCCACCCCCCACTCCCCCTGCCCTCCTCATCCTCCCCCCAGCCCGCGGGAGGGGCCGTTCGGGGGGCACTGGGGCAGGGGGGCTGAGCTCCCCCATCTGTCCCCCAGCACCCCAAACCCCGGGAGGCTGTGTCGGGGGGCGGCTGCAGCCCCCCGGCCCCCCAGCAGCCCCCCAGCAGCTCCGGCCGCGGGCCGGGGCGATGCCCTGGGCTGGGAGCGGTGCCGAGAGCGGCGTCCTGCCCGCCCCGGCCCGCCCGAGCCCCCCGCCCGCCGCTGGGAACGGCTGCGGCTGGAAAGCTCTAGAAACAAATTGCAGCTCCGGTGCCAAAGGCAACAGCAGCCCCGGCCATGGCGAATGCAGCGTTTGCCATAGCAACAGGTGCCGGCTGGCGCCTCCTCCCCGGCCCCCCGCACGCGGCCCCCGGACCCCGCAGGCAGCACCCCGCACCCGGGACCCCGCACCCTGCGCCCCGCGCCCCGTCCCGCACAGCCGGCACCCCCCCGGACCCCAGAGACAGCGACCCCCGGCTCCCTGCAGCCAGCACCCACACCCTGCATCCCCCTGGACCCCACAGACAGCGACCCCCAGCTCCCTGCAGCCGGCACCCACACCCTGCGTCCCCCCGGACCCCACAGACAGCGACCCGCACAGCCAGCACCCCCAGACCCCAGAGACAGCGACCCCCGGCTCCCTGCAGCCAGCACCCACACCCTGCGTCCCCCCGGACCCCACAGACAGCGACCCGCACAGCCGGCACCCCCCCGGACCCCAGAGACAGCGACCCCCGGCTCCCTGCAGCCGGCACCCACACCCTGCATCCCCCCGGACTCCGCACCCTGCAACCCGCACAGCCAGCACCCCCAGACCCCACAGCCAGCATCCCCCGGCTCCCTGCAGCCGGCACCCACACCCTGCATCCCCCTGGGCCCCCAGGCAGCACTGGGCACCCCTGTCCTGCACCCTTGGCACCCCAGAACCCTGCAGGTGATGGCCCTGCCAGCCCCTCACTGCCAGCACCCCGCACATCCCACACCGTGCAGACCCTGTGCCTGGTACCCCGCAGTGTGCACCCTGCACCCCACACACCCTGCACCCCAAACCCTGCCCTGTGCCCCCCTGCAGCGTGTCCTGCACCCCACACACCCCACACCTTGTGCCCAGCACCCTGCACCCCATAGCCCTGCTGCCCCTGCGCCCTACAAAATGCACCCTGCACCCCTCGTACCCCACACTGCTCACAAGGTGCACGATGCACCCCAAAACTGGGCACCCCGTGCTGTGCAAAGGGCACCCCACACTGAGCAGCGGGTGCTGGGTGCCCTGCACCACACTGTGCACCCTGTGCCCTGCACCCTTGACCCACACCCTGCACCCCCACCGTGGACACTGTGCCCCACACTATGGACACTGTGCCCCACACCCTGCACCCCACACCGTGTACACTGTGCCCCACACCCTGCACCCCACACCATGGGCACTGTGCTCCACACATGGACACTGTGCCCCACACCCTGCACCCCATACCATGGGCACTGTGCCCCACAGCTGCACCCCACACCATGGGCACTGTGCCCCACACCCTGTGCCCCATACCATGGGCACTGTGCCCCACACCCTGCACCCCACACCATGGGCACTGTGCTCCACACATGGACACTGTGCCCCACACCCTGCACCCCATACCATGGGCACTGTGCCCCACACCATGGGCACTGTGCCCCACACCATGGACTCTGTGCCCCACAGCTGCACCCCCATGGGGTCCCCATGCCTCCCACCATGCCCCTGTGCCCCACACTGCTCCACACGCTGCACCCCAATGCTGTGCACCCCTCACCACACACTCTGACCCACACCGTACACCCCCCTGTGCACCCTGCACCCCTGACCCTGACCCCGCACCCCCTGTGCCCCCCTGACCCTGTCCCCGCACCCCCTGGCGGGGCCGGGATGTTCTCGGGCACCGTGCGGGGCACTGGCGGGGCAGAGCCCAGCCCAGCCCAGCCCGGCCCGGCCCGGCCCGGCCCGGCCCGGCCGAGTCAAGGCTGTGGCACGTTAATAATTGCCGGGGCTGGGGCCGGGCCGGGGGCGGCGGGGCGGGAGCAGCCCCTGACCCGCGTCCCTCCGCTCTCCCCGCAGGGCCAGCAGCATCCAGGCAGCGGCGGGGACGGCTCCGGGACCCCTCCGAGCGCAGCGGGCTCCGCTCCGGTGCTGACAGGCGGCGGCCCCGGCCCCACCATGCCGTCCAGCGGGAGCCTGGACACCGGCAGCCCCGCGCCCAGCCGCGAGGCGCTCGACACGCACAAGGTACGGCCCGGTCCCGCTCCGGGGCTGCGGGGGCTCGGCACATCCCGGGGATACCGGCACATCCCGGGGACACCGGCACATCCCGGGGATACCGGCACGTCCCGGGGACACCGGCACATCCCGGGGATACCGGCACGTCCCGGGGGAGCGCGGCCGGGGGGCTCCGGGGCTCGGCTCCTTCCCGGCCGGCGGGAGAAGGGGGCGCGGGGCCCCCGGTGCCGCAGGGCGGAGGGGACGGGGGAAGCGGGAGAGGCCTGAGCCGCGGGCGGGCGGGATTAGCGCGGATTGAGCTATTCCTGGCGCTGGGCAGCGCGGGGAGGGATGGGGACACAGACCTGCTGTCACCTCCCGGCTGCGGGGAGAGCCGGGCCAAGGCGGCTGGCACGGTGGGGATGTCCCCAGCAGGGCTCTGTCCCCCAGGATGGCGGTGTCACCAGGAGGGCTGTGTCCCCAGGATGGGGGTGTCCCCAGGAGGGCTGTGTGCCCCAGCAGGGCTGTGTCCCCAGGATGGGGGTGTCCCCAGGAGGGCTGTGTGCCCAGCAGGGCTGTGTCCTCAGCAGGGCTGTGTCCCCAGCAGGGCTGTGTCCCCCAGGATGGCGGTGTCACCAGGAGGGCTGTGTCCCCAGGATGGGGATGTCCCCAGGAGGGCTGTGTCCCCAGGATGGGGGTGTCCCCAGCAGGGCTGTGTGCCCAGGATGGGGGTGTCCCCAGCAGGGCTGTGTGCCCAGGATGGGGATGTCCCCAGGAGGGCTGTGTGCCCCAGCAGGGTTGTGTGCCCCAGGATGGAGGTGTCCCCAGCAGGGCTGTGTCCCCAGCAGGGCTGTGGCCCCAGGATGGGGGTGTCCCCAGCAGGGCTGTATCCCCCAGGATGGGGGTGTCCCCAGCACGGCTGTGTCCCCAGGATGGGGGTGTCCCCAGCAGGGCTGTGTCCCCAGCAGGGCTGTGTGCCCCAGGATGGGGGTGTCCCCAGCACGGCTGTGTCCCCAGGATGGGGGTGTCCCCAGCAGGGCTGTGTCCCCAGCAGGGCTGTGTGCCCCAGGATGGGGGTGTCCCCAGGAGAGCTGTATCCCCAGCAGGGCTGTGTGCCCCAGGATGGGGGTGTCCCCAGCAGGGCTGTGTCCCCAGGATCGGGGTGTCCCCAGCAGGGCTGTGTGCCCCAGGATCGAGGTGTCCCCAGCAGGGCTGTGTCCCCAGGATCGGGGTGTCCCCAGGAGGGCTGTGTGCCCAGGATGGGGGTGTCCCCAGCAGGGCTGTGTCCCCAGGATGGGGGTGTCCCCAGCAGGGCTGTGTGCCCCAGGATCGAGGTGTCCCCAGCACGGCTGTGTGCCCAGGATAGGGGTGTCCCCAGGAGGGCTGTGTGCCCCAGGATGGGGGTGTCCCCAGGAGGGCTGTGTCCCCAGGATGGGAGTGTCCCCAGGAGGGCTGTGTGCCCCAGGATGGGGGTGTCCCCAGGAGGGCTGTGTCCCCAGGATGGGAGTGTCCCCAGCAGGGCTGTGTGCCCCAGCAGGGCTGTGTCCCCAGCACGGCTGTGTGCCCAGGATAGGGGTGTCCCCAGGAGGGCTGTGTGCCCCAGGATGGGGGGTGTCCTGGCCCCAGAGTGTGTACTGGGTTGATGCCCTGTGCCAGGTGGGATGCACAGTGGTCTGTAACCCTCGTGCCAGCCCTGCTCCCCCCTCGGGGGTCCCGCCTGTTCCGGGGGTCCGTGCACCTACTCAGTGTGTGACACCAGGCTCAGGAGGGACACCAAGTACCTGCTGGGCCCGGGTGACACTCCCAGTGGCAGGGCTGGCAAGGCTGTGGGTCCTCCTGTGGGGCAGTGTCCAGCGGAGCAGGGCAGGGCTGGGCAGGGCGTGGGCACCGGGGCTGCGGCCAGCTGGACACCTGGACACTGTCCCACTGCGGGCACGGGCAGGTCAGGGTCACATCCCAGTTCCTGTGACCGTCCCACTGTGAGCACGGCCAGGTCAGGGTCACATCCCAGTTCCTGTGACCGTCCCACTGTGAGCACAGCCAGGTCAGGGTCACATCCCAGTTCCTGTGACCGTCCCACTGCGGGCACGGGCAGGTCAGGGTCACGTCCCAGTTCCTGTGACCGTCCCACTGTGAGCACAGCCAGGTCAGGGTCACGTCCCAGTTCCTGTGACCGTCCCACTGTGAGCACAGCCAGGTCAGGGTCACATCCCAGTTCCTGTGACCGTCCCACTGTGGGCACGGCCAGGTCAGGGTCACATCCCAGTTCCTGTGACTGTCCCACTGCAGGCACAGCCAGGTCAGGGTCACATCCCAGTTCCTGTGACTGTCCCACTGTGAGCACGGCCAGGTCAGGGTCACATCCCAGTTCCTGTGACTGTCCCACTGTGAGCACGGCCAGGTCGGGGTCACATCCCAGTTCCTGTGACCGTCCCACTGCGGGCACGGCCAGGTCAGGGTCACGTCCCAGTTCCTGTGACTGTCCCACTGTGAGCACAGCCGGGTCAGGGTCACATCCCAGTTCCTGTGACCGTCCCACTGCGGGCACGGCCAGGTCAGGGTCACATCCCAGTTCCTGTGACCGCCTGGGTCGCGCTGTTCTCGCACGGTGCTGCTCCCCATCCTGCAGCCATTGGTCCCAGCGGCCCAAGGGGCTGGGCCGTGTGTCCCATGGGGTGTGGTCGTGTGTCCCCTGGGATGTGTCTGTGTGTCCATGGGATGTGTCCATGTGTCCCATAAGATGTGTCTGTGTGTCCTCTGGGATGTGTCTGTGTGTCCATGGGATGTGTCTGTGTGTACCCTGGCACGTGTCCATGTGTCCATGGGATGTGTCCGTGGGTCCATGGGATGTGTCCGTGTATCCTCTGGGATGTGTCCATGTGTCCATGGGATGTGTCCATGGGATGTCCCCGTGTGTCCCTGGGATGTGTCCCCGTGTGTCCCCTGGGATGTGTCCGTGTGTCCATGGGATGTGTCCGTGTGTCCATGGGATGTCCCCGTGTGTCCCTGGGATGTGCCCGGCACGTTTTTGGCACAGCTGGGGCAGGGGTACCCCGGGGCCGGGTCGGTCTTGCCCAGCGGTGCTGCCTGCAGGAGCCGGGGGCGGGATGGATGCGCAGCCCCCGAGCTTTGGGGTAGTTCTGGGGGCACGAGGGGCACAGGGCAGGGCTGGGGCAGTGCCCACTGCAGGCCGGTACCCCCGGGAATGGGGCACAACCAGGGCAGTGCCCGGTGCAGCCCGGTGCCCCCGGGAATGGGGCACAACCAGGGCAGTGCCCGGTGCAGCCCGGTGCCCCCGGGAATGGGGCACAACCAGGGCAGTGCCCGCTGCAGCCCGGTGCCCCCGGGAATGGGGCACAACCAGGGCAGTGCCCGCTGCAGCCCGGTGCCCCCGGGAATGGGGCACAACCAGGGCAGTGCCCGCTGCAGCCCGGTGCCCCCGGGAGCAGGGCAGTGCCCGCTGCAGCTCGGTGCCCCCGGGCCGTGGCAGTGCCCGGCGCTGGCAGCAGCGCTCGGCCGGGCGCTGTCCCGGGCTGACCCCGCGGGATGCGGCGTCACCTCCCCCGCAGCCACACGCCGAGGTCACGGGGGTGCCGGGGCGGCCGCTGCCCGCGGGGCCGGCGTGGCCGAGCCTCCCCCGGGCGGGCCGGGGCCGGTGGCTCCCGGCGGGGCCGAGCCCCGCTCCGGGCCGGGGCAGCTCTCCACAGCCGCTCAGCGGCTCTCTCTCTACCGCTCAGCGGGGCCGGTAGCGTGAGCCGGTCAGTGCTGTCAGTACCGGGGATCGAGGCTGTGCTGGCGGTGCCCGGAGCGGGGCTGTGCTGCCGGTACCGGGGATCGGGACTGTGCTGGCGGTACCGGCGAGCGGGGCTGTGCTGGCGGTGCCCGGGTCGGGGCTGTGCTGGCGGTACCGGAGAGCGGGGCCGGTACCGGGGAGCAGGGCCGGTACCGCAGATCGGGGCTGTGCTGCCGGTAGCGGGGAGCAGGGCCGGTACCGGAGAGCGGGGCCGGTACCGGGGAGCGGGGCCGGTGCCGCAGATCGGAGCTGTGCTGCCGGTACCGGAGAGCGGGGCCAGTACCGGGGAGCAGGGCCGGTACCGCGGATCGGAGCTGTGCTGCTGGTACCGGAGAGCGGGGCCAGTACCGGGGAGCAGGGCCGGTACCGCGGATCGGAGCTGTGCTGCCGGTAGCGGGGAGCAGGGCCGGTACCGCGGATCGGAGCTGTGCTGCCGGTAGCGGGGAGCGGGGCCGGTACCGGGGAGCGGGGCCGGTACCGGGGAGCGGGGCTGTGCTGCCGGTACCGGGGAGCGGGGCCGGTACCGCGGATCGGAGCTGTGCTGCCGGTACCGGAGAGCGGGGCCAGTACCGGGGAGCGGGGCCGGTACCGGAGAGCGGGGCCGGTACCGCGGATCGGGGCTGTGCTGCCGGTACCGGGGAGCGGGGCCGGTACCGCGGATCGGGGCTGGCGGCACAGCCAGCACTGCGTCATGCCGCAGCCCGGCCGCCGTTCCCCCCGGGCTGTTGCTTGGCAGCGGAGCAGGAGCGGCACCGGGACGTGCCCGGAGCCCCGCGCTGCCGGGGACGGGCACGGTGATGGATGGGCGATGATGACTCAGCTGCCGGCGGCATGAGGCGGGCACCGAGGGGCTGCGGCGCCGGCGGAGCCCCCTGTGCCAGCCCTGCTGCTCCCGGGCTGCACCCCCACTCCTGCCCTGCTTTTGGGGTCCCTGCTGTGCCCCCGGGAGGGTTCCCGGTCCTGACAGGTGCTGGGGGCATCTCCCTGGTTCCACTGCAGGGACCCTGCTGTGCCCCCACCATGGCAGCCCTCGAGCCAGCCCTGCCCCTCCAGCCTTTCACCCTGGGGCTCCCCTGGCCTCTCTGGGTACCCCCGGCTTCATCCCCTCCTGGCCGTGGGACGCCTGGCACCCCCAAATCTTTCATGTACATCCACTAAATGCTGCCAGGGCCTGGGTGAGGCCAGGGAGGGACAGCTGGCTGGGGCGGTGCCAGCAGCCAGGGTAGCACAGGGGCGAAGGGACAGGTGCCAGGGTCTCCCCGGGGCTGCCCTGCACCCCTGGGTGCTGCCCTGCACCCCTGGGTGCTGCTCTGGCCTCGCCGCACAGCGAGGCACAGGGGAAGGGGGGCAGGGACCCCCAGAATCCCCTCAGGCACTTGTGCACCGGATGCTGCTGGATCTGGGATCCTGACATGGTCCTTGGAGCCGTCCCAAAACCTTCAGCAGGATGCCATGTGCGCTGGGGCCCAGCCCTGGCAGAGGCTCTGCGTGCTGCGGCGTCTCCTGTCCCCATTCAGTGCTGGTGGTGCCAGCAGGTGCCAGGGCTGGGGAGTCCCTGCAGGGCTGGGGGGTGCCTGCACAGGGCTGGGGGGTCCTTGCACAGAGCTGGGGGGTCCCTGCAGGGCTGGGGGGTCCCTGCACAGGGCTGGGGGGTCCCTGCACAGGGCTGGGGGGTCCTTGCAGGGCTGGAGGGTCTGTGCGGGGGCTGGAGGCTGCTCAGCCCCACAGGCAGGCGAGCAGGGCTGGGACAAGCACGGTTCTGGAGGGACACCACGGGGCTGGCACAGAGCTGCACGTGGCTCCCGTGCATCCCACGGGCACCAGGACCAGGCAGGGCAGCAACGGGCACAGGGCGGGCAGCTGAGTGTGGGTGGGTGGCACAGAGGGAGCTGGTTTGGGGACCATGGCTCCCGGGCACCACGGCAGTGGGGCGCTGTGGCAATGGGGCACCACGGCCATGGGGCACCAGAGCCACGGGGCACCACAGCCATGGGGCACCAGAGCCATAGGGCACCAGAGCCATGGGGCACCAGAGCCACGGGGCACCAGAGCCATGGGGCACCACGGCCATGGGGCACCAGAGCCACGGGGCACCACAGCCATGGGGCACCAGAGCCATAGGGCACCAGAGCCATGGGGCACCACAGCCATGGGGCACCAGAGCCATAGGGCACCAGAGCCATGGGGCACCACAGCCATGGGGCACCAGAGCCATAGGGCACCAGAGCCACGGGGCACCACGGCCATCGGGCACAGTGTGTCCCAGTGCCCTGGGATTTTCATGCAGGACCCCAAGGGATGTTCCAGCCGCATCCCGAGGGCACGGCTGCCCAGCTCAGGGCACAGGGCAGGAGTGTGGCAGCTCTGGGGGCACAGGGGGATACAGGGCAGGAGTGTGGCAGTTCTGGGGGCACAGGGCCGGAATGTGGGAGCGCTGGGGGCACAGGGCAGTGCTGGGGGCACAGGGCAGGAGTGTGGCAGCGCTGGGGGCACAGCTGCCCATCTCGGGGGCACACGGCAGCCATGGGGCAGCGCTGGGGGCACAGGTGCCCATCTCGGGGGCACACAGCAGCGATGGGGCAGCTCTGGGGGCACAGCTGCCCATCTCGGGGGCACACAGCAGCCATGGGGCAGCGCTGGGGGCACAGCTGCCCATCTCGGGGGCGCACGGCAGCCATGGGGCAGCGCTGGGGGCACAGGGCAGGAGTGTGGCAGCGCTGGGGGCACAGCTGCCCATCTCGGGGGCGCACGGCAGCCATGGGGCAGCGCTGGGGGCACAGGTGCCCGTCTCGGGGCACACGGCAGCCATGGGGCAGCACTGGGGGCACAGGTGCCCATCTCGGGGGCACAGGGCAGGAGTGTGGCAGCTCTGGGGGCACAGCTGCCCATCTCGGGGGCACACGGCAGCCATGGGGCAGCGCTGGGGGCACAGGTGCCCGTCTCGGGGCACACGGCAGCCATGGGGCAGCGCTGGGGGCACAGGTGCCCATCTCGGGGCACACGGCAGCCATGGGGCAGCCCCGGCCGCGGGGCCGTGCTGCTGCAGCTGCTGCCGGCTCCGTGCCTGCCGGCCCCATCCCCTCCCTGGCCTCTCCCTCACCAGCCCCCCGCCGGCCTCTCCTCCTTCCCCCGCTCCCCCTCCGCGGCCTCTTCCTGCTTGGCTGCTGCCGCCGCCGGGATCTGCTGGGGCTCAGGTGAATGCCGCCCCTCGCCCCCCGTGCCCGCCTGTGCCCGCCGTGTGCCCGCGGTGCCCGGAGCGGGGACGGGGCCGCGGTGCCGGCGGCTGCGGGGCACGGGGTCACTCCCCGGGGCCCTTCCTGCCGCGCCGCCATGCTGGCACATGCGTGCTGCCAGCGCCGGGCTGGGCCTCAGGGACAGGGACAGGGCACGGGGCACTGCCAGCTGCTCCTCTGGGGCACAGCGGGCACCCCAGAGCAGGCACTGCCCCCTCCAGGGGTGCCCAGCTCCTGCTGCTGGCCCTCGTCCCTGGGGAGACTCATGGCTGCCCACAGGCCCCGTGCTGTGGGGTGCCCACAGGGCCCTGCTGCGTTCTGGGGTTTGGTGGGTGGCAGCAGTGGCACATGTCCTGAGCCAGCCATGGCACTGTGACACAGGGCCCTGCTGCGTTCTGGGGTGCGAGGTTTGGTGGGTGGCAGCAGTGGCACATGTCCTGAGCCGGCACAGGGCAGGAGGGTCACCCGCTGGGGCTGTGCCACAGCCCAAGTGTGGCAGAGCCACTGTCACCCTCCTGAGTGCCCTGGCACTGCTGGAGCAGCCACTGTCACCCTCCCAGCTGCCATGGTGCTGCCAGCCTGGCCATGCCACGATGCTCCCCTCTGGGCAGGTGCCCGTCCCCAGTGGTGCCCGCGGTGCCCGTGACCCCGTGCCCAGCCCGGGGCTGTAACCATCACCCTGTCTGTGCCTGGCTCTCAGGGGAAGAGGAGCCCGAGGAGAACCCGAGCAAGGAGGAGAAGCAGGAGCCGGGCACGCCCATGAGGAAGGCCGGGCGGCCCGGGAGGAAGCGCAAGCATGCCCAGGTGAGCCACGGGCACGGTGCCAGCTGGGGGCACTGGCTGTCCCCACGGGGCTGCGTTGGTGACAGACGGCTCCTGGCGTGCCACGGGCTGGCCTGGCTGCCCCGTGTGCCAGGCTGCTGAGGCAGAGCAGCCCCCAGAGCAGCCGGAGGGCTGTCCCTCCCCTCCTGTGCCCTCTGTGCCCGGGGGCACTGTCCCACCCCGTGTGGCTCTGCTCCACCGGGCATTCACTCCCTGCCTGGGTGGCTCCGACCCTGGTCCCCCGCCCTGGGGCTGCTGGGCCCAGGCAGCAGAGCGCCCTGAGGGTCTCCCCAGCTCCTGCCCATGGGTGATGCCCACCCAGCACTCCAGGCTCGCTCAGCCCTCCCTGGGCCACGGGCACTGTGCCCACTGGGGTCAGCTGGGAGCCACGGGTGTGCTGGGACAGGGCCCAGGGCTGAGGACACTCGTGGCTTGTCCCTTCCAGGCCATGGTGTGTCCCTGTGCCACTGGGGAGCCACCTCCCTGCAGGGTGCCCAGGTGGCACCTGGCTGGTGCCACGATGAACTGGGTGTGAGAGGAGGAGCAGTTCCTCTGCTGCTGAATCCCAGAGGGAAGGGGCCCTTGGGCTCTCCCGGGCTCACACAGTGTCCCCAGTCCTCATTGCCACGGGAGGGGACACAGGGGTGACAAACAGGCCCAGGGTGATGAGGGGACAGAGGGGTGACAAACAGGCCCAGGGTAATGAGGGGACACAGGGGTGACAAACAGGCCCAGGGTGATGAGGGGACAGAGGGGTGACAAACAGGCCCAGGGTGATGAGGGGACAGAAGGGTGACAAACAGGCCCGGGGTGATGAGTGGGCCAGGGGAACGAGCAGGGCCTGGGGGACCAACAGAGCTGAGGCCTCTCCATCCTTAGAAGGTCACAAATCGTTTTTGGAAAAGTTTCTGGCAGTCAAAATGGTTCATCCTGTGCTGGGAGGTTTCAGGTCCGAGCTGCCTGTCCCGATGGCCCCTGACCCCTGCCATGCCTGTCCCGATGGCCCCTGACCCCTGCCATGCCTGTCCCTGGTCCCTGACCCCTGCCATGCCTGTCCCATGGTCCCTGACCCCTGCCATGCCTGTCCCTGGTCCCTGATCCCTGCCATGCCTGTCCCTGGTCCCTGACCCCTGCCATGCCTGTCCCAATGGTCCCTGACCCCTGCCATGCCTGTCCCTGGTCCCTGACCCCTGCCATGCCTGTCCCTGGCCCCTGATCCCTGCCATGCCTGTCCCGATGGCCCTGACCCCTGCCATGCCTGTCCCAAGGTCCCTGACCCCTGCCATGCCTGTCCCTGGCCCCTGATCCCTGCCATGCCTGTCCCAAGGTCCCTGACCCCTGCCATGCCTGTCCCTGGTCCCTGATCCCTGCCATGCCTGTCCCTGGTCCCTGCCATGCCTGTCCCTGGCCCCTGACCCCTGCCATGCCTGTCCCTGGCCCCTGACCCCTGCCATGCCTGTCCCAATGGTCCCTGACCCCTGCCATGCCTGTCCCGATGGCCCCTGACCCCTGCCATGCCTGTCCCAAGGTCCCTGACCCCTGCCATGCCTGTCCCAATGGTCCCTGACCCCTGCCATGCCTGTCCCGATGGCCCCTGACCCCTGCCATGCCTGTCCCTGGTCCCTGTTCCGTGCCATGCCGGTGCCAGGGGCACAGCCGTGTGTCACAGTGTCACCCTGGGCAGGGGCAGTGTCACACGGGTTGGGGGCAGTGTCACACGGGGCTGGGGCAGTGTCACACGGGGCTGGGGCAGTGTCACCTAGCGCAGGGCTGTGCAGGCTGGGGGCAGTGTCACCCGGGCTGGGGCAGTGTCACACGGGCTGGGGGCAGTGTCACCCGGGCTGGGGCAGTGTCACACGGGCAGGGGCAGTGTCACCCGGGCAGTGTCACCCTGCGCAGGGCTGTGCGGGCTGGGGCAGTGTCACACGGGCTGGGGGCAGTGTCACACGGCCTGGGGCAGTGTCACACGGCCTGGGGCAGTGTCACACGGGCTGGGGCAGTGTCACACGGGCTGGGGGCAGTGTCACACAGGCTGGGGCAGTGTCACCCGGGCAGTGTCACCCTGCGCAGGGCTGTGCGGGCTGGCCGGCTCAGCCCCGGGCCGGGAGGAGCGTGCGGGGCGGGGCAGGCGCTGCTGGAGAACAATGCTGGCACGGAACAGCCGGGCCGGGAGCCAGCGCGGCTCGGCCAGCACGGCCCCGGGACCCCCGGCACGATGGAGGGACGGCAGCAGTGCCAGGGCAGCGGGCACATCCTGCCCAGAGACAGGGGGGTGCCCGTCCCTGTGTGCTCCGACAGTGCCACGCTGTGCCAGGGCTGGGGCTGGGGCCGGTGCCAGGGCTGGTGCTGGGGCTGGTGCTGGGGCTGGTGCTGGTACCAAAGCTGGTGCTGGTGCTGGTGCCAGAGCTGGTGCTGGTGCCAGGGCTGGTGCTGGGGCTGGTGCTGGTGCTGGTGCCAGGGCTGGTGCTGGTGCTGGTGCCAGGGCTGGTGCTGGGGCTGGTGCCAGGGCTGGTGCTGGTGCCGGTACCAGTGCTGGTACTCATGCCAGCAGCTCCAGTGCCAGCAGAGCAGAGCTGGCATGGCCAGCCCCAGGCAGTGCCAGGGCAGCCCCTCCAGATACCAGTCACTAAAAATCTCCTCCCTGAGGAGAGCCCGCTGTGCCAGGGGCACCAGGGCAGGCTGAGGGCAGCTGGCACTGCCGTGGGCACAGCCTGGCCCTGGGGGTGCCCAGCACCTGTGCCCAGGTGGGCAGGCAGTGCCCGAGGGGCCTTGCCCTGGTCGGTGCTGTGACCGGGCACAGGGGGCGGGCTGGGCACGGCCCCATGGGGATGGGTGTCACGGCGTGGGTGAGCTGTGCCAGGCTGCCCTGTGCTGCGCCGTGCCATGCTGAGCCGTGCAGTGCCACGCTGAGCCGTGCAGTGTCATGCTGAGCCGTGCAGTGCCACGCTGAGCTGTGCAGTGCCATGCTGAGCCGTGCAGTGCCACGCTGAGCCGTGCAGTGTCATGCTGAGCCGTGCAGTGTCATGCTGAGCCGTGCAGTGCCATGCTGAGCCGTGCCATGGCCCCCGGACCAGCGTCCCCAGTGCCAGCTGTGCCTGGCAGAGGGACAGCCCTGTCAGGGGGTGACAGGGGCACCTTCCCCAGGCTGGGGTGGGCACAGGAGTCCCCAACCCCAAGTGCCACTCCCCATCATGCCCTCGGGGAGTGTCCCCAGTGTCACTCGGTGTCCCCAGGGCAGCGGGCAGGGCTCAGGCCGTGCAGAGCCGCCTCCTTGGCGGGGCCCAGCCCAGGGCAGGGAGCCCCAGAAGGGCAGAGCTTGTTCCAAGGGCCCGGGGCTGCAGGAAACACCGGCTGGGGGGGCAGGAAGGGACAGCAGGGCCGGGGAGGGGACACAGGGACAGGGACAGGGGGGACAGGGACAGGGACAGGGCCAGGAAAGTGACAGGGACAGGGCCAGCCCTGGGGACAGGGACAGGGACAGGGCCAGCCCTGGGGACAGGGACAGGGACAGGGACAGGGACAGGGACAGGGCTGGGAAGGGGACAGGGCACCACGGGTGGCTCCTGGTGAGCTGGGCTCCGGTGCTGGCCCAGGTAGGGGTGCTGGGGTGCCAGGTTGGCCAGGGCAGCTGTGCAGGGCTGGCAGTGGGTGTTGGCAGGGTGGCCGTGTGTCCCTGTCCTGGCAGGGGACCAGGCCTGTCTTGTGCCAGGACCCTCCTGCCCAGCGCAGCTCCTTGGCAGCACCGTATTGTCCACCCAGCCCTGGTGCCCAAAGCCTGGCAGCACCCAGGGGAGCCTGTGCCAGCTGTGCCCAGCACCCCACAGTGCCTGAGCCCCCTGGGCCTGTGCCAGCGAGGGGCTGGGCTGAGCTCCTGCAACCCCCCTGAACCCCACAGCATCCCGAACCCCACAGCATCCCCGAACCCCACAGCCCCCTGAACCCCACAGCATCCCTGAACCCCACAGCATCCCTGAACCCCACAGCATCCCCGAACCCCACAGCATGCCTGAACCCCACAGCATCCCTGAACCCCACAGCCCCCCAAACCCCACAGCATCCCTGAACCCCACAGCATCCCTGAACCCCACAGCATGCCTGAGCCCCACAGCATGCCTGAACCCCACAGCCCCCTGAACCCCACAGCATGCCTGAGCCCCACAGCATCCCTGAACCCCACAGCCACCCCAAACCCCACAGCGTCCCTGAACCCCACAGCATCCCCGAACCCCACAGCATCCCTGAACCCCACAGCATCCCCGAACCCCACAGCCCCCCAAACCCCACAGCCCCCTGAACCCCACAGCCCCTGAACCCTACAGCCCCCCCAAACCCCACAGCCCCCTGAGCCCCACAGCATCCCTGAACCCCAGACCATCCCTGAACCCCACAGCCCCCTGAACCCCACAGCCCCCCAGATCCCGCAGCCACCCCGAGTGTCCCCAGCCCCTCTGCCCCGGCTCCTTCCCGTTTCCTGCCGTTTCCTCCCCACGGCCCCTGCATTGTTCTCGGCACGGATGCGGCCCCGGCAGAGGCGGGAGCGGGGCCAGGGCCACCGGCACCCCTCGGGGACAGGGGGTGCGGCAGTGTCCTGGTCTGGGACCTCTCCAGGTTTGAGACCCAGCCTGGTTTAGGACCTGTCCTGGTCTGGGACTTGTCCTGGTTTGGGACCCAGCCTGGTTTGGGACCCATCCTGGTTTGGGACTCATCCTGGTTTGGGACCCAGCCTGGTTTGGGACCTGTCCTGGTTTGGGACCCATCCTGGTTTAGGACCTGTCCTGGTCTGGGACTCGTCCTGGTTTGGGACCCAGCCTGGTTTGGGACCTGTCCTTGTCTGGGACCTGTCCTTGTCTGGGCAGCACTGTGAGCCCACGCCAAGGCCCCCAGCCGGACCATGTTCCCCCCGGCCCTGTCACCAACAGGACATTGTGGCACCTGTAGTTCACTGGGGACAGGCAGGAAGGGTCCACTGCCCACCGTGCCACCCTGGCATCACGCTGTGCCACCCTGGCATCATGCCCTGGCATCACGCCGTGCCACCCCAGGGCATTGTGCTGCGCCACTCTGGCATCACCCTGTGCCATCCTGGCATCATGTCCTGGCTCCACACCATGCCACCCTGGCATCATGCTGTGACCACTCTGGCATCACGCCGTGCCACTCTGGCGTCATGCTGTGCCACATCATGCCCTGGCTCCACTCCGTGCCACTCTGGCGTCATGCTGTGCCACATCATGCCCTGGCTCCACTCCGTGCCACCCTGGCATCCCGCTGTGCCACCCTGGCTGCCCACCATGCCACCCCAGCACCCTCCTGTGCTGTGGGAGGACCCCAGGGCCACCAGGAGGGAGTGGCAGCAGCTCCGGGGTCTGTCCGGGGTGCTCAGGGCTGGGCTGGGCCGGGCCGGGCTGGGCTGGGCTGAACTGTGCCTGTCACACGCACACACACACCTGTCACACACCTGTCACACGCACACATACCTGTCACACACCTGTCACACACACACACACACACACACACACCTGTCACACACACACCTGTCACACGCACACACACACCTGTCACACACCTGTCACACGCACACACACCTGTCACACACACACACACACACCTGTCACACACACACCTGTCACACACACACACACACCTGTCACACACCTGTCACACACACACACACACCTGTCACACACACACCTGTCACACGCACACACACACCTGTCACACACCTGTCACACGCACACACACCTGTCACACACACACACACACACCTGTCACACACACACCTGTCACACACACACACACACCTGTCACACACCTGTCACACACACACACACACCTGTCACACACACACCTGTCACACACAAACACCTGTCACACACACACCTGTCACACACCTGTCACACGCACACACACACCTGTCATATACACCTGTCACACGCACACACACACCTGTCATATACACCTGTCACACACACACACCTGTCACACACACACCTGTCACACACCTGTCACACACACACACACCTGTCACACACACACCTGTCACACACCTGTCACACGCACACACACACCTGTCATATACACCTGTCACACACACACCTGTCACACACACACCTGTCACACACCTGTCACACACACACCTGTCACACGCACACACACACCTGTCATATACACCTGTCACACACACACACCTCTCACACACACACACCTGTCACACACACACCTGTCACACCTGTCACACACACACCTGTCACACCTCTCACACACACACACCTGTCACACACACACCTGTCACACACACACCTGTCACACCTCTCACACACACACCTGTCACACCTGTCACACACACACACCTGTCACACACACACCTGTCATGTACACCTTTCTCTCTCATACACACACCTGTCACATGAACACACCTGTCACACACCTGTCACACCTCTCACACACACACGTGTCACACACACACCTGTTACACACCTGTCATATGAACACACCTGTCACACACACCTGTCTCTCTCACACACACACCTGTCACACCTGTCACACACACACACCTGTCACACACCTGTCAAACACACACACATTTGTCACATACACCTGTCTCTCTCTCACACACACACCTCTGTCACATACACACCTGTCACACACACACGTGTCACACACGTGTGTCACACCTGTCACACACCTGTCACATGAACACACCTGTCACACACACCTGTCTCCCACACACACACACACACCTGTCACACACCTGTCACACACACACACCTGTCACACACCTGTCACACACACCTGTGTCTCTCACACACACACACCTGTCACACCTGTCACATACACACCTGTCACACACACACACCTGTCTCTCTCACACACACACACACCTGTCACACACCTGTCACATGAACACACCTGTCACACACACCTGTCTCTCACACACACACACACACACCTGTCACACACCTGTCACACACACACCTGTGTGTTTGGTCCTGAGAATGCCATGGTGGAGTGTCCTGCTCCTCGGGGTGACACCGCAGCGTGTCCTGCTCATGAGGGTGTCACATCCATGTGGCCTGGCCCTGGGGCTGCTGTGACACCGTGTCCTGGTCCCAGGGTCCCCTCATCCATGTGTCCTGGCCCTGGGGCTGCTGTCCTGGTCATGAGGACATGGTCATGACACACCCATGTGTCCTGGCTGCTGTGACACCTGTCCTGGTCCCAGGGTCCCCTCAGCAGGCAGCAGCACCTGGCACACCTGGCACACCCGGGGTGGGACTGGCCCTTTCCCCATGTGCCATCACCAACCGCGCCCCTTCCCCTTGTGGCAGCAGGCGGAGAGCAGTGACACCCCCAGGGACACGGCGGCCGTCCCCAAGTGCCCCCCGGCGTGCCCCGAGGCCAGCCCCGCCGAGCCGCTGCCCAACGGGGACGTGGAGGGCGACGCCGAGGAGGCCGGGGCCAGCCCCAAGGGCGGCCGGCCCGAGGAGGACGAGGCGGAGAGCCTGGCGGACGGGGAGGCGGGCCGGGCGCTGGAGAACGGCCGCTGCACGCCCAAGGAGGGGCTGGACGCGCCGGCCGACGAGGGGGACATGGCCCCCTCCGACCCCCAGAAGAAACGCGGCAGGAGGAAACTCCTGGAGGGCACCGAGAAAGGTGAGAGCGCAGCCCTGGGGGCTCCCCGCGCCAGGGCCGGACCCCAGGGACCACCAGAGACACCCAGGGACCCCCAGGGACCCCCAGAGACCCCAACCACCCAGGGACTCCCAGGGACCCCCAGAGACCCCCAGCCCTGAGCCCGGGGCAGAGCGGGCCCGGGGATCCCGAGGTGGGGATCACCTGCAGGTGGGCTCTGAGGGTGAATCCCGGTGTGACACCTGCAGGGAAGGATCCGCAGGTGAGCCCCGGTGTGTGTGACACCTGCAGGGAGGGCTGTGCAGGTGAGCCCCGGTGTGTGTGACACCTGCAGGGAGGGCTGTGCAGGTGAGCCCCGGTGTGTGTGACACCCCCAGGGAGGGCTGTGCAGGTGAGCCCCATGCTCCTGGGGACAGGAGCTCACCTGCTGGAGCCCAGGTGGTCCCTCTGGACCCCGGGACAGCCTTCTCAGCACTCCCAGCTCTGGCACTGGGGCCTTCCTGGCTGGAATCATCACAGACTGACCGGCCATGCCGAGCCTGTGCCGAGCCAGGGAGGGTCCGGACGGACAGGGAGCTGGGACGGAGCTGGAAGGGGCAGAGATGGAGCTGGAAGGGGCAGGGATGGAGCTGGAAGGGGCAGGGATGGAGCTGGAAGAGGCAGAGATGGCTGGGGCGGGCAGGGATGGCTGAGCCAGGCTGGGATGGAGCTGGAAGGGGCTGGGATGGAATGGAAAGGGCAGGGATGGAGGTGGCAGAGGCAGGCATGGCCGGAGCAGGCAGGGATGGCTGGGACAGGCAGGGATGGGGCTGTCGGAGGCCGGGATGGAGCTGGAAGAGGCAAGCAGGGATGGGTGAGGCAGGCAGGGATGGAGCTGGAAAAGGCAGGGATGGCTGGAACAGGCAGGGGTATCTGGGGCAGGCTGGGATGCAGCTGGAAGAAGCAGGAATGGCTGAGCCAGGCAGGGATGCAGCTGGCAGAGGCAGGGCCGGAGCTGGCAGAGGCAGGCAGGGATGGCTGGAACAGGCAGGGGTGTCTGGGGCAGGCAGGGATGCAGCTGGCAGAGGCAGGCAGGGATGGCTGGGGCAGGCAGGGGTGTCTGGGGCAGGCTGGGATGGAGCTGGAAGAAGCGGGAATGGCTGAGCCAGGCAGGGATGCAGCTGGCAGAGGCAGGGCCGGAGCTGGCAGAGGCAGGCATGGCGGGATGGATGCACGGATGAGCCGCACGCTGCAGATGCTGCCGCAGTCACGAGGCGCAGCCGCAGCCGCGCTCGGGGGGAGCGGGGAGCGGGGGGAGCCCCGGGCAGCCCGAGGGCAAACGGACCCGGCTGAGGCTGCGGGAACGGCCGGAGAGGGGAGCGGGGGCGGCCCCGGGCAGCCGGAGGGCAGCCAGACCCGGCCGAGGCTGCGGGAACGGCCGGAGGGTGGAGCGGGGGCGGCCCCGGGCAGCCCGAGGGCAAACGGACCCGGCCGAGGCTGCGGGAACGGAGGGTGCAGTGTGCGAGCGATCCCGGGGCAGCTGAGAGGCTGCCGGAGCGAGCTCCATCCCTGCCTCCATCCCTCCCTCCCTCCATCCTCCCTCCATCCTCCCTCCATCCATCTCTCCATCCTCCCTCCATCCATCCATCCATCCATCCATCCATCCATCCATCATCCATCCATCCATCCATCATCCATCCATCCATCATCCATCCATCCATCCATCCATCCATCCATCCATCCATCCATCCATCCATCCATCATCCATCCATCCATCATCCATCCACCCCAATGTCACACTGTGCCACCCCAGGGTCTGCAGGGCACCATCCCTGTGTCACACTGTGCCACCCCAGTGCCCGTGCCAGCTGCAGGGCACCATCCCAGTGTCACACTGTGCCACCCCAGTGCCCGTGCCCACTGCAGGGCACCATCCCAATGTCACACTGTGCCACCCCAGTGCCCGTGCCAGCTGCAGGGCACCATCCCAGTGTCACACTGTGCCACCCCAGTGCCCGTGCCAGCTGCAGGGCACCATCCCAATGTCACACTGTGCCACCCCAGTGCCCGTGCCAGCTGCAGGGCACCATCCCAATGTCACACTGTGCCACCCCAGTGCCCGTGCCAGCTGCAGGGCACCATCCCAGTGTCACACTGTGCCGCCCCAGTGCCCGTGCCAGCCTGTGGGGTGCCAGCGGTGGGTGTGAGCCCCCCTCTCCCCGCCGCCCCCGCTCCCCGGCGGTTCTCAGCCCCCGGAACCCTCGGGGTTTATTTTTAGCCGCTTTCCTGGCAGCGCTCTCGGCAGAGCTGCGGCGCAGATGTGCCGAGCACAGGAAGCAGCAGCGGGGCTGCGCCGCTTCCCCTGCCCGAGGGGGGGTCCCTGCCCCGGACCCCCAAACCCGCCGGGGCAGCAGCAGTGCCCGCCCGGCAGCGACCCCCGCCCGCCTGGGGGGCTCTGGGGGGGCTCTGGACGGGCTGGGGGGGCTCTGGACAGGGCTGGGGGGCCCCCTCTGCCCCCTGGAGTCCTGGGTGGGGGTCCCATCGCCCTGCAGGGTCCTGGGTGGGGGTCCCATCTCCCCCTGGAGCCCTGGGTGGGGGTCCCATCTCCCCCTGGAGTCCCGGGTGGGGGTCCCATCTCCCCCTGGAGCCCTGGGTGGGGGTCCCATCTCCCCCTGGAGCCCTGGGTGGGGGTCCCATCTCCCCCTGGAGTCCCGGGTGGGGGTCCCATCTCCCCCTGGAGCCCTGGGTGGGGTCCCATCGCCCTGTGTGGGTCCCGGGGGGTCCCAGCCCCGCGCTGACGCCACTCTCTGTTCTCTGTTCCGTGTGCAGGCAAGGACGAGAAGGAGGAAAACAACTTCGACAGCCTGAAAATGGAGGCAAGTACGGACTGGGGCTGCACCCTGCAAGGCTGGGCCCGGGAGATGGGCACAGCACATCCCAGGTGGGCACAGCCACCCCGGGAGATGGGCACAGCCGCCCCGGGAGATGGCACAGCCCCACAGCCACCCCGGGAGATGGGCACAGCCCCACAGCCCAGCAGGCAGTGTGGTGCTCCTCATGCCCACGGGCACCATCTCCCCCTGCTCCCTCAGCCCCAGGCAGATCTGTGCCTGAGTGGTGCTAGTGGTGCCCACCAAGGTGCAGCTGTGATGCCATGGCCTCCAGGTCATGTGCTGTGCCCCCGTGCTGTCCCCAGGCACAGCCCTTGGCAGTGCCCTGGCAGTGCCCTCACCCCTCTCTCTCTCCCTGGCAGTGCCCTCACCCCTCTCTCTCTGCCCTGGCAGTGCCCTGACCCCTGGCAGTGCCCTGGCAGTGCCCTGACCCCTGTCTCTCTGCCCTGGCAGTGCCCTGGCAGTGCCCCGGCAGTGCCCTGACCCCTGTCTCTCTGCCCTGGCAGTGCCCTGGCAGTGCCCTGACCCCTCTCTGTGCCCTGGCAGTGCCCTGACCCCTGGCAGTGCCCTGGCAGTGCCCTGGCAGTGCCCTGACCCCTCTCTGTGCCCTGGCAGTGCCCTGACCCCTGGCAGTGCCCTGGCAGTGCCCTGGCAGTGCCCTGACCCCTCTCTGTGCCCTGGCAGTGCCCTGGCAGTGCCCTGACCCCTGTCTCTCCCGCAGGGCTCTCGGGGGCGGCTCCGGGGCGGGCTGGGCTGGGAGTCGAGCCTGCGGCAGCGGCCGATGCAGCGGCACACCTTCCAGGCGGGGGACCCCTACTACATCAGCAAGAGGAAACGCGACGAGTGGCTGGCACGCTGGAAGAGGGAGGTGAGCGCTGGCACCGCCGGGGTGGGCAGCGGGGGACACCGAGCCCTGAGGGTCCCGTGGCATCACCGGGGTGGGCACCATCCCCAGGGCTCCTACGGTGTCAGTGGGGTGGGCACACGGGGCCACCGAGCCCCAGGGCTCCCATGGCACCAGCAGGGTGGCACCACGGGGTCACCGAGCCCCGAGGGTCCCTCAGCACCAGCGGTGTGGGCACATGGGGCCACCGAGCCCTGAGAGTCCCACGGTGTCAGTGGCACAGGGCCTGGGCCAGGACTGGGGACAGTGGCACAGAGCCAGATCTAGGACTGGCCGGGCACACAGGGGGTGGTGGCACAGGGCACACAGGGCTCGAGTGGGCACACAGGGCACGCCGGTGTGGCCGTGCCCTGGGGCTGGTGGAAAGGGTGCTCTGTGCTGCCAGTGGTGTCACTGCCCCACTGGCACCGGAGCCCTGTGCCGCCTGTGCCCCCCGGCTCCGTTCCTCGTCCCTGTGCCCCCGGGGCCGCCCTCTCTCAGCAGCCGCGGGCACGGACCCGTCCCCCATCCTTCTCCTGCAGGATGTGCCACAGCCGGGATCGTGGCAGGAGCCTGGCACAGGCATGGCACAGCCACGGTGCCAGCAGCTGCTCGTGGGCAGCGGGGACAGGGGCTCTGTGTGTGCCCCGGGGTCCCCATCACACCCCTCACCCCGCTCTCAGCATCGTCCCCACTGCCAGCCGGTCTCCCTGGCAGTGTGTCCCCTTGTGCCACCTCCTTGGCACCATTTGTAGCCCTGCTGCCAAGCACCCTCCTGCTGGCACCCACAGGGACGGTGGCACAGCCAGGGCATCCCAGTGGGCATGGCCAGGCCATGCCATGGGGCACGGGGCATGGCTGACATGGCCATGGTGTCCCCATGGGACACAGGGCACAGCTGGTACATTCACAGTGTCCCACAGGGCATGGCTGGCATGGCCACAGTGTCCCCATGGGACACAGGGCACGGCTGGTACATTCACAGTGTCCCACAGGGCATGGCTAGCATGGCCATGGTGTCCCCATGGGGCACAGGACATGGCTGACACAGCCATGGCATCCCCATGGGATACAGGGCACAGCTCACATGGCCACGTTGTCCCCACGGGACACAGGGCATGGCTGGCATGGCCACGGTGTCCCCATGGGGCACAGGGCATGGCTGGCATGGCCACGGTGTCCCCATGGGGCACAGGGCATAGCTGACACGGTCATGGTGTCCCCACGGGACACAGGGCATGGCTGGCACGGTCACAGTGTCCCCACAGGGCACAGCTGGTACATTCACAGTGTCCCACAGGACACAGGACTTAGCTGGCATGGCCACGCTGTCCCCACGGGGCACAGGCCATGGCTGGCACGGCCACACACAGGGTGTGCCCCCTTCCCTGCTCCTGGAGGGGTCCCAGGCACAGACCCCTGCCCTGCCCCATCTCTGGGCACTGGGAGTTCCTCTCCATGGAGCCCCCAAACCCCAAGGGCCTCCAGAGCTGTCACTGGTCACTCCTGGGCCCTGATTTCAGGGAACAGAGCTGGCTGGTGGCCCAGTGACAATTCACAGCCACTGGGGTCACCCCCTCTGTGCCACCCACCGCCCGTGTCCCACTTTGGGGACAGTCCCCACTGTCTGTCTCAGTTGGGGTCACCGACCCCGCTACCGTGGGCACAGGGACAACCCAGCCCCCTCCAGCCTGGCCTCCTCTTCCTCACCCCTCAGTCTCTGAGGGTGCAGCTGGCACGGGGACAGGGACACCCAGGGTCAGTACAGTGACACGGACACAGGGACAGGGACACCCAGGGTCAGTGCAGGGACAGGGACACCTGGGGCCAGGGATACCCAGGGTCAGTGCAGGGACATGGACATGTGGGGACAGGGACACCCAGGGTCAGTGCAGTGACACAGACACAGGGACACCCAGGGTCAGTGCAGGGACACCCAGGGTCAGTACAGTGACATGGACACAGGGACAGGGACACCCAGGGTCAGTGCAGTGACACAGACACAGACACAGGGACACCCAGGGTCAGTGCAGTGACGCGGACACCTGGGGCCAGGGACACCCAGGGTCAGTGCAGGGACATGGACATGTGGGGACAGGGACTCTCAGGGTCAGAGCAGTGACACCCAGGGTCAGTACAGTGACACAGACACAGACACAGGGACACCCAGGGTCAGTGCAGGGACACCCAGGGTCAGTACAGTGACATGGACACAGGGACAGGGACACCCAGGGCAGGCACTGTCCCTCTCATGTCCACACTGGGACCCCTCAGGCTGGGACTCCCCCACCCCGTGCCAGCTGTGGAGATGGGGACTGGGATGAAGATGAAGGAGATGGGGCAAGGGATGAAGGTGGGAATGGGGTGGGATGGGATGGGATGGGATTGGGGATGGGGATGGGGGTGGGATGGGGATGGGGCAAGGGATGGGGATGGAATTGGAATGGGGATGGGGTGATAATGCAGGTGGAATGAAAATGGAGATGGGGATGGGCTGGGGATAGGATGGGGATGGGGATGGGGATGGGGATGGGGATGGGGATGGGGATGGGGATGGAATTGGAATGGGGATGGGGTGATAATGCAGGTGGAATGAAAATGGAGATGAGGGTGGGGGTGAGGCAAGGACAGGGACTGGGGATGGATCTGAGGATGAGGATGGGGGTGGGGGTGGACAGGGCTGCCAGCGCTGCCGCTGGCCCCAGGGCAGAGATCAGAGATCGCTTGGGACAATTGTCCAGCGGGGATATCCAGACGATGTCCCTTAACGACCGGCGATGGGACATTTCCTGTCCGCCCCGGGCAGAGCGGGGGCCCGGTGGGACCAGCACCGAGGGGGATGGACACGAGGTCCTGCTGTGACCGTGCCCCGGGACACTCCGGGTGTCACCTACCTACCCCGTGTCCTTTGGGCCAGGGCCACTCGTGTCCCCAAACATGCCAGGTCCCCAAAGCCCGAGCAGGGGGTGGCAGGGCAGGGGTCCCGCTGCACCCCGGGGTGACACCACCCCCCCTCCGCACAGAGGGGTCCCTGAGGCACCCCGGGGACACCGGGGCTGGCAGGGCCTGTCCTGGGCTGCAGGGACCCGAGCGTGTCCCGTCCGTACCGGGCTGAACCGGGACAGCGGGGCAGGGCCAGTCCTGTGCCAGTGACTGTACTGGGCTGAACTGGGAACGGTGACCAGTGATTGTACTGGGCTGAACTGGGAACGGTGACCAGTGACTGTACTGGGCTGAACTGGGCACTGTGACCACAGACCAGAGTCTGCACTGGGCTGAACTGGGCTGAACTGGGCACTGTGACCACAGACCAGAGTCTGCACTGGGCTGAACTGGGCAGTGTGACACCAGACTGGTGTCTGAACTGGGCACTGTGACCACTGACCGGTTCCCGTACTGGGCTGAACTGGGCAGAATGACCAATGACCGGTGTCCATCCCGGCCCAAACCAGGCAGTGTGACCGGTGTCCATCCCGGGCCGAAGCGGGCACTGTGCCCGGTGTCCATCTCGGGCCGAACCGGGCACTGTGCCCGGTGTCCAACCCGGACCGAACCGGGCACGGTGCCCGGTGTCCATCCCGGGCCGAAGCGGGCAGTGTGACCGGTGTCCGTCCCGGGCCGAACCGGGCAGTGTGACCGGTGTCCATCCCGGGCCGAACCGGGCACTGTGCCCGGTGTCCATCCTACCGGGCCCGGCCGGTGCAGCCAGACCGGTGCCCCCCACCCCCCCCAGTCCCCAACTGGTGCCACTGGTGCGGGGGGCGGGGGCGGCTCCCGCCGTGCGGGGCGAGGCCCCCGGGGCGCCGCCGCCCCCGCCCCGTCCCGGCGCTCCGCACAAAGGCCGGGGGGCCGCGGCCCCGGGACAAAAGGCGGCGGGAGCGGCCCCGCGGCGTGCGGCGCAGCCAGCCCGGAGCGGAGCACGGCCCGTGAGTACCGGCAGGGACGGGCCGACCCCGGGGCACCGGCGGGACAGCGGGGCTGGGCCGAGGAGCACCGCACGGGGACTGGGGTCACAGCGGGACCGGGACCGGAGCGCTCGGGGCCGTTCGGCTCCGTTCGGTTCCGTGCCGGGACTCCGCTCGGCTTCGTTCGGTTCTGCTCGGAACCGTTCGGTTCTGCTCGGGACCGCTCGGATCCGTCCCGGAGGCCGCTCGGCTGTCTCCGTTCCTCTCAGCTCCGCTCGGCTCCGTTCGGTTCTTCCCGAACCTTTCGGTTCTGCCCGGTCCCTTCGGTTTCGCTCGGTTCCCTTCGGGTCCGGCCCGAGCGCCGTTCGGGTCTCTCCGGCTCCTCTCGGTCACTCCGATTCCGCTCGGCGCTTTTCGGTTCCACTCGGGCCCTTTCGGTTCCCCTTCGGTTCCGGTCCGGCCCGTGCCCCCCGCGCGCCCCCCCCCCCCCCCGTCCCCCAGCGCAGCCAACCAGCCGGGCCGGGAGGCACCACGTGACCCGGAGCCCAGACAAAGGGCCGCCGGGCTGACCCGCACCGGCCCGGCCGGCTCCGCGCGTTCCGGCTCCGTGCGTTCCGGCCCGGCCCGGGCCCGGCCGGTCCCGCGGGTACGTGAGCGGCACCGGCAGCACCGCGGGCCGGGCCGCACGGGGAGATCCCGCCGGGGCCGGGGGGCTCGTGGTGGGGGGACCCGGAGACGGTAACATAGAGCGGGATGCGCTGCGAGAGTGCCGGGATGGGCTCAGGGGGTCGCAGGATGAGCATAGAGGGTACCGGGATGCGTGTGGGGGTCACGGGAGAAACACAGAGGGTACCGGGATGGGCCCAGGGGGTCACAGGATGAGCTCGGGGGTACCGGGGTGGGCTCGGGGGTCGCGGGATGAGCATAGAGGGTACCGGGATAAGCACCGAGATGCGTGTGGGGGTCACGGGAGAAGCACCGAGGGTACCGGAATGGGCACGGGGGTCACGGGATAAGCACCGAGGGTACCGGGATGGGCACGGGGGGTCACGGGATAAGCACAGGGGGTACCGGGATGAGTGTAAGGGTCCTGGCATGGACCCTGGGGTAAGTTCCGAGGGTCAGCGGGGGAAACTGAGTCACGGGCGCTGGCCGCCAGCCCCGCGGCGGGCTCGCCGTGCCCCGGTGCCGTGCCGTGCCGAGCTATGCCGTGTTCCCCCAGGCCGAGAAGAAGGCCAAGGTGATCGCCGTGATGAACGTGGTGGAGGAGCCGGCGCGGGCCGAGGCGCAGAAGGAGGAGGAGGCCAGCCCCCCGCCCGGGCCGCAGCAGCCCACCGACCCCGCCTCGCCCAGCGTGGCCACCACGCCCGAGCCCGCCGTGGCCGAGGCCGGCGACAAGAACGCCTCCAAGTCGGCCGACGACGAGCCCGAGTACGAGGTGAGGGCCGGGCCGGGCCCTGGGGACACTGCCGAGCCGTGGGGACACCACTGAGGCAGCAGGGACACTGCTGAGCTGTGGGGGGACACTGCCGAGGCATGGGGGTGACACTGCTAGGGCAGCAGGGACACTGCCGAGCCGTGGGGGTGACACTGCCCAGCTGTGGGGACACCACCGAGGCAGCAGGGACACTGCTGAGCCCGGGAGGTGACACTGCCAAGCCATGGGGACATGCCAGGGCACCGGCTCCACCTGTGGAAGCAGCAGCTCCCTCTCCACCCTGCCAGGACCCGGCCCTGCCTCCCCTCCTGCCCCACCTGGAGGCACAGGCTGGGCTGGGTGGCACCGTGCTGACCCTGCCCTGTCCCCCGCCCTGTCCCCTGGCCGCAGGACGGGCGCGGTTTCGGCATCGGCGAGCTGGTGTGGGGCAAGCTGAGGGGCTTCTCCTGGTGGCCCGGGCGCATCGTGTCCTGGTGGATGACCGGCCGCTCCCGCGCCGCCGAGGGCACCCGCTGGGTCATGTGGTTCGGGGACGGCAAGTTCTCCGTGGTAAGTGACACCCTCAGGGGTAGGGGACACTGGTAAGTGGCACCCCAGGGGGGTAGGTGACGCCCCAGGGTGGTAAGTGGCACCCCTGGGTGGCAGTGGGTGACAGTGGTGTCCCCACGGCCGCCTCCTGTGTGTCCCCAGGTGTGCGTGGAGAAGCTGCTGCCCCTGAGCTCCTTCGCCAGCGCCTTCCACCAGGCCACCTACAACAAGCAGCCCATGTACCGCAAGGCCATCTACGAGGTGCTGCAGGTGAGGGGACACTGCCGAGACATGGGGACAGTGCCAGGGTGTGGGGACACTGCCGAGCCATGGGGGTGACACTTCTGAGGCATGGGGGACACTGCCGAGCCATGGGGGGACACTGCCGAGGCAGTGGGGACACTTGCTGAGCCATGGGGACACTGCCGAGGCAGCAGGGACACCACCTAGCCATGGGGACACTGCCAAGCCATGGGGGGACACCACTGAGCCGTGGGCACATCACCAGGGCAGCAGGGACAGTGCAGAGCCATGGGGACACTGCCAAGGCGGCAGGGACACTGCCGAGCCGTGGGGGGACACTGCCGAGCCGTGGGGGGACACTGCCAAGGCAGCAGGGACACTTGCTGAGCCATGGGGACACTGCCTAGTTGGGGGTGACACTGCCTAGCCGTGGGGGTGACACTGCCTAGCCGTGGGGGTGACACTGCCTAGCCGTGGGGACACTGCCAAGCCATGGGGGGACACCACTGAGCCATGGGGACCTCACCAGGGCAGCAGGGACAGTGCAGAGCCATGGGGACAGTGCAGAGCCATAGGGACACTGCCAAGGCGGCAGGGACACTGCTGTGCCCAGTGGGGGGACACTGCTGAGCCATGGGGACACTGCCAAGGCAGCAGGGACACTGCCGAGCCCTGGGGACAGTGCAGAGCCATGGGGTGACACTGCCAAGCTGGGGAGGGGGACACTGCCGAGCTGTGAGGACACTGCCAAGGCAGCAGGGACACTGCTGAGCCTGGGAGGTGACGCTGCCAAGCCATGGGGACATCCTGGGTCACTGGACCTGGCCCTGCCTCCCCTCCTGCCCCACCTGGAGGTCTCTTAGGGGGTGTCGGGAACCCCCTAAGGACATTTGTGCTCCCTAAGGGGCCTTTGGGGTGTCTGGGATCAGCTGTCCCACACTGGGGGGACCCTGGCTTTGGGGATCCTGTGTGAGAGCAGCCTGGGGGACCCCCGAGGACGGGCTGGTGACACCTGCACCCCCCCAGGTGGCCAGCAGTCGGGCCGGGAAGATCTTCCCAGCCTGCCCCGAGAACGACGAGAGCGACACGTCCAAGGTGGTGGAGATCCAGAACAAGCAGATGATCGAGTGGGCCCTGGGTGGCTTCCAGCCCTCGGGCCCCAAGGGGCTGGAGCCCCCCGAAGGTCAGCAGGGACTGGGGACACGCCCAGGGTGGTACCGGGGTAGGCAGGGAGGTGCTGGGGGCTGGGGGGACACAGCCTGGTGATGTGACTCGATGGGGGTACAGGACTGGGGACACACCCAGGGTGTCACCAGGGTTGCACTGGCCTGGGCTGGGGGGCACACCGTGGTGCTGTGACCCGATGGGGGCACACCCCTGATGGCACCGCTGGTGACCCGCAGAGGAGAGGAACCCCTACAAAGAAGTTTACACGGAGATGTGGGTGGAGCCCGAAGCAGCCGCCTACGCACCGCCCCCGCCCGCCAAAAAACCCCCGCAAAAGCACAACCCAGGAGAAGCCCAAGGTCAAGGAGATCATCGACGAGCGCACCCGAGGTACCCCCGTGCCCAGCCTCCTCTCTGGGGGGTCCGTCCCTTGGCCCCCTGTCTAGGGCAGCCCCCTGACTGTTCCCTGTTCCCCCAGAGCGGCTGGTCTACGAGGTGCGGCAGAAATGCAGGAACATCGAGGGTGAGTGCGGGGCTGGGCATGTCCTACACCCGGGGATGGGCTGGGGGCGTCTGTCCTTTCCTCTCTGGGCTGAGGGGGCTGTCCCAGCCAGCCTGGGCGCCTCAGGGCACAGGGGGCACACAGGGCTGTGGACAGCTCAGGGGAAGAAGGCCAGGCTTGTCCCACCCCTCAGCCTGGCTGGCAGAGGGACAGCAGCTGTGAGGTGGCAGGGCCCACCCTGGGTGGTGGCAGGGACCCCCAGGACATCACCTGGGGCTGTTGGGGTCTAGGGTGGGGCTGGAGGGCACTGGGGGTCCTGCCTGCTGCTGCCAGGCCTGGTCCCCAGCTCTGCTGTGACCCCAGCATGGGGTGAGCGTGTCCTGGGGACTGCAGGGCAGGGCTCGGGGTGTCCCCACCATGCCATTGTGGGGTGCCAGGGTGGTGGCTCAGTGTCCACATGCCATTGTGGGGTGCCAGGGTGGTGGCTCAGGATGTCCCCATGCTGGTGTGGGGTGCCAGGGTGGTGGCTCACGGTGTCCCCACCATGCCATTGTGGGGTGCCAGGGTGGTGGCTCAGTGTCCACATGCCATTGTGGGGTGCCAGGGTGGTGGCTCAGGGTGTCCCCACACTGGTGCGGGGTGCCAGGGCGATGTCTCCCCTTCTCCCCCAGACATCTGCATCTCCTGTGGGAGCCTCAACGTGACCCTGGAGCACCCTCTGTTCATCGGGGGGATGTGCCAAAACTGCAAGGTACAGGATGGGGCACGGCCTGGGGGGCTCACAGGGTGTGCCCCACCCTGAGGTGGGGTCCCCAGTGTCCCCAGGCCTGCGGTGACACCCCGGCTGTCCCCAGAACTGCTTCCTGGAGTGTGCATACCAGTACGACGACGACGGCTACCAGTCCTACTGCACCATCTGCTGCGGTGGCCGTGAGGTCCTCATGTGTGGCAACAACAACTGCTGCAGGTGCCAGGGGCTGCCTGGGGGTGCCACGGGGCTGGGGGTGCCACGGGGCTGGGCTGGAACCAGGCAGCCCCACTGGGGCCCCACTCCTGTCTGCCGTGAGGCTGGGCAGGTTTGGTGTTGCCACATTCCTGCCACGTGCCTTTGGTGATGCCAGTCCTGGTGTGGCACTGGGGGCTTTTGGTGATGTCCCAAACCCTGGGAAGGTTTGGTGGTGCCACAGTCTTGGCATAGGAGTTCAGCCAGTCCTGGTTTGGGCTGGGGTGTTTCGGCAGTGCTGTGGTCTGTGGCACAGGAGCAGGCGGGTAGGGTGGTGCCAGGGAGGTCCTGGTGGTGCCTGGGAGGTCCTGGTGGTGCCACTGTCCCCGTGTCAGGCTTTGATGTCCCAGTCTGGGTAGGGTGTGGTGATACCACCATCCCACCATGGTCAGTGATGCCAGTCCTGTGGGAGGTTCTGGTGATGCCAAGTCCTGGCATGGGAATTCAGTGATGTCATTAAGGAAATGTGTGGGAATTTGGTGATGTCAATAAGCAAATGTGTGGAAATTCGGTGATTTCAATAAGGAAATGTGTGGGAATTTGGTGATGTCATTGAGGAAATGTGTGGGAATTCAGTGATGTCATTGAGGAAATGTGTGGGAATTCAGTGATGTCATTGAGGAAATGTGTGGGAATTCAGTGATGTCATTGAGGAAATGTGTGGGAATTCGGTGATGTCATTAAGGAAATGTGTGGGAATTCGTTGATGTCATTAAGGAAATGTGTGGGAATTCAGTGATGTCATGAGGAAATGTGTGGGAATTCAGTGATGTCATTGAGGAAATGTGTGGGAATTCAGTGATGTCATTGAGGAAATGTGTGGGAATTTGGTGATGTCATTAAGGAAATGTGTGAAAATTCAGCGATGTCATTGAGGAAATGTGTGAAAATTCAGCGATGTCATTGAGGAAATGTGTGGAAATTCGGTGATGTCATTAGGGAAATGTCCCAGTCTGAGCATTCCTGAGCCTCCTGGGCTGTCACACTGCCAGTGCCAGGGACTGTCACTGCTGTGGCCAGAGCCCTGTGGCTGCAGATGGCCCAGCTGGGCTCCCCATGGCCCCACACCCTGTTTCCCCCCTGGCTCCAGCCCAGTTTGCCAATGGCAGTCTCAGATGTCTTGTTCAGCAAAGCCATTTATTTGTGGCACAGGAATACAAACACAGCTGAGCTGGTGCCTCCGAGGAGGGATCCCCACTAAAGAACCCCTGGGTTTTGTCCCTTCAGTGTCCCCTCTACAAGTCTCACTGTTCCCCCAGACTCCTCAGCTCCTGTGCATCCACCTGGCTGGCAGGCAGCTCTTTATCTCCTTTGTTGTGTTTTCTGGACTCCTGCTGGGTCTCTGTGTCCGTTCACAGGCTGGGTCACCCTTCCTCATCCTCACTGCTATTCCAAAGCTCAGCAGCTCAAGCTGGGGCTCCACCCAGAGCTCAACCTCTGCAGCTCAGTCTGCATTTCAGACCCGTACCTGGACCAGATTTATTCACTTCAGCACCAAATCTGGGATATTTTGTGACAGGCATTACAAAATATCCTAATATCCAGTCCTGATGTGGAGCTAGAGAGGTTCTGGTAGTGCCACAGACCTGGCATGGAAATTGGGTGCTGCCAGTCCTGCTGTGGGGCTTGCCAATGTTCTGGTGATGCCACAGCCCCAGCATGGGAAGTTCTGGTGATGCTTCAGTGCTGGTGTAGGATTTCAGTAGTGCCAGTCCTGGTTTGGGGCTGGGAGGATTTCTCATGTCCCAGTGCAAGAATGGAAGGATTTTCATGGTGCCACATTCCTGCCATGGGAATGTGATGCCAGTTGATGATGCCAGTCCTGCTTTGGGATGTTTTAATGATGCCACAGTCCCCCTGTGTAGGGTTGGGAGGTTTGGTAATGTTCTGGTCCAGGTGTGGGATTGTGGGAGTTTTGGCAATGCCCTGGTCCTGCCTGGGTGGACCTGGGGAGGTTCTGGTGATGCCACAGTCAGTCTTGCCATGGGGTTTTGGGCGATCCCTGGTGTAGGACTGAGGCTTTTGGGGGTGCCACAGTCCTGCCATGGGGTTTTGGGTGATGCCAGGTCTGGTTTGGGCCTGAGGAGGTTTTAGTGATGCCACAGTCCTGCCATGGGGTTCTGGGTGATGCCAGTTCTGATGTAGGATTGAGGCTTTTGGTGATGCCACAGTCCTGCCATGGAGTTGTGGGTGATGCAAGTCTGGTTTGGGGCTTTGGAGGTTTGGGCAGTGACGAGATCCTGCAGGACTGGGGAAGGTTCTGGCCAGGCTCCAGTGCTGCTGTGGAGCTCAGGAGTTCCCTCTGATGGGCCAGGTCTGGGGCGGGACTGAGGGTTCTGGTGATGCCAGTTCTGGTGTAGGATTGAGGTTTTTGGTGATGCCACAGTCCTGCCATGGGGTTTTGGGTAGTGCCAGGTCTGCTGTGGGTCTGAGATCATCTTTTGATGATGCCACAGTCCTGCCATGAGGTTTTGGGTGATCCCAGTTCTGGTTTGGGGTTAGGGAGGTTCTGGTGATGCCACAGTCTTGCCATGGAGTTTTGGGTGGTGCCAGTTCTGGCTTGAGGCTGGGGAGGTTCTGGTGATGCCACAGTCCTGCCATGGGGTTTTGGGTGATCCCAGATCTGGTTTGGGACTGAGGGTTTTGGGTGATGCCAGTTCTGGTTTGGGGCTGGGGAGGTTCTGCTGATGCCACAGTCCTGCCATGGGGTTTTGAGTGATGCCAGGTCTGGTTTGGGGCTGGGCCAAGCTTTGGCAGTGCCCAGTCCCAGCGTGGAGCTGGGTCTCAGACCAGGGGTGGCAGTGGGCAGGCCTGAGGACCCCCTCAGGGATTGCCCAGTCATGCCATGGCGCTGCCCAGATCCTGGTGGTGCCCACCCTGGCAGGAGCCCCGTGCCGACCCTGGGTGCCCCCTGTGCCAGGTGCTTCTGCGTGGAGTGCGTGGACCTGCTGGTGGGCCCGGGGGCGGCGCAGGCGGCCATCAAGGAGGACCCCTGGAACTGCTACATGTGCGGCCACAAGGGCGTCTACGGGCTGCTGCGGCGGCGCGAGGACTGGCCCTCCCGGCTGCAGATGTTCTTCGCCAACAACCACGACCAGGAGTTTGTGAGTGCCCCTCCCCAGTGACCCCCTGACCCTCCCCGCTGACCCCCAGCCCAGCCCCTCCCCTCCCTGCTGACACCCCAAGCCCCTCCCTGCCCCACTGACCCCCAGGCTCCCCTCCCTGCTGACCCCCCAGGCCCCTCCTCACTGACCCCCAGCCCCTCCCTGCTGATCCCCAGCTCCTCCCTGCTGACCCCAAGCCCTGCCCCACTGACCTCCAGCCCCCTGTGCTGACCCCCTCCCCTGGCTGCAGGACCCCCCCAAGGTGTACCCGCCGGTGCCCGCCGAGAAGAGGAAGCCCATCCGAGTGCTCTCGCTCTTCGATGGCATCGCCACAGGTGGGTGGGGGTCCCTGCCCCGTGCCCCTTGCAGGGCCCCCCCAGGGCCTGTGTGGAGTTGGATTGCTGGGGGGAGAGGAGCTGGGGGTCTCAGACCACAGGGTGTGGGCAGGTCTGTGGGTGTTCATGGGGACAGGTCTGTGGGTGTTCCCTGGACAGGTCTGTGGGTGTTCATGGGGACAGGTCTGTTGGTGTTCCCATGGGTGTTCATGGCGACAGGTCCGTGGGTGTTCCCTGGACAGGTCTGTGGGTGTTCCTATGGACAGGTCTGTTGGTGTTCCCATGGGTGTTCATGGGGCACAGGTCTGTGGGTGTTCCCATGGGTGTTCATGTGGACAGGTCTGTGGGCATTCCTGTGGGCACCCCAAGGGTCTCACACCAGAGGGCAGAGCAGGAATGGGTCAGCCCCGGGGGGTGGGACAGCTGGGGATGGGGCTGTGGACCCCTTAACCGTGCATGGCCCACTCCCCATGGCTCCCCACAGGGCTGCTGGTGCTGAAGGACCTGGGCATCCAGGTGGACAGGTACATCGCCTCCGAGGTGTGCGAGGACTCCATCACCGTGGGCATGGTGAGGCACCAGGGCAAGATCATGTACGTCGGGGACGTCCGCAACGTCACCCAGAAACACGTAGGTGCCATGCTGACCCCTCCCTGCCAGCACCAGGACACCCCCAGAGCCTTGGGGCAGCCCTTGGGCCCAGGGTGGGGTGTCAGGGTGTCCTGAGTGGGACCCCGTGGTCCTGGTGGGTCCCTTCCCACTGGGAAGCTCGGCCACTAGAGCTTCTCTGTGAAGGCCCCAAGGAAGGGAGGAATGATGAGAGCTCCATCTTATCAGAAGGCTAATTAATTACTTTATTATACTATATTATTCTATACATCTAAAACTGAACCTGCCAAGCACTCACTCTGCTCACACTGCTCTGAATCCTGTGACTGTCCCTCAACAGTCCCAGCACACACACACACACACACCTGGCCCTGCGAGGCCAAGGAAACAAAACCCCATCACTATGGGTAAACAATCTCCATATTGCTTTCTACTTTGGCACAACACAGGCACATCAAATGAGATAAGAGTATTCTTGGGAAGAATTGTGCCTTGCTTTTCCCTGTGAAGAGAAATGTGGGGCTACACACTTGGCCCTGATAGGCCAAGGAACCAAAACACCGTCACTGTGGGTAAACAATCTCCTTATTGTTCATCATGGGTAGGCAGGGAAGCAGACCTGGGATTTTTTATTGGCTTTTTTTTCCTTCTTTTTTAAAAACCTTGATGGATCTTGGGAAATTTTGCTTTGTGTGAGGCACCATGCCTGCAGGAGTATAGCAGTGCTGTGAGGGCCCCAGCAAGGGGAGAGGAATGGTGCATCTGACTCCATGGAAATCAGAAGGCTAATTAATTACTTTATTATACTGTATTATTTTATACACCCAAAACTGAACCTGCCAAGCACTCAGCCCTGCACACACCTGCACACACTGCCCAGATGTGACCGTGTTCACAGGGGTCCGAGGATGAGGGAAGAGCTGAGGATCTGACTCCATGTTTCAGAAGGCTTGATTTATTATTTTATGATATATATTATATTAAAACTATACTAAAAGAATAGAAGAAAGGATTTCATCAGAAGGCTAGCTAAGAATAGAAAAAGAAAGAATGAATAATAAAGGCTTGTGGCTCGGACAGAGAGTCTGAGCCAGCTGACTGTGATTGGCCATTAATTAGAAACAACCACGTGAGACCAATCCCAGATGCACCTGTTGCATTCCACAGCAGCAGATAACCATTGGTTACATTTTGTTCCTGAGGCCTCTCAGCTTCTCAGGAGAAAAAAGCCTAAGGAAAGGATTTTTCATAAAAGATGTGTGTGACACCCAGAATCTCGTGACTGTTCCCCAGCAGTCCCCACACACACACACCCTAGCCCTGAGAGGCCAAGGAAACAAAACCCCATCACTCCGGGTAAACAATCTCCACATTGCATTCTACTTTGGCACAAACACAGGCACAGCAAATGATAGGAATTGTGTTTTCCTTCTCTGAGGTTCAGACAATGCAAATCCCACAAATATTCTCAGGAAGAATTGTGCCTTGCTTTTCTCTGTGAAGAGAAACGTGGGGCTCCAGGCCACCGTTGTGGCTGTGGCAGCACCTGGCTCACCTGGGCTCTCCTTTCTCTCCCTCTTGCAGATACAGGAGTGGGGCCCCTTTGATCTGGTCATTGGGGGCAGCCCCTGCAACGACCTGTCCATCGTCAACCCTGCCAGGAAGGGTCTCTACGGTACGGTAGGAGAGGGCTGGGGCTCCTCCGGGGTGGGGCTGGCCCCCCCAGGGCTCACAGAGACCCCCAGCCCTTAGCCCAGCCTCTCCTCTGTCCCCCCAGAGGGCACCGGGCGCCTCTTCTTCGAGTTCTACCGCCTGCTGCACGAAGCCCGGCCCAAGGAGGGCGACGACCGGCCCTTCTTCTGGCTCTTTGAGAACGTGGTGGCCATGGGAGTGAGTGACAAGAGGGACATCTCGCGCTTCCTGGAGGTCAGTGCCCGCCTGGGGCCACCCCCTGCAGCCCTGGGGACACCCAGGTCCCACCCCCACAGTGTCTTGGTTTGGGAGGACAGGAGTGTGCTAAGGAAGGCAGGAGAATGTAAACCCTCCCCACCCCTCTGAATTGATATGGATTTTAAATTAAGGGGCTCTCAGGCAAAAAATGTGAGAGCAGGAAATAACAGTTCTTTAATAGGGAAGAAAAAAAAATCTTCCTGTTTCTGGCATGTGATGGTGTTCACAGGGGTTTTCAGATGAGGGAAGAGATGAGGATCTGACTCCATATTTCAGAAGGCTGATTTATTATTTTATGATATACATATTACATTAAAACTATACTAAAAGAATAGAAGAAAAAGTTCTTATCAGAAGGCTAGCTAAGAATAGAAAAGAATGAATAACAAAGGTTTGTGGCTCGGACAGAGAGAGAGCCAGCTGAGCTGTGATTGGCTATTAATTACAAACAACCACATGAGACCAATCACAGATGCACCTGTTGCTTTCCACAGCAGCAGATAACCATTGTTTACATTTTGTCCTTGAGGCTTCACAGCTTCTCAGGAAGAAAAAGTCCCAAGAAAAGGATTTTCATAAAAAGATGTCTGCAACAGTGGCACTCATTTGTTGTCTTTTCCCTTTTGGGATACCAGCAAGATTGTGTCACAAATGCTACAGAAAGCATCACATAGAAAGAAACCAAAGTTCCTCTTTTATTACACACACCTATGTCAACAGCCACTGTTACAACCCATCCAAGTTAAGAACCTGTAGGCAAAACGGAGAAAATTATTGGATTACAAGAAACTTGGGAAAAAGTGGTAATAGATTTGGAATTGAATGTCCAAAAGGAGAGAGATGGATTTGTTTTACATTTAATCTTAAAGATACAGTTCAGGATTCGGTAAAAAAACAAAAAAAACAAATAGTAAACAAAAAGGTAAAACCAGCACAGCAATCTTAACTCTGTATTGACCCCAAATTAAAGGATAAACGAAACAATGCAGTACACTAGAACAACACTGACAGAGTCAGAACCCAACCTGACACCCTGTGGGTCAGGGTGTTGGTGGCAGTCCGATTGAAAGTGTGGCTGCAGCCCTCCTGCAGTGTCAGGGGTGGTTCTGTTGGAGCAGGGGTCCTGTAGAGAAGGGTGTATTCTTCCTCTGAAGATCCAGGGGAAGAAGAGACAGCTGCTGCTCCTCTGGGGAATCCCGTGGAGAAGCCGTGCTGGTGTCTCAAAACCTCTGGATTATATCCGGGTAGCAATGCTTGGCTCCTCCCTCTGGGCTCACATCTCACACTGGGATGCTGTAGTTCCTATCAGCCATGCAGTGACATTCAATAGCTGTTATCAGCAGGTGTCCCCTCCCTAGGGAGGAGTGATTGTGGTCACTCAGAGAGGGAGATCAGGCAAACTGCCCACTTGACAAAAGATAATCTGTGATGCAGATGGAAATAGAAAACATCTTGCATTGCAATGTGGAACACACAGCTGCCCAGCCCCACTGGCCCTCACCCCAGGGACAGGTTTGACCCTTTTCCCTCCCTCCCTCAGTCCAATCCCGTCATGATCGATGCCAAAGAAGTGTCTGCAGCACACCGGGCACGCTACTTCTGGGGGAACCTGCCCGGCATGAACAGGTGAGCAGGCAAAGCTGAGCCCCTGGCTGGCCCTGGGAGGGTGGGCTGGGCTCCTGGGCGGCTCTGGGAGGGTGGGCAGCACTGCTGGGCAGCTCTGGGAGGGTGGGCAGCACTCCTGGCTGGCCCTGGGAGGGTGGGCTGCACTCCTGGGCAGCTCTGGGAGGGTGGGCAGCACTGCTGGGCAGCTCTGGGAGGGTGGGCAGCACTCCTGGCTGGCCCTGGGAGGGTGGGCTGGGCTCCTGGGCAGCTCTGGGAGGGTGGGCTGCACTCCTGGAAAGCTCTGGGAGGGTGGGCAGCACTCCTGGAAAGCTCTGGGAGGGTGGGCAGCAAAGAGGTGCTGGCACACCCTAGAAACCTGTGGTGGCTCCCCCACAGGGGTGGCTGGTCCTGTCCCTGAGGGGTGGCACTCAGCTGTCCTTTGTGTCCCTCTTGGGTGTTGTAGTGGCCACAGATGAGCTCCCACAGGAATTGCTTCTTGCCCGTTATCTGCCACACACCCCCAAAACAGCCATGGCCACCTTGTGACCCCCACAAACCCCAGCTGGAGACCTGCCCTGTGCCTATGGTGGGGTGGGGACAGCAAGGGGACACAGTGCTGCCACCCCCTGCCCACCATCTCTGTCCCCCAGGCCGCTCGCATCCACCGTCAATGATAAGCTGGAGCTGCAGGAGTGCCTGGAGCACGGCAGGATAGCAAAGGTCAGCCCTGGCTGGGGTGAGGGGGGCCTCAGGAGGCAGGGTGGGGGTCCCAGTGCTGTCAGCAGCAGTCCCTGGGGCACAGGGTGGGGGTCCCAGTGCTGTCAGCAGCAGTCCCTGGGGCACAGGGTGGGGGTCCCAGTGCTGTCAGCAGCAGTCCCAGGCTCCCTGGGGTGCAGGGTGGGGGTTCCAGGAGGGATCAGTGGGGCTCCCAGGGTGGGAGTCACCCACACAGTGCCTTGGGGGCTCCATCCCAGCCCAGCCTGACCAGCCCGTGCCTCTTGCAGTTCAGCAAAGTGCGAACCATCACCACCCGCTCCAACTCCATCAAGCAGGGCAAGGACCAGCACTTCCCCGTGTTCATGAACGAGAAGGAGGACATCCTGTGGTGCACAGAGATGGAGAGGTAGGGGAGAAAGAAGGAGAACATCTTGTGGTGCACTGACATGGAGAGGTAGGGGACAAGGAGGACATCCTGTGGTGCACAGAGATGGAGAGGTAGGGGACAAGGAAGGAGAACATCCTGTGGTGCACAGAGATGGAGAGGTAGGGGACAAGGAGGACATCCTGTGGTGCACAGAGATGGAGAGGCAGGGGAGAAGAAAGGAGGACATCCTGTGGTGCACAGAGATGGAGAGGTAGGGTTGGGTCCTGCCCATGCCACAGCCCAGCGCTGATCTAATGAGACCTTCTACTGGGTTCAGGGTGTCCCCAGCAGGCTGCAGGGGTCCCAGATAGTGCAGTCCTGTTTGGGACAGACTGTCTGAGCTCCCAAGCAGTTCTTAGCCACAGGCAACCTTAGCGAGCTTAAGTGATGTCAGCCCTTTAGTGATTATCAGCTCATTGTGATTTCAGCCCTTCAGCTTGCTAGGTGCCTAGGCAGGCAGACACAGGGAGAGAGAGGAGAAGGCTTTGTGGGGTTCCACAGGAGAATTTCCACAAAATTCTTTATTGAATTATTGATTAAATAAAGAATCAATCTTTATTGATTCTTCTGTGAAGGATCCCAGTGACAGCTCTTCTGCCCGTGCTGGGCAAAACCAGCTCTTTATGTAGGGTACAGGGGAATCAGAAATTGTCCAATAGCAAGGGTTAAAGGAAAGGGACCTATAGGGTTACAGAGAGATCAACAAGGGTTAAAGTGACCTATAGGGTTACAGAGAGATAAAAAGGGTTAAAGGAAAGTGACCTATAGGGTTACAGAGAGATCAACAAGGGTTAAAGTGACCTGTAGGGTTACAGAGAGATTAGCAGGGGTCCAAAGGTTGCACAGGGGCTTCTAGCTCATTCACCATGACTTGGCATTCCCTATCTTGGGCTGCTGATCGCCACGGAGGCGTTGCAGGACCCGTGCCTGCCACACTGACCCCTCCCCTGTCCCCTGTGTCCCGCAGGGTGTTTGGCTTCCCCGTGCACTACACGGACGTGTCCAACATGAGCCGCCTGGCCCGGCAGAGACTGCTCGGCAGGTCCTGGAGCGTGCCGGTGATCCGCCACCTCTTCGCGCCCCTGAAGGAATACTTTGCCTGCGTCTAGAGATGGGCAGGGACTGGCCACACTCACGGAGCGAGTCGGTAACAAACCCATCCACGCCAAGAGAAGTGAACACACGGAATGAGAGAAGAGTCAGCACCCAGAAGAGAGACGGGATTTCGCAGCCCGACGGGAACCCAGCACACGTCTCCCCGAGCGAAAGGGGTCGGTGTCCTCTCCGGAATTTCCCAGGATCAGCTTTAGCTATTTAAAAACAAACAAAAACCACAAGAAGCAAACAAAAAAAAAAAAACGAAGACGACGAAAGCTAACAAATGACGACGAAACAGAAAAAAAAAAAGAGAAGAAAAGAAACCAAAACCTTTTTTTTTTTTTTGGGTAACCTTTTAATTTTCCGCTCTTTTCTGGCTGGGTTTTCCTGTCGGTTTGGTTTCCACTTCTCAGAGCAGCGGGCGAGACGAGACGCCAGCGCCGCTCTCGGAGAGGGGGAAACGGCAGCGGGAAAGCCCAGCGGGGAGGGAGGCGGAGGAGGCAAAGGAGACCCTGCTCTGCTCCGAGACCGCTCCGAGACCGCTCCGAGACCGCTCCGCTCCGTCCGCGCCAGCAGCGCCCGGCCGGCCCGGCCCCGGCCCCGGCGGCTGAGCCTCGCTCTGTTCCACCAGCACCGCTCTCCGGTGACATGGAGCCAACCCGGCAGGGAGGCCGGGAACACACACACCACACACACACCTTTTCTACAGTATTTTGGGTGCCTACCACACGGGAAACCTTGAAGAGAGCAGATCCTAGAAGCCGCTGTTACCTCTTGTTTACAGTTTATATATATATGATAGATATGAGATATAGATATATATATATAAAAGGTACTGTTACTACTGTACAACCTGACTTCATAATGGTGCTTTACACAGCGGGGTGAGTCGAGACATCAGCTTCCACGTTGCCTTACGTGCCGGGCCTTTCCGAGCGAGCGGCAGGGCCGGGGCGGCCGGGCGGAAGCGTCTCCATCCCGAGTCATGCAATAACCTTTCTCTGTCCCGAACGGAAGCGCCTCGGCGGTGCCCCCCTGCCCCGCCGGCGCCACCCCACAGCGTACTGGTGCTCTTCTGCGTACGTGGTGTCCGCCGGGGCCCGTGCCGGCCGTGCCCCGCCGCCGCACGGGGTGGCACAGGGCACGGCGCCGCGCACGGGCTCCGGCCGAGGGCGGCGGCGGGGACGCCGGCGGGGCAGGGGGGACGCAGCGGTGCCCGTGCCGGAGCGCGGCCGGGGCGCTTCGGGCATGGCGCGGGGATGGCCGCGGCTCCCGGACCCTGGTGCTACATCCGCGGGGCCGGGCTGGCGGCAGGAGGGCGATGCCCCGGCGAGCCGGGAACGGGACCCCGGCGGCGTCACCGCGGCCGCCGGGCCATCGCTCCCCTGCCCGCGCGTGGTTCGGAGCGAGCGCGTCCCCTCGGTGCCCCGCCGGGGTGACGGGGCACGGCGGTGGCAGCGTCGGTGCTGGCGGCCGGGAGCCGCGGTGTGAGCGGAGCAGGTGCTGGCAGTGCTGCGGTGGATGGTGCTATGCTCCGGCGGGCAGGGACTGGTGCTAGGGCGCGGGGAGGCTCCCGGGGGCCCGGGCCCGTCGCTGTCTCTTCTCTAACTGTGAAAGGTGCGGGCCCCGGGGCCGCGCTCGCTGCGGGGTGCTGGCTAATGGCAGCGAGCCGCGGCCCGAGCGCCCCGAGGTGCTGGGACCGACGGCGGCGAGGGGCCCCCAGCTCCCCTCCCTCCTGGTGCTACTGGGGGCTCGGGGGCCCCTCTGGGTGCGGGGGGCACGGGGAGCTGAGCTGGCACAGGCAGGCCGCGGTGGGGGCACCGCGGGGCCTGGCTGTGCCGGGGAGTGAGGGTGGCAGGCAGGGGGCACCGGCCCTGGGCTCTGGGCTCCTGCTCGCTCCCGGGGCCGGGTGGCACAGCATGGCACAGGACTGCTGCACCAGGCACAGGTCCTGCCTGCCTGCTGCTGTCTGAGCCTGCATGGCCCCACGACCCAGTCTGTGGGGCTGGCATGGCCCCGGGCGTCCTGTGTGGGGCACAGTGGGCACTGCAGGTCCTGCATGGCCCTGCAGCACTGCTGCAGGTACTGCCTGGCTCCATGCCCCTGGCTGTGGGTCCTGCATGGATCCACGGCACTGCCTGTGGGTCCTGCACAGTCCCACAGACCTGGGTGCTAGTGCTGCATGGCCCTGCAGCGCTGATTGCAGGTCCTGCGTGGCCTCAGCCATGGCAAATGCAGGGCCTGCACGGCCCTGTGGCACTGGGTGCTGATCCTGCATGGCCTTGAGGTGCTGGGTGCTGGTCCTGCACGGCCCTGCAACGTTGTTGGCAGGTCCTGCACGGCTCTGTGGCACTGGGTGCTGACCCTGCACGGTCCTGCAGCTCCGGGTGCTGGTCCTGCTCAACCCTGTGGCTCTGGGTGCTGACCCTGCGTGGCCCTGCAGCTCCGGGTGCCGGTGCTGCCTGGTGCTGCGGCGCTGCCGGTGGGTTCTGCACGGGGTTTTGTGGGTCCCGGCGGACCCCGGGGGCCGCCCCGGCTCAGCCCAGCCCTGCAGCTCTTCCTGGGACCCCCCCTGGCCCTGCTGCACCTTTGGGGGCTGGGTCCCAGCAGGTGCTGCGGCGCGGCGTTGGCGCGGCCGGCGCCGGTTCTGGTGCCAGTTCTGGTGCTGCTACCGGTGCCGGTTCTGGTGCCGGTCCCGGTGCCGGTTCTGGTGCCGGTTCCGGCGCCGTGGGAAGCAGGTTCCTGCTGGGAGCAGGTGCCGGTGGCAGTGGGGACCGTGGGGATGCCTGGGGCAAGAGTTCAGTTTTTAACGTACCCGACTCACGTCTTTTTTTAAACAAAACAACCAGACAAATTCTGTTGCACAGCCCTAGATGAAAACTCAAAACAACACAGCAAGGCCTGAATTCCTTAAGATCCGCCGAGGGAGTGGGGACAAACACGGTGCTAAAACATTTTATTAAAAATATATATTGTTAAATTAAGTCTGCTGTCTGGACAATGACTGTTTTGTTTCTCGTAGTGGAGTTTCAAAGAGCACTATTATTTTACTCTTATATATTATTATTAAAAAAAAAAACAAAAAAGAAAAAGGCATTTTAACTTTGTACTTGAAAACTAAATGAGAGATTTCATGTGTTTTAGCCTAGACATTGAAGTAGCTGACGCTTAACTATTTGTGGGAATCATGTACTCATCATCCCGAGGAATACGCTGTAGAGCTGGTACCCTCCTTCCTCCCTCCCTCCTTCCCTTTTCCCTCCGTTTGATTTGGCTCCGCCGCCACATTCCCGGCGCCGCCGCGGCCGCCCCGGCTGCTCTGCCTCCCCTTCTCCCACCCCCCGGTTTATTTTCTACTTCTCTCTCGGTTCGTTGCCCCTGGTTTTTTGTTGGTTTGTTTTTTTAGGGTCGCTTCTCTATTTATTGCCGCTGAACTGTGCATTTCACGGCCGGAGGTGCCGCGGGCGCCCGGCGCTGTTGTATCTGTGTGAGTATTGCTCGTGACATAGCTGTTCTGAACTAATAAAGGTCAATGCGTGCAGCAGATGTAGAAAGTCTGTCCGTCCCGCTTCCATCCCATCCTCCTTTTCTTTTTTCTTTGGTGCCCAGAAGAGTATAATACAGACGAGCTCCTTTCTAATGTACTTGTGCTGGAGAACACTTGAATAAATGTCCTGTTTTGTGCAAAAAAAAAAAAAAAAGAAAAAAAGGAAAAAAAAAAAGAGAGGAAAAAAAACACCTCTGTGTGCTTGTGTGGTCTGTCTGTCGTGGGTGGGGCGTGGTGGGTGGGGAGATCCAGGTGTTGAAGGGGTCCTGGTGGTGGTGGGGTCCTGGCAGGTCGAGGTGCCTTTGGGGTCTGGGGCGGCAGTGGGGTTCTGGCAGGTCCTGCTACCTTTGGGGTCTGGGGCGGCAGTGGGGTTCTGGCAGGTCCTGGTGCCTCTGGGGTCCTGGTGATAGTGGGGTCCTGGCAGGTCCAGGTGCCTCTGGGGTCTGGGGGGCAGTGGGGTCCCGGTGCAGGTGCTGAAATGCAAAGGTGTGGTGGAGTCACAGGGTGAGAGGGGATCTCAGCAGCAGTGCTGGTCCTGGCAGGACGTGAAATTGGATGATTGTGGAGTCCAGGAGGGCGCTGGCAGGAGGTGGGATTGGGTGATTTTGGAGTCCTGCAGAGCCCTGGTGGGGCCCTGGCCGGAGCGGGGATTGGGGTGACTGTGGAATCCTGGAGGGCCCTGGTGGGGCCATGGCAGGTGCTGGAATTGGAGTGATTTTGGAGCCCTGGTGGGGCCCTGGTGGGTGGTAGGATTGGGTGATTGTGGAGTCCTGGGGTCCCCGGTGGGGCCCTGGGAGGTGCTGGGATTTGGGTGCTTGAGGAGTCCCGGAGAGCCCTGGCAGGAGGTGGGATTGGGTGATTTTGGAGTCCTGCAGAGCCCTGAGGTCCCTGGCAGGTGCTGGGATTGTGATTGTGGAGTCCTGGAGAGCACTGGTGGGGCCCTGGCAGGAGCAGGGATTGGGATAATTGTGGAGCCCTGGAGAGCCCTGGGATCCCTGGCAGGAGGTGGAATTGGGGTGATTTGGGTGGAGCCCTGGAGAGCCCTGGGGTCGCTGTGGGTGGGTGGGGGTCCCAGTGCAGCGGGGTCCCAGCCCTGAGGTGGTTGTGTTCCCAATGAGTGAAGGGCTCCCAGGGGTCTCAGTCCCAGGTGAGGGGCTCTGGGCTGTGCCCAGCTCCCTTGGGCAATGGGGGCATTGGCTGGCACAGCCCTGGGGTAGGGGGTGCAGAGCCCCCAGCAGAGTGGGAACCCCCATTTCTGCCACGTGAGCTGTGGGTCTGGAAACTGCCCCGTGCAGCTCCTGCCTCAGTTTCCCCTCCAGCTGAGGCTCCTGGGGCCTCCCCCAGTGCCAGCCCCAAGGTGGTGGGGCCTGGGGCAGGGTCCAGGTGGTGAAGGACATGGGGTGGGCAAGCAGTGGCTGTGGCAGGTGGGACAGGTGTGACAGCCTGGGGACCTGTGCTGTGCCAGGGGTGGTGGCACAGGGCACTGCCAGGCTCCCCAGGGCTGTGGCAGCCTCACAAAGCACAAAAAGGCCCAATGCTGCTGCTGGGCTGGGGCATGGATGGACTCAAGAGCAGACTTGGGAGAAGATGTGGGAAATGGATTTAGAGAAATTGTTCAAAATTTGGTGGAAGGTTCACATAGTGTGTGTCTGTGTAAACTCTGAGATCAGAAATGTTGACTTAGGAATGCTATGGAATAAGACTGACATTGTTGAGAGAGAAATTGAACTAGAAATAAGTTTTAAAGGATGGTCTTTTAAATAAGATTAGAGAAATAGAACTATGAAAGATGCATTGTAGTAGGATCCATGAGGGGTAATTTTAGATCATTACTTTTAAGGTATTTACAGTAGGTGTGGCTAAAGCTGACAGGCTAAGAAATGCTCGTAGTGTAATTAGGAAATTGTTGCTGCACTGTCAGGGCCACAGAAGGGAGGAATTTCTGACAGGAAGGTTCCAGGCCTGGGAGAGGCAAGGTCTGCTGGGCACATCCTGGTTTAATGTGTGTGGACAGCATTTCCCCGCTGTGGGGAGCAGCAGCTGCTCCTGCACGAGGCACGAACGCCACCCAGGTCAGGGACTGCAGCTGTGGCCACCCCAGGCTCCCAAAGGTGCCTTGTGCACGCCTGAACTGGGGCTGCACACGCTGGTGCTGCTGCTGCCCAGCTGCGAGGAGGGGAAATTCAATAATGTCTCACCCGTGAGGAAGGGATATTCAATAATGTCTCACCCGTGAGGAGGGATATTCAATAATGTCCCACCTGGGGCGGGTAACGAGGCTTGGGAGGAGGGATGTGGCACTGGGAGGGGATACCGGAATGAAGAGCTCACCAGCCACGAGGGCACTGGGCAGAAACCCCAAAATGAGGAAGAAAGCAATAAAAGCAGCTGGAGAAATGTGCTGAATCAGCTCCGGCAGGGGCAGATTGCCACCACTGACCCCTGGCCCAGAGACCTGAAAAGATCCGAAGGAAGAGTAACACTGAGCATGGGACTGATTAGCATAAGAGGCAAAGGACAGATTTAACTAATGGAAGGTGGATTGCTAATTAGTAAGAGAACTCTGTAACTCACATTTATTGTTAAGTAAAATCCACGTTGTTGACTTTGGCATAGGTTCTCATTTGCAGCTTCATTCAGGCAGAGGCTTCTCTCATTAATTGGATTTTAACAGAGCCAAACATCAGCAGCACGTGGAGCTGCTGGAGAGAGCCCAGAGGAGCCCTGGAGCCAGGCTGGGAGAGCTGGGGGTGCTCACCTGGAGAGGAGAAGGATCCAGGGAGAGCTCAGAGCCCCTTGCAGGGCCTGAAGGGGCTCCAGGAGAGCTGCAGAGGGACTGGGGACAAGGATGGAGGGACAGGAGCCAGGGAATGGCTCCCACTGCCAGAGGGCAGGGATGGATGGGATCTTGGGAATGAGGAATTGTTCCCTGGCAGGGTGGGCAGGCCCTGGCACAGGGTGCCCAGAGCAGCTGGGGCTGCCCCTGGATCCCTGGCAGTGCCCAAGGCCAGGCTGGACACTGGGGCTGGGAGCACCTGGGACAGTGGGAGGTGTCCCTGCCATGGCAGGGCTGGCACTGGGGGGGATTTGGGGTCCCTTCCCACCCAGATCTGTGCCTGTGGTCACCAGACCTGTGCAGACCCATCCCTGTGCCCAAGGGCAGCGGGACCCGGCCTGGCTGGAGGAGGCACCAACAGGGACAAATGACAGGGACAGGGACCAGTGCCACCCTCTGCCCTGGGGAGGGAGAGCCCCTGGCAGTGACAGGGGCTGGGGTGGCTCTGGAGGGACCTGGGGGTCCTGGCAGGGACAGAATGGACGTTTGTCCCTGGTGTCCCTAATACAGGGGAGACAGCAAAGGCCCAGAGACACCGAAGGGGGTGCCCAGGACAGGACCTGGCAGAGCCGGGCAGTGCCTGATGATGGGGTGGCACAGCTGGGGTGGGATAATGGGATAATGGGGTGGGATAATGGGATGGGATGGGATGGGATGGGATAATGGGATGGGATAATGGGATGGGATAATGGGATGGGATGGGATGGGATGGGATGGGATGGGATAATGGGATGGGATAATGGGGTGGGATAATGGGATGGGATGGGATAACAGGACAGTATGGGATGGGATGGGACAGGAAGTGGACATTAGGATGGGGATGAAGCAGGAGGTCTCCCCAGCCCCATGACCCAGCCCCATGTCCCCACTGCTGCCCCACAGGCCAGGGCCACATCTGTCACTCCAGGTGTCCAGTGCCACCAGCAGTGTGCCAGGCTGCTCACAGGGAGGGATGGGGACAGCACCGCTGTCCTGTCACCACACCTCAGGAGCCTGAGGCCACTGAGATGGGCTGTGCCAGGAGCTCCTGGGGGCCACCAGGACAGCCCAGGGCTGGCAGGCGATGGGGTATGCTGGGCTGTGCTGGGCACTGCCAGATGTTACTGGGCTGTACTGGGATGCACTGGGCCAAACTGGGCTGGACTGGGCACCGCTGGGTATTTCCAGGCACTGCTGGGGGCCCAGGGGATGTCCCAGGAGTACCCCAGGGATGTCCTGGGGACGTCCCGAAGGGTCCTTGGGGATGTCCCAGGGGTGTCCCGGGGGTGTCCCAGGGATGTCACAGGGGGGTCCAGGGATCACCAGGGGTGTCCCAGAGGTGTCCCGGGGTTGTCACAGGGGGTCCAGGGGTTGTCCCGGGGGTCCCGAGAGGGGTCCCGGGGGTGTCCCGGGGGTCCCGAGAGGGGTCCCAGGGGTGTCCCGGGGGTGTCCCGGAGGTGTCCCGGGGATGTCACAGGGGATCCCGGGGGTGTCCCAGGGGTGTCACGGGGGGGTCCCGGGGTGTCACGGGGGTGTCACAGGGGGTCCCGGGGACGTTCCGGGGGTGTCACGGGGGGGTCCCGGGGGTGTCACGGGGGGGTCCAGGGGTGTCACGGGGGTCCCGAGTGGGGTCTTGGGGATGTCACGTGGATGTCTCGGGGGTGTCCCTGAGATGTCCCGGGGATGTCACGGGGGCTCCAGGGGTCACCGGGGGTCTCCGCGCGCGCTCCGTCACCACGGCAACAGCGCGTGCAGGTGGCGGGGGGCGGGGCCCCGTGCCCTGGCCCCGCCCCCTCCGGCTGTCAGTCAGGCCGCGCGCAGCCCACCCTGCTGGGGGCTCGGCCCCGCCCCCCGGCGCCAGGGCGGGCGGCGATTGGTGCAGGCGCGGCGAGGCCCCGCCCCCGCGGCGCAGGTTCGGGTGAGAGGCGATCGCGGCCGGAGCGGCACCGGGAGCGGCACCGGAGCGGGAGGTACCGGCGGGGCCGGGCGGGGCTCAGCGGGGTCGGATCCGACCGAACCGGACCGGACCGGACCGGACCGGGCTGGGCTGGGCTGGGTTTGGGTTGGGCTGAGCCGAGCCGGGCTGAGCCGGGCCGTGCCGGACCGTGCTTGGCTTTTGCTTTCCCGCTCCTGCGGACCTGGCTCGTTATCGCGACGGGTTGGGCAATCGCGACAGGTGCGTGTGTCTCGACAGGCGAGGATGGAGGGGAGCGCCCCGCCATCCCCGCCCGGGGCGCTTCGCGGGCTATCGCCGCGCAGAAAAGCTGTGTGCGGCCGCCGCCCACCCATGGCGACACACCTGTCGCGACAGGCGTTGGTGTCGCGACAGCCCGAGGGGTTCGCCTCGGCGGGGTGTAATGCCGGAGACGGCTGCTGCTCCTCGATCGGGCCCGGCTCCCTCTCGGCGCCCTGTCGCGATCGGCGGCGGAGCAGCAGGTGCGCGGGGCACGGCGGAGCGAGGACCCCGGGGCGGCGGGGCCGCGGGGGGCGCGGGGCGGCGGGGGTCCCGCCGGGCCCGGCTCATTGTTCCGCCGGGTCTCCCGGGCGGCCCCGCCCCGGCTCGGAGCATCCTTTGTGCTGGGCGGCCCCGGGCTTTGTCTGCGGAGCCGCCCCGGGCCGGCGAGACCGGGACCCCCCGCGCCCCCGGACCCCGCACGGGGACCCCCCGCCCGCCCCGCATCGCGCTCCGGGGACCCGCGGCAGCGGCACCGCCCCCGAGCCTCGCCCGGGCCCGGCCCAGCCCAGCGCCCCGCACCGGGGCCGGCTCTCGGGGGGTCCCCCGGCCCGGCCCCCCCGACCGACCGCAGCCCGGTTTCGGTGGCCGCCGCTCCGGCCTCCTGCCGCAGTGCCCTGGGGGTCAGCGCCGGGGGCTGACGGGGCCCCGGGAGCGGCACCGGGACCCCCCCGTGTCCCCGCAGCCGGCACCGGGACCCTCCGCAGCGCCCCGCGCCCGCTCGGGCGTGGCCGCGCAGTGCCCGTTCCGTGCCCGGGCCGGGCCAAGGTGCCCGCGGGGACGAGGAGCGCCCGCAGCAGCATCCCGGCTTGGCGGCGGCGGCTCTGACGGAGCATCCTCCTCCTCCTCCCGCGATGCCCGGTGCTTCCCGGGGCGGCGGCTCGGTGACACCGCAGCTCCTCCCGGCCGGGGGGACCCGGCACCGGGACAGCGACAGCGGCCCGGCCACGGCCGGAGCGGAGCCGGCAGGGCTGGGGGCCGTGCGGGGTGACCCCCCCGGCGGGGCAGCTCCCGGGCGGAGAGCGATGCCCACCCAGCCGCCGCCTCTGGCCAGCCACGAGCAGCGGTCGCGGTCGGTGCCAGCGGAGCGGCGGTCCCCGAGGCCAGCCTGACAAAGGGGAGCCCCCGGCGGCGCGGTGGGCGCAGGGTGGGGTCGGGCACGGTGGGTGCCGGGGTCTCGGCGGCGCAGACAAAAGCGGGGGGCGGCGAGGGCCCCCCGGGCTCGGCGCGCCGCACAATGCGGCAGCCCCGGCACAAAGGCCGGGCCCGGCGGCCGCCCCGACCCCAACAGGTGCCCCCGGCAGCCCCGCCGGGCCCGGGGTCCCTTTGTCCTGCCCGGGTCACAGCTGTCCTGGCGGCAGCCGGCGGGGCTGGGGGGGCTGCGAGCCCCCGCTTTGTGCGCCGGGAGCGGGGCCGGGCCGGGGGCTGCGGCGCGGGCTGGGCGGGGGTCCCGGGCTGGCCCCGGTGCCCCCCCGGCGCTGACGCTGCGGTTCTGCCCTGCTGGGAGCCCGTTGGCTGGCGGAAGGCTCCGGCCACCGCCGGCCGATGCTGGCTGTGCCGCCGCCGCAGCGCTGGCTGGAACGCGGGACACGGCCCCGGTGCCACCAGGGCCGGTGCCGTGCTGGCACTGCGGGCCGGGCCGGGGGACAGGGGGACAGAGGCCTGGGGATGCTCAGTGTGAGCTCGGGGGTCACTGGTGCGAGCTGGGTGTGACCTGGGGACAGTGGGGGTGAAATGGCAGCACCGGGGTGCCAGACAGGCCGCTGTGGGCACCCAGCGCTGGGCACGGCCCTGGCGGCATGGGGACATCAGGGCAGTGCCAGGGGTGGCTGGGACAGGGTGGCAGAGGTGCCTGGAGCGGTGGCACGAGGGCAGAGGGGCGGCAGCAGCGTGGGTGGCTCCGCACTGGCCGCAGGCAGCACACGCAGCTGCCAGCTCCTCTCTGTGCACCGTGGCCAGCCCACGCTCGTGCCCCGGCCGTGCCCAGTCCCCTTGGCAGCCCCACGCCCCCTGTGCCATGCCCACACCCCTCCTGCCCTCCCCGTGGCGCGGGTGTCACGGTGCCCGGTGCTGCAGCACCGCTGGCAGTCACTCTGTGCTCCAGATCCGTCAGCACAGCTCTGCTTTCATCTCGGGCTGCCACGTGCTGCCTCCTCCATCCCCCTCTGCACCGTGCCACCCCTCCCCGTGCCACCCCTCCCTGTGCCACCCCTCCTGCACCCCCAGCCCTGCCCTGGGCTCCCAGGGGCTCGCAGGGCCGGCGTGCCCCGTGGTGCCACCCTGGGCACGGCTCGTCCCCTCTGCTCTCCCCCCTCCCGGGCCGATCTCTGCCCCTGTGTCGTGTCCCTGGTGTCGGTGTGGGGACTCAGAGTGGGGTGACCCCTTGTTGCCACCCCCTCGTCCCCCACGGTGCAGTTCTGGGCCCGGGTGTCCCCTGGCACAGCCCTCGTGTGGGGCAGCACCTTCCCCGTGTGCCTGAGGCAGAGCTGGGGGCAGCAGGGGCAGCCGTGGGCACTGGAGCGGTGCCCAGCGTGCCACAGTGGCCTGGCACGCCGCACGGGGTCAGTGCCACCCCGCCCCGGTCCCCTGGGGGCTCCCGAGCGGTGTCACAGCTGTGCATGCCGGTGACATTCCCGGGGGGGCTGCCTGCCCGACCCCAGCAGCTGCTGCTGCTGCCCTGTGCCGGGATGAGGGCACCAGGACAAGGCACCAGCTGGCACCGGCATCACCCAGGGGCAGGGGCTGGCCCATGAAGGGCTGCTGGTCCCTGCCAGTGCAGCGGTGGTCCCTGGGAACCCCGCCTGTCCCCAGCCTGCAGCTGTGGCAGCCCGGGAATGCCCAGCTGCCAGCCCAGCCTCACGGCCACCGGGGCTCCTGCCAGCCTCAGGAGCCATCTGCTGCCCAGCAGGTGCTGCAGAGCCCTGGCACGGCTCAGCACGGTCCCTTCAGAGCCCTGTCCCGGTCCCAGCACCCTCCCGAGGGGCTGTGGCAGCGCCAGACACCCCCTGGCACCAGGGCCCTGCCCCCAGCAGCAGCCTGTGCCCCTGGCTCAGTTCTGGTTCCAGCGGGGCGTGCCAGGGGCTGGGTGGGCACCAGGGGCTGGATGGGCAGCACTGCCCAGTGCCAGCACCGTGCCAGCCGTGCCAGAGTGCCCCACGCTGCCCGTGTGGGTGCCTGGGGCTCTGCCTGGTGCAGGGGTCCCTGCTGCTCCCTGCAGTGGGCACAGAGGGCCAGGGGTCTCTCCGTGGGTCTCTCCGTGGGTCTCTCCGTGGGTCTCTGCTCTGGGGTCTCTGCTCTGGGGGCTCTGGGGGGGGTCCCAGCCCACCTGATGCCCCCCGGGTGGGCACAGCTGGCACGTGCCGTCCCTGCTCTGGCGGGTCGATGGTGTTTGACCTTCACCAAAGGATTTATTGAATTTATTGATGGTGTCTGGGGGTGCCCCTCGCTGCCGGGGGCTCAGGCTGTGCTCAGGCAGTGCTGGGGTCTCTGGCAGAGCTGGCACCTCATGGGGCAGTGGGCAGAGCCCCCAGCGAGTGATGCCAGCCCTGGTGCTGCCCATGCCAGTCCCGGGCACTCACAGGGACACGGTGGGCAGCCTGCCCTGGGTGTGGGGACACCCAGCAGTGTCCCAATGGCACAGGTGGCACTGGCAGTGCAGGGTGGCAGGGATGGGCTGTGGCAGCCCTGCTCAGGGGCTGCAGGGGGGTGGCACTGGCAGGATGGCAGGGGGGTGGCACTGGCGGGGTGGCAGGGTAGTGGCACTGGCGGGGTGGCAGGGGGGTGGCACTGGCGGGGTGGCAGGGGGGTGGCACTGGCGGGGTGCAGCCCGCAGTCCCCGGAGCGGGTCCCTGGCACGGAGGCAGCCCCAGCCCCGTGCCAGCCCCTCCTCTGCGCGGATTTCCCGGGATAATCCATCAGCACGGCCCGTGCGGGACGCGCGGCCGCGGGCTCAGCCCTGCCCACCCCGGGGGGCACCTCCGGGCAGGGCGGGCAGCGCGGTGCCCCGTTCCCGGCGGCGGGCTCCCGGTGGTCACCGCGCTGCCCCTGTGCCCCGCAGCACCATGATGGCCAACGCGGCCACCATGCGGATCCTCATCAAGGGGGGCAAGGTGGTCAACGACGACTGCACGCTGGAGGCCGACGTGTACATCGAGAACGGCATCATCCAGCAGGTGGGCCGGGAGCTGATGATCCCCGGCGGCGCCAAGGTCATCGACGCCACCGGCAAGCTCGTCATCCCGGGCGGCATCGACACCAGCACCCACTTCCACCAGACCTTCATGAACGCCACCTGCGTCGATGACTTCTACCACGGCACCAAGGTAGCCCCGAGCCCTGCCCTGCCCTGCCCTGCCCTGCGGGGGCTGCTCCACAGGGCCATTGTGGCATTGTGTCCCCGTGTCCCCATCCACCACGTCCCCTCCTCCCGTGCCGGGCCGTGGCACCCTGTGCCGGCTCGGCCACCTCCCCGTGCCGGTGTCACCGTGCACTGAGTGTCGCTGCCTGGGCCAGCCCAGGATTGTCCCCGCAGCTTGTCCCACTGTCCCCAGCGCCCACACAGAGCGGCCATTGTGCCAGGCCAGCGCTGGCCGTGCCTGTCCCCGGGCTGTCCCCGGGCTGTTCCCGGGCTGTCCCCAGGCCGTGCCCAGTGTCCCTGGGCAGGGGGCTCGGCGCTGTGCTGGTAGCAAGGACCCCGTGCAATGGCCACGGGTGCCACATGCCAGCCCCGCTCCGTGTCACTGTCACCCGCCTCGTGGCAGCGCCAGGCCGGCAGCTCCCGAGAGGGCCGATGGGCAAAGGAGCTTTGGGGATTAGCGGGGCGGGGTGAGCCGGGGACAGCGGCGGTGCCACCGCGCCTGCCCTGCCGCCCACGCTGCCGGGGAACGGGGGGGCTCCCCGCGGCCGCGGCGTACCCGGGGCTCCGTGCCGGGGGTCCCTCAGCACCCAAACCCACCCGGGGCTCTGTGCCGGGGGTCCCTCAGCATCCCAAACCCACCCGGCGCTCCGTGCCGGGGGTCCCTCAGCACCCCAAACCCACCCGAGGCTCCGTGCCGGGGGTCCCTCAGCACCCCGAACCCACCCGGGGCTCCGTGCCGGGGGTCCCTCAGCACCCCAAACCCAGTGCTCGGGCTGGGGGGGCAGTGGGTGCTCCAGCATGGCAGGATGGGGCTCTCCAGATGTGCCGTGCACCCAGATGTGCTGCTGCAGAGGGGCAGCCATTGGCGGGGCCGGGGGGACGCGGGGGTCCCTGCCTGCACCCAGGACCCCCCAGGGCTGTGGGCAATGCCCGAACGTGGCCCGGGGGCACCTGGGAGCTCACCTGGCTGCGGCAGGGCGGGTGCGGTGCCAGGGATGAGCGCTGACCCCCCCGCCGCCGTCCCTGTGCCCCCCGTGCAGGCAGCGCTGGTGGGGGGCACGACGATGATCATCGGGCACGTCCTGCCCGACAAGGAGACGTCGCTGCTGGACGCCTACGAGAAGTGCCGCAGCCTGGCCGACCCCAAGGTGTGCTGCGACTACGCCCTGCACATGGGCATCACCTGGTGGGCGCCCAAGGTGAGTGGGGCACGGCTCCGGGAGCAGCTGCCGGGGCTAATTCCCAGCGCCGCTGATCCCATTAGCCGCCCGGGGGGTGGGCTGAGCCCCCAGGATGCCTTTTGAGCTGCCCTGAGCCGGGCTCAGCGGGGCAGGGGCTCAGGGGTGCCCCGGGACAAGGGGTCCCTGTGGGGCCGAGCCCCTCGCTGGGGCGGGGAAGGCGCTGCTGCTGCTCTATGGAGGGGAGCGGGGTGCCCAGCCTGGGGGTCCCCAACCCACAGCAGGACCCCCGCGGGGGTGGCAGGCAGGGCGGGTGAGCAGACCCCATCCCACGGCACGCTCAGCCCCTGCAATCCCCTCAAAGCTGCTGCAGGGGGATCAGACCCGGCTCCTGGCTGTGCTGCGGGGAGACCCCGGCCCTGACCCCCCTCCCAGCAGAGCAGGGGTACCCCCGGGGGCAGGAAATCCCTTCTGCTCCCCCCTCCCAGCATCTGTCACTGCCCGTGTCACCCCCAAATCCCCATCCCGTGTCCCCAGGGGGTGCGGGGACCCCTCGAGGGGTGAGGCCCCACCCTGACCCTGCTCCCCTGCAGGTGAAGGCAGAGATGGAGACGCTGGTGCGGGAGAAGGGGGTGAACTCCTTCCAGATGTTCATGACCTACAAGGACCTGTACATGCTGCGGGACAGCGAGCTGTACCATGTGCTGCGCGCCTGCCGCGACATCGGCGCCATCGCCCGCGTGCACGCCGAGAACGGGGAGCTGGTGGCCGAGGTGAGGGGGGCACGGGGGCAGCGGGCACCCGGCCGGGCAGCGGGGCCTCCACCCCGACCCCCTGCTCTGCCCTGACCCCCCCAAATCCCCAGGGAGCCAAGGAAGCGCTGGATCTGGGCATTACGGGGCCAGAGGGCATCGAGATCAGCCGGCCTGAAGAGGTAGGTGATGGCACCGTGCCACCGGGCTGGGGCTGGCACAGGCCAGGACATCCCGCAGCTGCCACCCCCGTCCCTGTGCCGCCCACGCGCCCGTCGGTGCCAGCAGTGTGCCACGCGTGTCACACGGGCTCTCTCTGCAGCTGGAGGCTGAGGCCACGCACCGCGTCATCACCATCGCCAACCGGGTGAGTGTCCCGAGCGTGGGGGGCTGTGCCGCTCCCGTGGGGGTCCCCGTGCCCCCCAGGGGGCTGGGCACCAGGGGACGCCCCCCTGACCCCCTCTCTGCAGACCCACTGCCCCGTGTACCTGGTGAACGTGTCCAGCATGTCCGCGGGGGACGTCATCGCCGCGGCCAAGATGCAGGGTAGGGGACGGGAGGGGACACGGGGGGGACATGGGGGGACACGGGGGGACCTCCCTCCCCAGCACAGCTGTGGGCAAGGGGCACCCCTGGGGGGACAGGAAACCCCACAGACACGGCTCACACCTGGGCTGGGGGGGACATGGGCGGGGATTGTGGGGCTGCGGGCAGGCAGAGACACACGGACATGGACAGACACATGGACAGACACATGGACATGGGCACGGACAGACACACTGAGAGATACGGGTATGGACAGACATACGGACATGGACAGACACGTGGACAGACACATGGACATGGGCACGGACAGACACACTGAGAGATATGGGTATGGACAGACACACGGACATGGACAGACACGTGGACATGGGCATGGACAGACACATGGACAGACACACGGACAGACACATGGAGAGATATGGACATGGACAGACACATGGACAGGGCCACAGACAGACACACGGGCACAGACAGACACGGGCATAGACGGACATACAGACACGTGGGGACGGACACAGGCACGGACAGACACACGGATACAGACAGACACACAGATACAGACAGACACGCGGACAGATATGGGCACGGACAGACGGACACACGGGCACAGGCAGGCAGGGACAGACACACGGGCACGGGAACTCAGGTGTCCCTGTGGGGCTGTGCCCTAGCACAGGTGAGCACACCTGGGCCCCCAGCCCTGCTCGTACACAGGGGACACAGAGGGGACACACGTGAGCACACTCACATGAGCACACAGGGGACACACACGGGACACACATGGGTGACACACCTGAGCACACACAGGTCACACACAGGTCACACACAGGTCACACATGGGTGACAACCACCTGAGCACACACAGGACACACATGGGTGACACACACCTCAGCACACACAGGACACACACAGGATGCACACCTGAGCACACACAGGTCACATACGGGACACACATGGGTGACACACACAGGTCACACACAGGTCACACATGGGTGACACACACCTGAGCACACACAGGGGACACACACAGATCACACATGGGTGACACACACAGGTCGCACACGGGACACACATGGGTGACACACACCTGAGCACACACAGGACACACAGGTCACACGGGTCACACACAGGTCACACACCTGAGCGCACAGGGCTCCTGCCCCATGGCTAGCGCGGGCACCGTGCCCTGGGTGGTGCCCCGGGCGTGCCCTGGCACAGCCGCCCGTGCCCACACGTGCCTCCCCCGCAGGGAAGGTGGTGTACGCAGAGACCACCACGGCGCACGCCACGCTCACCGGGCTGCACTACTACCACCAGGACTGGTTCCACGCCGCCGCCTACGTCACCGTGCCGCCGCTGCGCCTCGACACCAACACCTCTGCCTACCTCATGAGCCTGCTCGCCAAGTGAGGCCTGCCCCGGGCGTGCCAGCCTGCCCCGGGCACCCCATCCCTGCCCCAGACACGTCTCCCTTTCCCTGGGCACCCTGTTCTCTGGGCACCCCATGGTGTGGGTGCCTCATTCCCTGGGTGCCTCATTCCCTGGGTGCCTCATTCCCTGGACATCTTGCTCCCTGTGTGCCCTATTCTCCAGGCAGCCCATGGTGTGGGTGCCCCATTCCCCAAGTCCTGGGCTCCCTGGGCACCCCATGGCAGGGGTACCCCATTCCCTGGGCACCCCATGGCAGGGGTGCCCCATTCCTGAGTTCTGGGCTCCCCGGGCACCCCGTGGCAGGGGTGCCCCATTCCCTGACTCCTGGGCTCCCCGGGCACCCCAAGCAGCCCTGGCAGTGTCACCCCCCAGCCTGCTGTGCCTCACAGTGACACGTTGAACATCGTGGCCTCGGACCACCGGCCCTTCAGCACCAAGCAGAAGGCCATGGGCAAGGAGGACTTCACCAAGATCCCCCACGGCGTCAGCGGGGTGCAGGACCGCATGAACATCATCTGGGAGCGTGGCGTGGTAGGGCACTGCTGCCCGGGCACGGGGCTGGGGCTCCCTGTGGATGGGACATCCCGCCATGGGCTGTGCCCCCCTGGCACCAGGGCAAGGAGCTCCCCAGAGCTGGCCCGGGCACGGGGCTGGGGCTCCCTGTGGATGGGACATCCCACCATGGGCTGTGCCCCCCTGGCATGAGGGTGGTGGGCGAGGAGCTCCCCAGTGGGCCCTGGCAAGGATCCTGACCCCGCAGCACACCTGGGATTTTTGGGGGGCTGGAGGGTGACAGGGAGGGCCGCAGCCCCCGCATCCTGACCCCGCTGTGGTGTCAGGTGGGGGGCAAGATGGACGAGAACCGCTTCGTGGCCGTGACCAGCTCCAACGCCGCCAAGATCCACAACCTGTACCCCCGCAAGGGCCGGATCATCCCCGGCGCCGACGCCGACGTCGTGGTCTGGGACCCCGAGGCCACCAAGTAGGTGCAGCCTGTCACACCAAGGCCACCATGGCCACCAAGTAGGTGCAGCCTGTCACACCAAGGCCACCAAGCAGGTGCAGCCTGTCACACCAAGGCCACCAAGTAGGTGCAGCCTGTCACACGTCCCGGCTGGATGGTGACAGTGTGGGGGTGACAGTGCCCCTTTCGGGGCTCCGCAGGATCCCAGCTACCAGTGAAGGTGCAACGCAGAACAAAAAGGCCCCAGCAGCAGCACGGGCCTGGGTGGCACTGGGTCACTTTGTTTGATGTTACACTCCCCGAGTCTCAGGGTCCCAGGCCATGAGCTGGGGGCAAACAACAGCTTAGAAAGGGGGGCCAGGTCTCAAGGGAGGATACAGTGTTCAGCTAATCAGGAGAACTGGGGGTGGAACACAAGGGCAAAGATACAAGGGAGGAAAACTGCTTGGGACAGGAGGGGTTAACAACTGGATGTGGGAGGAAGGGGTTTGAAGCTTGGCAGAAAAGTAGCTAAGTAGCAAAGAGACAAACCACACCTGGCTCGATTGAATAACAAAGTCTGTCACCCCAAAAGCAGGGGGGAAACGCCAAATAGCTACCAAACAACAAATCAAACAGTAACCCCCAAAATAAAACCACACTGCAGCAGCAGCAGCCGTGCTGGGGGGGCGCTGGGGACGGCTCCCGTGCCCCCGTGCGGGCAGTGACGGCCCCGTCGCTGTGCCCAGGACCGTGTCTGCCAGCACGCAGGTGCAGGGCGGGGACATCAACCTGTACGAGAACATGCGGTGCCACGGCGTGCCCCTGGTCACCATCAGCCGCGGGCGCGTGGTCTACGAGAACGGCGTCTTCATGTGCGCCGAGGGCACCGGCAAGTTCTGCCCGCTGCGCTCCTTCCCCGACGTGGCCTACAAGAAACTGGTGCAGCGCGAGAAGGTACGGACGGGGCAGCGCTGCCCGGGACGGGGCTGTGCCAGGGCTGTGCCAGGGCTGTGCCATGGCAGTGCCAGGGCTGTGCCAGAGCTGTGCCAGAGTGGTGCCAGGGCTGTGCCAGAGCGGTGCCAGAGCAGTGCCAGAGCAGTGCCATGGCAGTGCCAGAGCAGTGCCAGAACAGTGCCATTGCTGTGCCAGAGCGGTGCCAGAGTGGTGCCAGGGCTGTGCCAGAGTGGTGCCAGGGCTGTGCCAGGGCTGTGCCAGAGCAGTGCCATGGCAGTGCCAGGGCTGTGCCAGAGTGGTGCCAGAGCTGTGCCAGGGCTGTGCCAGAGCAGTGCCAGGGCTGTGCCAGAGCGGTGCCATTGCTGTGCCAGAGCAGTGCCAGAGTGGTGCCAGGGCTGTGCCAGAGTGGTGCCAGGGCTGTGCCAGAGTGGTGCCATTGCTGTGCCAGGGCTGTGCCAGAGCGGTGCCAGGGCTGTGCCAGAGCTGTGCCAGGGCTGTGCCATAGCGGTGCCATGGTGTGCCAGGGCTGTGCCAGAGCAGTACCAGAGCAGTGCCATTGCTGTGCCAGGGCTGTGCCAGGGCTGTGCCAGAGCAGTGCCAGGGCTGTGCCATAGCAGTGCCATGGCGATGCCATGGTGGTGCCAGAGTGGTGCCATGGTGGTGCCAGAGCGGTGCCAGGGCTGTGCCAGAGCGGTGCCAGACAGAGCAGTGCTGTGGCCATGTCATGGCCATGCCGTGGCTGTGCCATAGCAGTGCCATGGCTGTGCCAGGGCCATGCCAGAGCAATGCCATGGTCGTGCCAGAGCAGTGCCGTGGCTGTGCCAGAGCAGTGCCATGGCCATGTTGTGGCAGTGCCATGGCCGTGCCAGAGCAGTGCCATGGCTGTGCCAGAGCTGTGCCAGGGTGGTGCCAGAGCAATGCCGTGGCTGTGCCATAGAGGTGCCAGAGCGGTGCCAGAGCAATGCTGTGGCCGTGCCAAAGCAGTGCCAGAGTAGTGCCGTGGCTGTGCCAGAGCAGTGCCATGGCTGTGCCATAGCAGTGCTGGAGCAATGCCACAGAGAAGGACGGGGCCGCACCGTGCTGGCTGCTAGAGGGACAAGTGCCAGAGGAGGCTCTGTGCCAGGCTGATGCCACCCAGCCCAGAGCAGGGTCCCTGCGGGCCAGCGTGTGGCACAGGACCCTCCCCTGGTCCTTGCCAGCACAGTGGCACTGCGCAGGACACTTGTGCCAAGCCGTGCGTGGCCCGTGGCCGTTCCAAGGCACGTGTTGGCCACCAGGGCTCGCCGTGCCCCCGCCCAGGCTGTGCCCTTTGCTGGCTGTCCCGGGACAGCCCCACAGCTCACAGTGTGCCCCGACACACCGGGACAGGGACACATCCCTGGGGCTGCCCACGGTGACGCCCGGGAGCTCTGGCACCCCCTGTGCCCGTGCTGTGCCTGTGGGGGCAGGCTGGGCACAGCGTGCTGTGATGCTGGGACATGACAGGGCAGGGGACAGGCTGGGCACAGCGTGCTGTGATGCTGGGACATGACAGGGCAGGGGACAGGCTGGGGACAGCGAGGGACGGGGGCAGCTCACAGGAAGATCTTGGCCAGCACTGGGGCGCGTCTCGGGATCTCTGGGTGGCTGGCGGGGCACAGGGCGTTGCATGGGCTTGGCTTGGCTTGATTTGGCTTTGCTTGGCTCGGCTCGGCTCGGCTCGGCTCCGCCGGGGGGACGGGGCGAGGGGCTGCTCTGCCAGGGCCACCCACCTCCCCCAGCCCCTGCTCCTGCCCCTGCTCCTGCTTTGCACCGGGAGCCCCCCAACCCCCCCAGCAGCTCTCCGAGCGCCCCCTCCCCATCCGCAGCCCCCTCCCCAGCCCCAGCATGGCCCGGCCCGAGCTCCCCGCCCCGCCCGGCCGATCCGCACCCCGCTGCAGGGCCCCGGTACCCGGCACTCCGCACCTCGGCACCCCGAACCCCGGTACCCGGTACCCGGCACTCCGCACCCCGGCACCCCGAACCCCGGTACCCGGCACCCCGCACCCCGGTACCCGGCACCCCGCAGCCCGCACCCCGGTACCCTGCACCCCGGTACCCGGCACCCCGCACCCCGGTACCCCGGTACCCGGCACCCCGGTACCCGGTACCCCGCACCCTGCACCCCACAGCCCGGCACCCCGCAGCCCGGTACCCCGCACCCCGGTACCCGGCACCCCGCAGCCCGGCACCCCGCAGCCCGGCACCCGGCACCCCGCACCCCGGCACCCCGCAGCCCGCACCCCGGCACCCCGCACCCCGGTACCCGGCACCCCGCACCCCGGTACCCGGCACCCCGCAGCCCGCAGCCCGGCCGCGGCTGACGCTCTCTCCGCTCTCTCTCTCTCGCTCCCGGCAGACTTTGAAGCTGCGGGCCGTGGACCGCACCCCGTACCTGGGGGACGTGGCCGTGGTCGTGCATGCCGGCAAAAAAGAGACGGGGACGCCCCTGGCCGATACGCCCACCCGGCCGGCCACGCGACACGGGGGCATGAGGGACCTGCACGAGTCCAGCTTCAGCCTGTCCGGTAAGAGCGGGCCCGGGCCCGGGGCTCGCCCGCAGCCCACGGGCGGTGCCTCCTGCCGGGCGCTTGTCACCCCCCCGGGGTGTCCCCTTTGCCCCCAGTGCCACCTGCCGGGGTGTCCCATTGCCCCCAGTGCCACCTGCCGGGGTGCCCCCAGTGCCACCTGCCGGGGTGTCCCCAGTGCCACCTCCCGGGGTGTCCCCATTCTCCCCGCCACCTCCCGGGGTGTCCCCAGTGCCACCGCAGTCCCCAAGTACACCCCAGTGTCCCGCCGTCCCTTTCCTAGGGCTGTCCTGTCACCCCCTCCTCCTCCAGGCTGTCTCCACCCCCCTGAAGGGCGCTCCCAGGGTACCCCAACATCCCCAGGCCCCTTCCCCGAACGCAGCCCCCGGGCAGGGGCCCTGGCAGAGCAGGGAGGTGCCCCCAGCCCCGCAGCTGCCGCCCCCAGCCCGCGCCCCTCTCCGGGCACCGTCCGTCGTGTGGCTGCGCTGGGGGGCTTGGGGGGCGAGCCGGGGGCTGTGCCAGCTGGGAGGTACCGGGGGGCACCGGGGCTGTGCCAGCTGGGGGGCACCGGGGGCTGTGCCAGCTGGGAGTACCGGGGCTGTGCCAGCTGGGAGGTACTGGGGGGCACCGGGGCTGTGCCAGCCGGGCGCACCGGGGCTGTGCCAGCTGGGAGTACCGGGGCTGTGCCAGCTGGGGGCACTGGGGCTGTGCCAGCCGGGAGTACCGGGGCTGTGCCAGCTGGGGGCACCGGGGGCTGTGTCAGCCGGGGGGCACCGGGGCTGTGCCAGCCGGGAGTACCGGGGGCCGCTGCTGCAGCGGGCAGCCCCCTCCCTGCGCTGCACCGGGGCTCGGTACCGAGCAGCGCCGCTCGGGGCTCCGCTGGCACCGGCGGCTCTGGCCCTCGGGCACGGCGTAGGCAGAGCTGGCACAAGGCAGGGCTGCGGGAGGTGCTGGTCAGTGCTGGGTCAGTGCTGGTCAGTGCTGGTCACTATTGGTCAGTGTTGGTCAGTGCTGGTCACTATTGGTCAGTGCTGGTCACTATTGGTCAGTGTTGGTCAGTGCTGGTCACTATTGGTCAGTGTTGATCAGGGCCGGTCAGTGCTGGTCAGTATTGGTCAGTGCCGGTCAGTATTGGTCAGTGCCGGTCAGTGCCGGTCAGTATTGGTCAGTGCTGGTCAGTATTGGTCAGTGCTGGTCAGTATTGGTCAGTGCCTGTCAGTGCCGGTCAGTATTGGTCAGTGCCGGTCAGTGCCGGTCAGTGCTGGTCAGTATTGGTCAGTGCTGGTCAGTGCTGGTCAGTGCCGGTCAGTGCTGGTCAGTGCTGGTCAGTGCCGGTCACTATTGGTCAGTGCTGGTCAGTATTGGTCAGTGCTGGTCACTATTGGTCAGTGCTGGTCAGTGCCGGTCACTATTGGTCAGTCCCACGTTGCAGCACAGCCACGGTGGGAGGGGGTGACACGGAGCCCCCCATTCCCGGTGCCGGGGTGCCGGGGGTCACACGGAGCCCCCCATTCCCGGTGCCGGGGTGCCGGGGGTCACACGGAGCCCCATTCCCGGTGCCGGGGGTCACACGGAACCCCCCATTCCCGGTGCCGGGGGTCACACGGAGCCCCATTCCCGGTGCCGGGGGTCACACGGAGCCCCCCCAGTGCCGGGGGTCACGGGGCTGTCCCCAGCCCACCCCCGGCCGCCCTGTCCGACCGTCCGTGTGTCCGGCAGGTTCTCAGATCGATGACCACGTTCCAAAACGAGCCTCGGCCCGGATTCTCGCTCCCCCCGGGGGCCGGTCGAGCGGCATCTGGTAGAGCCGGGGACGTGTCCCCCAAGTGAGCACCGGGCGCCGCCGCCAGCGCCCCGGGCCCGGCTCCGGTGCGGCGGGGCTGCCCGGCCGCGGGCCCCGCGCTGCCGCTGCCGGCGGGGCCGTGCCGGGGCGGGGCCGTGCGTGCGCGGGGGCCGCCGAGGGCCGGGGGCACCGGGTGCCCCCCCCGGCCCATTTCTGTTTGCACGTTGGATTTGGATCAGTGAATTTTTGACTTGTTTGTGCATCACGTGGAAATACTCTGAAGTGGTTTGTGTCACTAGCGTAGGGGACACGCAGGGACCCCCCCTTCCTGCCCCAGCCCCGAGCCCCAGCGCCGAGCCCGAACCCCATCCTGATCCCACCCCTGCCCCCCTCCATCACCACCTCTCCGTCCCCCATCCTCGAACCCCCGATCTCCATCCCGACCCCGGCCCCCATTCCCATCTGTTCTCCCCCATCCCTGACCCCCGTCACCAGCGCCCCTCCCCGACCCCCACCTGCACCCCCATTCCTGCCCCCTCCATCACCACCTCTCTGTCCCCCATTCCCATTTCTTCTCCCCATCCCTGACCCCCATCTCCATCCCAACCCCTCCACCCCGTCCCCCCACTGCCATCTCCCCAGCCCCCCTCCCCGACCCCCCCCTGCACCCCCATTTCTGCCCCCTCAAGACCCCAGAGCTCTGTCCCTGTCCCCATCTCCATCCCCACACAGGTCCCCTCCCCACTCCCTGCCAGCTGAGCTCCCATGTCCCCTCCCAGGTCACTCCTCCCTGCCAGCTGAGCTCCCATGTCCCCTCCCAGGTCACTCCTCCCTGCCAGCTGAGCTCCCATGTCCCGTCCCAGGTCCCCCCCCCGTCCCTCGTGTCCCCAGCCCTGCCCCCGGGTCCCAGTCCCTGCGGGGGTGTCACAGCCCCTGCCCCCGTGTCCCCTGTCCCTGCGGGGGTGTCACAGCCCCTGCCCCCCGTGTCCCCTGTCCCCTCCGGGTCCCTGTCCCTGCGGGGGTGTCCCCCCGTGTCCCCTGTGCCCCCGTAGGTCCCTGTAGGTGTTCGGGGCGGTGGCCCCGGGGGGGTCCCGTGTCCCCGCGGTGCCACACGGCCGATGTAGGAACCGTTGTGTGCTCATTAAAGACCGTTCACAGCCCCGCCTGCGCCTCTGGGGACACGGGGACAGGGACAGGGACACGGGGGACAGGGACAGGGACACGGGGGACAGCAGGGGGACACCACGGCCGCAGCCCCACCTGCGCCTCTGGGGGGACAGGAACACGGGGGACAAGGACCGGGGACAGCGGGGGGACAGGGACACTGGGGACAGCAGGGGGACACCACGGACACAGCCCCGCCTGCGCCTCTGGGGACAGGGACACGGGGGACAGGGACAGGGACACGGGGGACAGGGGACAGCAGCGGGGGGACCCCGCGGTCACAGCCCTGGGGGTGAGGGACCCCCGCTCTGCGCTGGGGGCAGGAAGAGACCGGACATGGGGACACAGGGGGACATGGGGGGGGACAGACGGACACAGAGGGGATATGGGGGGGACAGGGACATGGGGGGACACTGGAGGGACACGGGGGGACACGGGGTCATGGGGACACAGAGGGGATCATGGGGACACACGCGTGGGGATGCAGGGCCGGGGGGGAGAGAGACAGACAGACACAGAGCCCTGACACGGGGACACGGGGACACTGAGGGGGTCATGGGGACACAGGGGGACATGGGGGAGACGTGGGGACACAGAGGGGGTCGTGGGGACACCAGGGGGACAGGAGATGGAACACAAGGGGACACAGGACGTGCATGAAGGTTTGGGGACACGCGCGGGCACATGGGGACACGCATGGGTGAGACAAGGGAGGGTCACAGCGCTGGCCCTGAGTCAGGGGCACAAACGGGGGGGGTGCAGGGGTCTGGGGGTCCTGGGGGCCTGGAGCGGGGTCTGGGGGCTCTGGGTGTGTCACAGGGTGTGTCACAGGGGCATTTGGGGCTCGAGGGGTTCTGACAGCTCCCAGGGTGCCCGAGGGTCCCGAGGAGATCTTGGGGGGTCCCTGGGGGTGTTTAGGGGGGGCTCTGGGGGTGTTTAGAGGGTGTTTAGGGTGGTCTGAGGGTGTTTGGGGGGTCCCCTAGGGCTATGGGGTTTTTTAGGGGGCTCTGGGGGTGTTTGGGGGGATCTGGGGGTGTTTGGGGGATGTTTAGGGGGTCTGGGGATGTTTGGGGGCCTCTGGCGGTGTTTAGGGGCTCTGGGGGTGTTTAGAGGGTGTCAGGGGCTCTGGGGGTGTTTAGGGGGTGTTTAGAGGGCTCGAGGGCTGTTTGGGGGGGTCCCCGAGGGCTCTGGGGGTGTCTAGGGGGTCTGAGGGTGTTTGGGGGGCTCTGGGGATTTTTATGGGGTATTTAGGGGGTCTGGGGGTTTTTAGGGGGGCTCTGGGGTGTTTAGGGGCTCTGGGGGTGTTTAGGGGGTGTTTGGGGGGTCTGGGGGTGTTTGGGGGTGTTCAAGGGGGACTGCGGGTGTTTGGGTGTATTTAGAGGGTGTCCAGGGGGGCTCTGGGGGAGTTTAGGGGGTATTCAGGGGGGGGTTGGGGGCTCCGGTGGTGTTTAGGGGATGTTTAGGGGGCTCTGGGGGTATTTGGGGGGCCCCCGCGGGCTCTGAAGGTGCAGAACTCGCCTCCCGCCACCAGGGGGCGCTAGTCGGGCCCGTTGCCATGGCGACAGGGGCGCAGCCATGTCTGTTGTCATGGCGGAGGGGGCGTGGCCATGCGCGTTGCATGACAGCACCGAGGGGCGTGTCCAGGCCCGTCGCCATGTCGAACGGGGCGTGGCCAACCCTTTCCAACGCGCGAAGTGGGCGTGGTCACGTCTGTTGCCATGGCAGCGGGGGCGGGGCGGAGCCGTTGGCACCGCCCGCGGGGGGAGCGGCGCAGGCGCGGTCGGTCCGTGCGGTTCCGGCCCGGTCCCGGTCCCGGTCCCGGAGCGGCGGAGCGGGGGCAGCGGAGCGGCGGCGGCCGCGGCCGAGCGGTGAGTGCGGCGGGGCCGCCCGGGGGCACGGAGGGGAGCGGGCGGCGCTGCTGCCATCCGCCGCATCCTCGCACCGGCCGCCGCCGCCCGGCAGCACCGGCCGGGGGGGCCGCGGGGCCTTGGGGATGGAGCGGCGGGGCCGGGAACGGGGCTGGAGGAGCGAGGCCAGAGGGGCGAGGGGCCATGGAGCGTGCGGAGGTGAGGGGGGCCGGTTCGTGCGGTAACGCCGGGGATGGAGCGGTTGGAGCCGGGCTGCGAACGGGTCCGGGCCCAGCGGCGGGGCCGAGCGGTCCCGCGGGGCCGGTGGCGGCCAGGCCCGGCCTGACTCAGCGGCGGCCGCTCCTGCGTCCCGACCGTGGCTCCCGCGGGTATGGCACGGAACGGCCCCTGCGCGGCACGGCGCCGGTACGGCACCGGTACGGCACGCCGGGAGCTGCGGTGTCCGCTCCGGCCCCGCGCAGCACGGGGCATCGCTGCCGGTACCGGGCATCGCCCGGAGACCTGCGGGACGCGGGCCGCCGCCGCCCGGGCGCTGCCGGTGCCGCCGGTCCCGTCCCGCGGGCGATGCCGCCGTGGCGCTCCTGAGAGGCAGGTGGCTGTCACCGTGACACGCTGAGCGTGACACACCGAGCGTGACGCGCTCCCGGTCCTCGCAGTCATGGCGGCACGGCGCCGGTACGGCGGTGTCCCCGGTACGGCGGTGTCCCCGGTGAGGTGACGCCGTCAGGGACGCGCGCGTGTCGGGATGGGCCCGGGCCCTTCTCTGCGCTCCCCCGCCACTCCCGGGACGTCCAGACCCATCTCCCGCCGGGATCTTCCCGAGCGGCTCCTCTCGCCGCGGCCGGGCCCGCAGCCCCGCTCCCCGCAGGCTCCCGGGGGTGTCCTGAGCGCGCACGGTGCCTCCCGTCGCGCCTTTGGGGACACTGGGGACAGCCCTGCCCCGCGGCGTGTCCCGGGCGCGCTGTCCCGGCCGGGGATGCCAGCGTGTCCCCCGCCCGGCCCTGCCCGGCCCGGCTCGGCTCGGCCCGGCTCGGCCCGGCTCGGCTCGGCTCGGCCCGCTCGGCCCGGCTCGGCTCGGCTCATCCCGCGGCATTAATATTTCAGGAGCGGGGGGAGGGCCGCGCTCTGCACATGCTCCCGCCGCCGCCGTACCGAGTTATTTAGGTTAGCGGGAGCCGAGCGCGGCGGGGGGATTGGGGCGGGCGGGCATCGCCGCCGGCAGCCGCCAGGCAGCTCCCGGTGCCCGAACGGCCGCCGTGCCTCGCCGCGGGCCGGGACGGGCGCTGCCGCCGCCGGGAACCGGGGAAGGGTGCCGGGGCCGGAGCCGGTAGGGAGCTGGGGACGGAGCCGGAGCGGAGCCGGGCGCTGCCGGTCCCGGCGAACCCACCCGTGCCCATCGGAGCGCGGGGATGCTCCGCTCGGGGTGGGGGGAAGCGGCTCCGGGGGCTCCCGGGGGGGACGTGGGCGGCCAGCGGCCGGGCCACCGTGTCCGCTGCCAGCCCCGCACGGCGCTCGGCCCCCGCCGGGCTGTCTGCCACCCCCCTGGCGCGTTTGTCACTTGAGAAGCCACCGGGACGGCTCCCAAAATAGAAGCCGCCAGTCGGCAGCGGCCCAGTTCGCACCGGCACCGCCGCGGTGCCGCTCAGCTCCCGGTGCCCGCCGCCGGTGCCGCCCTCGGCCTCACTCTGCTCCCGTTTGTTTGGGCAGAGCGGCCGCGGGGGCTGCGCCGTGGGACCGGGCCCGGACGACCTCTGCGTGCGCCCCGGCAGCGCCGCGGGACGGGCACGGACGCACGCCCGGGGCTTCGGCGGCCGTCGGGCCGTGATTAGCGGCTCCCGCCCGGACAATTAAAATGCAGCGGTAAGCGTCCCCCGCCCGGCCGGGCGCCCGGCGGCCACCAACCCCTCTCCTCTCGGCCCGCCGGGAATCCGGCCTCCATTCTTATTTTTCATTCGTTTTTTTGGCAAGAGCCGGCGGCAAACCGGCCGGGCCGGAGGCTCCCGGCCCCGGGCGCGTCCATCACCGGCGTCGGGGCGGCAGCGGGTCGGAGGGTGCCGCGGGCACCGGCTGCGCTGTCATTACACCGGGGCGGGCTCGGCAATGCGCCGGGGGCTCGGAAGGCGTTCGGGAGGGTCGGGACGTGCTGGGTGGCACCGGGCGGCGGCCCCGCTCCACCTCGGGACGCGCCGGTGCCTGGCGGGGTCACGGTGCTCCCGGTGGGACAAGGTGCTCCCGGCGGGATCACGGTTCCCTCCGCGTGTCACGGTGCTCGGTGGGGATCAGGGTGCTCCCCCTGTGTCACGGTTCCCGGTGGGTGCTCCCCCCGTGTCACGGTGCTGGGTGGGGGCCAGGGTGCTCGGTGGGGTTCAGGGTGCTCCCCCCGTGTCACGGTTCTCGGTGGGTGCTCCCCCCCCGTGTCAGGGCTCTCGGTGGGTGCTCCCCCCGTGTCAGGGTTCTCGGTGTGGATCGGGGTTCTCGGTGGGGATCGGGGTGCTCCCCCCGTGTCGGGGTTCTCGGTGTGAATCAGGGTTCTCGGTGGGGTTCGAGGTGCTCCCCCCGTCGCAGGGTTCTCGGTGGGTGCTCCCCCCGTGTCAGGGTGCTCAGTAGGGATCGGGGTGCTCCCCCCGTGTCACGGTTTTCGGTGTGGATCACGGTGTTCCCCCCGTGTCACGGTTCTCGGTGGGCGCTCCCCCCGTGTCGGGGTTCGCCCCCGCGCTCTCACGTGTGCCGCGTGTGCGGGACTCGAGGCGCGGCTGGCGCGGTGACACCCCCGGTTCATCCCGGCGGGGAGCCTGGGGGTCCCTGCCCCGTTCCCCAGCTCGGGGGATGCCGCAGAGCCCCGGCGGCCGTGCCGGTCCCGCGGGCATCCCCCGCCCGGCCCGGGTGATGCTTCGGCGGCTGCCCCGTTATCTGGGGAAGGGCCGGCGATGGCAGGGGGGTGTCAGCTGCTCCTCGCCGTGCGGGCAGGCAGCCCCTGCCCCGTGCCCCTGCCCCGTGCCCCGCTGCCGCCCCCGCCGCAGCCCCGGTACCGGCAGCCGCGGCACCGCAGTGCGCGTGGCTCTGGCTCAGCGCCGCGCATGACTCAGCTCCGCCGCCGGAGCCAGGGGAGGGGGGCGCGATGGGGGCGGCCCTGGGGGACCCCTGCCCGCGCCCCGCTGCCGCCGTGCCGCCGAACGGGCGCGGGACGGGCCGCGGCTCTCGCCGGTACCGGGAGCGGGCCGGTGCGCACCTCGCCGTGCGGGGGCGGCGGCGGCGCGGGGGCCCCGGTTCCAGCTGCTGCGGCGGCGGCTAAAAATACCGACCCCCCCCGCGGGTGTGTGCGGTAACACGGCGGGCTGGGACGGGGGTCCCGGATGGGCTCAGCCGCCGGGGGCTTCAACCGGCTGCGGCATCGCCGGTGCTGAGTCACCGCGGTGCTGTAACGGACGCGGGGGCACTGCGGCCACCGGGACCTTCCGCCCCCCAAACGGGCCCGGCGGTGGCAGCGCCCAGGGGTGGCAGCGCCCCGCAGGCCCCGGCGCCGCAGCCCCAGGGCGCAGATGCGCGCTGCTGCTGTGCCCCCCTTATTCCCCCGGCGTGTGGCACTGGAGGGGGGTCTGGGGGCTGCACTCCCCCCCTGCCCCCGCCTGGCAGCTGGCCCGGCCCGCGGCCCCCCTCACCGGGAGGGAAGCGGATTAACGGCGCCGCTGCCGCCGCTGCCGGGCGGGGGGGACACCGGGACCCCCGCTCCCGGGAAGGGGCCGCTCCTCGGGGGCTGCGCCGGAGCGTTTGTGCAGGACAGCGGCAGTGGGGCTCAGTGCCCCCACTCTGCTGCCGCTGCCCGTGCCCCGCCGTGCTGGCACTGCAGCCGAGGGTCCCGCAGCCCCCGGCCATCTGGGCGGAGGCCGCCTGCCGGCAGATGTTGCCCCTCTAAGCCCTGCTCTAATGGACCCCGATCCCGATCCCGGCCCCGGCAGATTAGGCAGCACCGGGGGCCGGAGAGGGGGGCCCTAAGCTGCTTATGGGCAGCAGCCCCCAGGAGCCCCTGGGCTCACCCAGGGCAGCAGCCCCCGGGCGCAGGGGCAGTGCCCTCGGCAGGGCTGGCATCCCCTTGGCAGTGCCCACATCCTGGGACCCCTGCCCCTTGTGTTGGAGTCTGGGTGGGATGGATACCCCAGATCCCAGTGCCCCTGGTGTTGGAGTCTGGGTGGGATGGGCACCCCAGATCCTAGTGCCCCTGGTGCTGGAGCACAGTTGGGATGGATGCCCCAGATCCCAGTGCCCCTGGTGTTGGAGTCTGGGTGGGATGGATGCCTGGGTCCCAGTGCCCCTGGTGTTGGAGTCTGGGTGGGATGGATGCTCTGGGTCCCAGTGCACCTGGTGTTGGAGTTTGGGTGGGATGGATGCCCTGGGTCCCAGTGCCCCTGGTGTTGGGGTCTGGGTGGGATGGATGCCCCAGATCCCAGTGCCCCTGGTGTTGGAGTTTGGGTGGGATGGATGCTCTGGGTCCCAGTGCCCCTGGTGCTGGAGCACAGTTGGGATGGGCACCCCAGATCCCAGTGCCCCTGGTGTTGGGGTCTGGGTGGGATGGATGCTCTGGGTCCCAGTGCCCCTGGTGCTGGAGCACAGTTGGGATGGGCACCCCAGATCCCAGTGCCCCTGGTGTTGGAGCACAGTTGGGATGGATGCCCTGGGTCCCAGTGCCCCTGGTGCTGGTGTCTGGGTGGGATGGATGCCCCGGGTCCCAGTGCCCCTCGTGTTGGAGCAGAGTTGGGATGGGCACCCCAGATCCCAGTGCCCCTGGTGTTGGGGTCTGGGTGGGATGGATGCTCTGGGTCCCAGTGCCCCTGGTGCTGGAGCACAGTTGGGATGGATGCCCCGGGTCCCAGTGCCCCTGGTGTTGGGGTCTGGGTGGGATGGGCACCCCAGATCCCATTGCCCCTGGTGCTGGTGTCTGGGTGGGATGGATGCCCTGGGTCCCAGTGCCCCTGGTGCTGGAGCACAGTTGGGATGAATGCCCCAGATCCCAGTGCCCCTGGTGTTGGTGTCTGGATGGGATGGATGCCCCGGGTCCCAGTGCCCCTGGTGCGGGAGCACAGTTGGGATGGATGCCCCAGATCCCAGTGCCCCTGGTGTTGGGGTCTGGGTGGGATGGATGCCCCGGGTCCCAGTGCCCCTAGAGCAGGGTTGGGGTGCCCGGGGTGCCGGTGTGACCCCCGTCTCTTGGCAGCTGGGGCATGGCCGTCAATGTGTACTCCACGTCGGTGACCAGCGAGAACTTGAGCCGCCATGACATGCTGGCCTGGGTCAACGACTCCCTGCAGCTCAACTACACCAAGATCGAGCAGCTCTGCTCAGGTGGGCTTGTGGGGGACACGGGGGGCGCTGCCAGGGTGCCCCCAGCCCCCCGTGACCGTGGCTGGGCCCGGCGCAGGGGCTGCCTATTGCCAGTTCATGGACATGCTGTTCCCCGGCTGCGTGCACCTGCGCAAGGTGAAGTTCCAGGCCAAGCTGGAGCACGAGTACATCCACAACTTCAAGGTGCTGCAGGCCGCCTTCAAGAAGATGGGAGTGGACAAAGTAGGTGCACGGGGACAGCGGGGGCTGTCACCCCGTGGGAGGTGACCCCGCTGGGGTCCGTGCTGCCCTGGGTCCCTGCTGAGCCCCCGTGTGCCCCCAGATCATCGCCGTGGAGCGGCTGGTGAAGGGCAAGTTCCAGGACAATTTTGAGTTCATCCAGTGGTTCAAGAAGTTCTTTGACGCCAACTACGACGGGAAGGAGTACAACCCGCTGCTGGCGCGGCAGGGCCAGGACGTGGCGCCCCCCCCTAACCCAGGTGATCACATCTACAACAAACCCAAGAAACCCATTGGCACTGCAGGTAATGTCCGGGGCTGTCCCCCAGCGAGCGCTGCCCCCCGCCCTCTGCACCCCTGGTCATGGCCAGGCATCCCCCTGCCCCTGCCTGTGCCCCTCTGCTGCCTGCCCTGCCCTGCCCTGCCCTGCCTGCCTGCCTGCCACGGGGGGGCTGCAGGACACCCAGACTGCAGAGCACAGGGATCCTGCCTGCCTCCACCTGCCTGCTCAGCCCGGCCTGGGCTGGTTTGTCACCCCTGGCTGCCGTGCCCCCCGTGCCATGCAGCTCCCGTGGGCACTGGGGGCTCCCTGTGCTGGCCCAGTGGGAGCTGTCAAGGTCTGGGCCTCCTCAGCCCCCATGCCGAACCCCAAACAAGCCACGAGCAACCTTGGAGGGCTGGGGCTGAGATTTACCAGGGGAAACTGAGGCAGGGGGGAGGCTGAAGGTGGGAGAGCCTGGAGCCGTGGCTCTGCACAGGGGATCCGCCTGCCCTCGCTGCTGCCCTCACTCAATGCACGGGGGTGGTCCCTGCTGGCAGCCCCCCCAGCCAGCATTAACCCATTGGTCCCCGTGTGCTGTCAAGTGCCCCAGAGGACCTCACCCACGGGCCCCAAGAACAGCCCGAACCCAGCCCGCCTCGGCAACGTGCCCAGCGGCATCCTACGGAAAAACTCGCCCGCCGCCCGCAACGGCGGCACCGAGGCTGACGCACAGATCCTGGAGCTCAACCAGCAGGTAGGGAGGGGAGGGTCCCTGCCAGGGAACGGGGGGCACCCTGGGGCCGGGGACTGAAGGTTTGGACCATTTCCCTGTCGCACAGCTGATGGACCTGAAGCTGACAGTGGACGGGCTGGAGAAGGAGCGGGATTTCTACTTCAGCAAGCTGCGGGACATCGAGCTCATCTGCCAGGAGCACGAGAACGAGAACAGCCCCATCATCACCGGCATCGTCAGCGTGCTCTATGCCACGGAGGTGAGGGCCGGGCTGGAGCCCGTGTCCCTGTCCTGCTCCCTGGAATTCCCGGGCAGGGAAGGGACTCCCTTCCCCCCCAGTTGTCCTCGTTCACTCCGTGGGTGTGCCAGGGCTTTGCCAAGCCAGGTGGAGGTTGGTGTGCCCACCCGTGCCACCCCTGTTCCCCCCAGGAGGGCTTTGCCCCGCCGGAGGACGACGAGCTGGAGGAGCAGCCGCCAGAGGAGCAGGACGAGTACTAGCCCCGGCCCGCGCCCCCTGCGCCCCCCGCGCCGCCCCCCACCACAGACATCGAGCTCCGAGCCCGCGCCCCGTCAGTCACACGCCACGGGCAGCTCCGGGGTGGGGAAGCACCATCTCCATAAGCAGCCGCCATCCCCGGGCGAGGAGCGCGGCTGCGCCGGGGCTGGGGCTGGGGACGGGCTCTGGCCCCGGCCGGGGCCTGCCCGCGCCACCCCCTCCCCGTATTTATTTCTGTTGTCCCCCCGGTGTGAGCGAGCGCCACGTCCTGCCCCGGTGAGAGTGAGAAGGGAGGCCCGGTCCTGGGGGCTGCTCACCTTGCTGGGACCCTCAGGGCCCCAGGACCCCCGTGGCACAGCGAGTGCCAGCCTGCTGGAGCGGGAGGCCACGGAGCAGAGGAGAGAGAAGTGGGTTCAGCTTCCTGGGAAGGTGAAAAGGAGAGCCCAGCCCAGCGCGGCCATGGCAGCCACGGGAGTCCCGGAGAGGGGACTGTGCTCAGCACGGCACGGAACGGCAGCGGGCCCTCTCCTCTCGCCGGCGGCCCCCGGGAGCCGGGGCTGGGCTGGGTCACCGCCAGGGCTCGCAGCGCCCGCCCGCCCCGGCTGCCATGTCCCTGTCGCATCGCTTGTCTGGTCCATCACTCCGGTCGCAACGCTGCATCTGTGTTCGGTTTTATTTAAATAAACTCGTGTGGTAACACTGCGTGCCGGGAGTCACTGCAGGGTCCTGCACTCGCTGCCTGCCCCGGTGGTTCCTCTGTGCTGACAGACCCGCGGCAGGACGGTGGGAAGCGGGAGTGCACCCGGGGGGAGGCTCTGGCACCACTGCGTGTGAGGAGAGCCGGGATGAGACATTGGATGACCGGATTTTTTTCGAGGTTAATTTGGGGTGTACAAGGGCGGAGCGACCGTGGCACCACCTCCGGCCCCGGCCCGAGGGCGGGATTCTGCGGGGGACAGAATTTAGTGGGGCAGGAAAGAATTTTGGAAGTAGCGGAGCCAGTACGGATCAAGGAATTACAGGGACAGGAAGAATTCGGGGAGGAGCCGGTATATTCGATCTGCTGTTAAACCAGAATATCAGGGGAGAGCGCGAACGCAGTCCCCCACTACCACAAATTATGCAGTCGAGTTTCCCGCATTTGGGGAAATCGCAGGGGTCAGCACACCCGGAGTGCAAGGGATGAGCCTCGCCCTGGGAAAAACCACCTGCCTGATCATGGTGTCTCCCCTGCCAGGTAATATGCCCGACACCCCCACCGCCGCCTGCCCCGCGCCGCCGCAAGCCCGCCCAGCACACGCCCGGCCCGCCCGGCCCGCTGCCGCCCGGCCCCGCGCTGCGGCCCGGCCCGCACGGCCCGGCACGGCCCGGCCCGCGCCGAGCCCGCGGACGCGCCAGGACAGCGCGGGCTTGGCGCGGGATCGGCCCGGCATGCCGCGCGGCGAGCATAAATCTGCATGGCCCCGCCCCGTCTTCCGAATGCACGGCACCGCCCCCTGCCCCGCTGTGATTTGCATAGCCACGCCCCTTTTCCAAACCCGCCTCGGTTTGCGTTGTTGTGTTAGCGCCCCCTGGCGGAGCGGCGGAGCTCCCGCCCGGCCCGGGCGCGAACGGATCCTCCCGAACGGAACCGGACCCGGAACGGAACCGGATCCCGAACGGAGCCGGATCCCGACAGAACCAGATCGGAACCGGATTCTGAACGGATCCTGATCCCGAACGGATCCCAATCCCGAACGGAGCCGGATCCCGAACAGAACCGGATCCCGAACTGAACCAGATTCCAAACGGAACCAGACCCCGAACAGAACCAGATTCCAAAAGGATCCAGAACCCGGACAGATCCAGACCCCAAACGGAATCGGATCCCAAATGGAGCACACCCCAAAGGGAACCAGATCACGATCGGATCCCAAATGGATCCAGATCCGAAGGGATCCCGATCCAGAACAGAACCAGATCCCATTCGGACCCAGACCCGGCACGGGAAGCAGGCGCGGCGCTGTCTCACACGCTGCTGCTCGCACTCCGTGCCAGCTCTGGGATGGAAACTCCGGGAAGGACACGAGGGGCACAGAGGGTGGGGATTGCCCAGGGGGTGCCCGCAGCCGCGGGAGGGAGCGCGAGGGAGGGAGAAGAGCCACAAGGAATGACCAAATCTGTGCCAGGGACAGACATGACCAAATCCGTGCCAGGGACAGACATGACCAAATCTGTGCCAGGGACAGACATGACCAAATCTGTGCCACGGACAGAAATGACCAAATCTGTGCCAGGGACAGACATGACCAATCTGTGCCAGGGCAGTGCAGGGGCAGAAGGCGAGGCCTGAGCAGGGACAGCTCCTGAGCTGGGATTGACACCTCCAAAATATCGCGGTGTGGGCTGCACGCAGGACGGGCTGAGCACGGACAGGAGGGAAAGGCAGAAGAGGAAGAAGCTGGGCTGGGCTGAAGGGGACCGCAGGCATCTCCTGTCTCCCTGAATCCTTTGGGTCCCCTCGAGCCGGGGATGGAGATGTGGATTTTCCAGGGGACATTGGAATATCCTGTTCTGTAGTTCCTGGCTGTGAGGGACCTTGGAGTAAAAGGTTGGTGGTGTTGTTCCTGCAGCAGGAGGAAATCCCCCAGGGCAGGAAATCCTCAGAGAAGGAAATCCCTCAGGGCAGGAAATCCCTCAGACATCCCATGGAATTCGGGACTGGGAACACAAAATGACCCCATCGCTTTCTCCACGTGCCCGAGTGCCCTTTGCCACTGCTTGGCCAGGGTTTGCTGTGCAAGGTAAATGCACAATTAACCTTTCCAAAGTAAATGCACAATTAACCTTTCCAAAGGGCTCTGGGCAGTTTGCACATTCCCCTGGAAAAGGCACGGAAAGTGCAGCTCTGCCCATTCGCCCAGGGAAAGTTTTAGGGTTTCTCTTTGAGCGAGGTCTTATGAGCTCTCAGAGAATTTATTACACTTGAGATAGCTCAGCTACCCTGAACGGCATAAAATCAGCAGGATGGCTTCTGAGGTAGTGTTGGAAACAGAAAAAAGTTTTAATAAAGGGCAAAATAACAAAGCTCTTAGAGAGAAAAACCAAACCAGGGGCAGGAGGTTCTTACTCCTGCTAAAACACCCCACAAAAGCAATTATTTCCTTTGTTTTCTTGTTTTTCTCCTGAATTACCTGATACTTTTTAGCCTTTGTCTAATTAGGTAACCTTAGGTTTGAGGTGAAGTCTTAAAGTTCCTATGAGGTGTCTTTTACCAAAGTGGGGAGAGAAACTTCTGGGCTTTTGCCTTTTTAAACAGACAAAGAATGATTTAATCACTCCTTCAACAGAGAGCACATTCCTACGTTTGGGTGCCCTCACACCTCTGGTTTGGGCTTTGGGGACCCTGGGGCGAGAGAGAAACGAGAGTCCCCCAAAAGCTGAGCTGCAGCCGGGAGTGCAAGGGGTGAGAAAAGACCGACCCCGATGGAATGAGAGCCCCAGCCAGGGGCTGCAGCCCCCGGTCTCGGGGTCTCTGCTGCTCACAGTGACCCCGAGATGTGTTAAAGTCTCTTTTCCCAGCCCGGTGCTCAAAGAAGGAGTCAGAGCTCTTCATTTCTCGGTCTCAAGGGTGTTTATTGTTCCTTCTCTATAAAATTCTTTCTCCCGTCCCTGCCGAGGTCCATCCAGCAGGACAGTCCAGGCACTCTGCCTCCCCTGGGGTGTTGTTATGTCTTTATGCTAAAAACTACCTGTACAATGTTTGCAGTAACTTCCCAATACCTATCACCTATGTTAGTGAGCTTCTACTCCAAACCAATCTGTAAGTGCCAAATCACAGCAGAAGATGGAGGCCAAGAAGGAGAAAGGCTGGACACGCCCAGATTCCTCCATCTCTCCCCCGGAACCCCCATTCTAAAACCCCAAAATCTATTTTTTCACCCCATTCACTAACATTCCACCCTTAACTGTCGTGGCTTGTAATCCTTCATATAATAAAGGTTGGTAATTGTTTTTCCAAGGGCTGAATCAAAGGCACAGGGGTCTGGGGCTCTGTGCCAAGGTCCCTGAGCCCCCTGGGCAGGGGCTGGAGCCCTGCAGAGGAATTTCCTGGGTTCCCACAGCCTGGCAGTGTGAAAAGGCTCCTTTGTACAGTCTGGGTTATTGCTGGTTCCAATTTACCCTCCAATGGCCCCAGGAGCAGCAGCCTGAGCCGTCGGGATGGACGGGGCAGGGTCACGGCCCGGTCACAGCCTGTCCCCGAGAGGAACGCTGGGTTTGTGTTTGCAAACAAACGCTGGGGCTGCGGGGAGGTAAAACCAGCACGGGGAGATGAAAGAAACAATGGGAAGGATTGCACTGATGGATGGATGGAAAAAGATATTTGCTTTTACAAATAAACTTTGGGTTTGCTGATGTGAAAAACGCCAGTCACTTGTTTTTAAAATTTTTAAACTTTATTGATAATAAAATGTTTATAAAAATAGTAATACAATTAGAGTAATAATAATTTGGACAATTTGAGACAATAGAAACAAAGAGTTATGGACATCCAGGTACCTTGTTCTGGGCAGCACAAGCCCAAAAAAGGACACACGTTAACAAAGGATTAACCCTTAAAAACAATTGCATATTCATACACCTCATCCATGATGCATAAATTCCATTCAAACACAGGATTCTGTCTGGTCAGTGTCAGCTTCTTCCTCTTAATCCTAACTGCATCTCCAGGGCTGAGCGAGGCGGGAAGAAGTTCGTTTCTTCTGATAAGGGAGCAATAAATTCTTTTTCTCTGAAAATTGAGGTGTCCTGTGGCTGCTATCTCAGTGCGAGTTCCTCATTCCTCTCTTTAAAAAAAAGTACCTTACATAGCATAGTTTCTATTTTAACACTGTGTCATAACCTAAAAGTATATTTAACACACTGCTTAAGAAAATTAATTCAGCATAACTTTCTAACATAACACATATAATATTCATTTGAATATTTGCGAAAAGCCAACCATAAAATGCGCGTTTTTCGCATCCCGGACGCCGCACGCCCGGCCGATCGTGCCCGAGGGAAAAGAGAGCCCCGGGAGGAGCGGGCGGTGCGGAGCGGAGGCACCGGGAGGGGCGCGGCAGCCCCGGGCAGTGGCGGGGAAAGGAAACTCCGGCAGCGGGAGATGGCGGGCACCGAGCCCCGGGCACCGGCGGGAGCAGAGCCCGGCCCGAGCCCGGCCCGGGGCAGCGGCTCCGCGGCTCGCGGGGCTCCCGGCGGGGCCGGACCGGGCGGGGCGGGGTGAGCGGGGAGGCGGGGGCGGGGCCATGCAGATTTGTGCTCGCCGCGCGGCATGCCGGGCCCGATCCCGCGCCAAGCCCGCGCTGTCCTGGCGCGTCCGCGGGCTCGGCGCGGGCCGGGCCGTGCCGGGCCGTGCGGGCCGGGCCGCAGCGCGGGGCCGGCGGCAGCAGGGCCGGGGCGGGGCCGGGCGTGTGCTGGGCGGGCGTGCGGCGGGCGGGGCAGGCGGGCGTGGGTGGTGTCGGGCATACTTACCTGGCAGGGGAGACACCATGATCAGGCAGGTGGTTTTCCCAGGGCGAGGCTCATCCCTTGCACTCCGGGTGTGCTGACCCCTGCGATTTCCCCAAATGCGGGAAACTCGACTGCATAATTTGTGGTAGTGGGGGACTGCGTTCGCGCTCTCCCCTGATATTCCTGGTTAATGACAGAATTGATACAGCAGCTGCTTTGGAGTGCACGCGGTCGCTTCCGCTTTTGAATGGTCGGTGTTCGCGGTAGTTTAGGATTTGTAACGTGGTTTGCAGCCGCCGCTCGGCGCACTCGCTCTCTGCCTGTCCCCGCCCGTCGCTGGCCCGGCCCTGCGGAACCGCCCGCAATCCGCAGCCCCTCGGCAGCGCTCGGCTTTCGCCTCTTTCGCTCCCCGCTCCCGGCCCAGCAGCGCTCCAAGCGGGCCCGGCCCGCCCGCGCTCGCTTTGCCTTTGGGGCACACCCCGCACCCCGCTCCCGTCGCGGCACGGATGGGAGCAGAGATTCCGTCCGCCTCGGCTTTGGGCAATCACACCCAGAAATCAAATCGAGCCCCGCAGCACCTCTGGGTGCTCGTGGAGCAGGAATTGTTTCGTACGGCACGAGGGATGTGAAAAATGCGTATTTTATGATTGGCTTTTTGCAAATATTGAAATGAGTATTATATGTGTTGTGCTAAAAAGTGATGCTGTATTAATTCTCTAAAGTAAGTGTGTTAAATATAGTTTTAGGTTATAACATAATGTTAAAATAGAAATTATGTATGTGACATATGTTTTTAAGAAAGGAATGAGGAATTCTCACTGAGATAGCAGCCACAGGACACCTAAATCTTTCAGAGAAAAGGAATTTATTGCTCCCTTATCAGAAGAAACTTCCTGCCTTGCTCAGCCCTGAAGATGGCATTAGGATTAAGAGGAAGAAGCTGACACTGCCCAGCCAGAATCCTGTGTTTGAATGGAATTTATGCACCATGGATGAGGTGTATGAATATGCAACAGGTTATTGTTTTTAAGGGTTAATCATCTGTTAACGTGGGTCCTTTTTCAGGCTTATTTTGCCCAGAAAAGGTACCCAGACATCCGTAACTCTTTTTTCTATTGTCTCATATTGTTCTAATTCAAATTGTCCAAATTATTAATATTACTCTAATTGTATTACTATTTTTGTAACCATTTTATTACTACTAAACTTTTAAAATTTTAAAAACAAGTGATTGGCGTTTTTCATAGGGATAACTCCTGCCCTTCTTGCAGGCCTTGGTCATGAGAGGAAAGATGTGTGCTAACGTCTTCACAAATTATTTGATGGGTGAAGCTATGGGCGTTAACGTCCCTGAAATGGGTCCGATTGCCTCCACTGACCTTGGGCAGCAGGTTTGCTGCAGAGCCCAGAGAGTTTGGCTCCTGAAGGAGACAAGGGTCTGCACGAGGCTGAGCTTCTGAACTTTGGGGTAAAATAACGGGTGCAAGGGGGAATATGCGGTAGGTGGGTCGGGAGGGCTGCGCCTTCCTGGTGCCTCTGCCAATGGGGAAAGGAAGAGGGCAACGTGCAGCCGGGAGTTAGGAGAAAAGGAGGCTGCACCCTCCAAAAACCCGACAGAGAAAACCCCATGGACGTGTGCTCCACTGGACTCTCTGCCTTTATTCGAATAGTTGAAGAACTCTGTTGGAATATCACCAGCACTGTGGATGGGATGTGCCTTGGCTTGTCTGGCCCTGGGTGCTGAACCGAATAGGGGAACTGTGGTGTTTCACCCCACAGACACTTTTGGCTGGCTGGGTGTGTGGTGTTTCACCCCACAGACACTTTTGGCTGGCCGGGTGTGTGGTGTTTCACCCCACAGACACTTCTGGCTGGCTGGGTGTGTGGTGTTTCACCCCACAGACACTTTGGGCTGGCTGGGTGTGTGGTGTTTCACCCCACAGACACTTTTGGCTGGCTGGGTGTGTGGTGTTTCACCCCACAGACACTTTGGGGCTGGCTGGGTGTGTGGTGTTTTCACCCCACAGACACTTTGGGCTGGCTGGGTGTGTGGTGTTTCACCCCACAGACACTTTTGGCTGGCTGTGTGTGGTGTTTCACCCACAGACACTTTGGCTGGCTGGGTGTGTGGTGTTTCACCCCACAGACACTTTGGGCTGGCTGGTGTGTGGTGTTTACCCACAGACACTTTTGGCTGGCTGGGTGTGTGGTGTTTCACCCCACAGACACTTTGGCTGGCTGGGTGTGTGGTGTTTCACCCCACAGACACTTTTGGCTGGCTGGGTGCTGCAGTTGCACTGGAGACAAGTCCAGGCCTGCAGGAGCTCTGGTGGTGCTGGGATGGAGCTTCCCTCCATAACAGGGGCTGCTCCTCAGGTTTCCCTCTGTGGAGAAGCTTTAAGGCGATGGTGAAGGAAAGGAATCGGTTCTGATGGAGGTTTGGATCCAGAGCTTTATTCTGGCCCACAGGCCTCTGATGCAGCACCAGCTCCCACAGACTCCCTGACCCCGTGCTGCTGCTCCTTTGAACCCGGGCAGAGGGGCAGGGAAGGGCGGGAGCCACCAAGCAGGGACAGGAGGGGAGGGACAAAGGGACAAGGACACCTGGATGGCCCATGAGCCCCCGGGGGTAGAGGGCATCCTTTGGATCTGCCAATCACTTCTGGAATGCCAGGACTGACAGACAGTGCTGGGAGGGGGAAGGAGAGGTGGCTGACACACCTGGGAGGGAATGATCAGGGGAGGGGCCCGAGGTTCTGAGGTAAACCCTGAAATCCCAACACAACAGAGTGTGTAGGTGCCACCCTGTCGATGTGCTGTCCTGGACTGTGCTGAGCCCAGTGCCAGCCACTGCCACCCAGCGAGGTGCCACCCTGTCACCAGTGCTGAGCCCAGTGCCCGCCACTGCCACCCAGCGAGGTGCCACCCTGTCACCAGTGCTGAGCCCAGTGCCAGCCACTGCCACCCAGCGAATTGCCACCCTGTCACCAGTGCTGAGCCCAGTACCAGCCACTGCCACCCAGCGAGGTGCCACCCTGTCACCAGTGCTGAGCCCAGTGCCAGCCACTGCCACCCAGTGAGGTGCCACCCTGTCACCCTGCCCTGAGCCCAGTGCCAGCCACTGCCACCCAGCGAGGTGCCACCCTGTCACCCTGCCCTGAGCCCAGTGCCAGCCAGTGCCACCCAGTGAGGTCCTGCGCAGCCTCCCTGCCCCGCCGGTCTCTCGCAGCCCCGTGTCCCTTTCCCTGGGCAGGCCCGGCCACCAGCGGAGCTCTCGGTGTCCCTGACACAGCCCCGGTCACCCCCGGGCCCTGCGCTGCCCCCGGCTCCTCTGGCGCTGGCGCTCCCGTGCTGGCCGCGCTCTGCTGCGCCTCCAGCCCGGCCCCGCTGTGCTCTGACACCGAGTCCCGGGCAGCACCACGCACCGGCACCGGCACCCGGACCAGGAACCGGGCCCGGACCCGGACCCGGACCGGACCGGGACCGGGACCGGGACCGGGACCGGGACCGGGACCAGGACCGGCGGCTGGTGGCCGGGTAGGGGGGCGGGGCAGGAGGAGCGCGCGGCAGAAGCGGCAGTAGCGGTGCGGGACCGGTAAGGGGCGGGTCCATGCAGATTAGTGCTCGCCGCGCGGCATGCCGGGCCCGATCCCGCGCCAAGCCCGCGCTGTCCTGGCGCGTCCGCGGGCTCGGCGCGGGCCGGGCCGTGCCGGGCCGTGCGGGCCGGGCCGCAGCGCGGGGCCGGCGGCAGCGGGGCCGGGCCGGGGCCGGGCGTGTGCTGGGCGGGCGTGCGGCGGGGCGGGGGCGGGCGGTGGGTTGTGTCGGGCATACTTACCTGGCAGGGGAGACACCATGATCAGGCAGGTGGTTTTCCCAGGGCGAGGCTCATCCCTTGCACTCCGGGTGTGCTGACCCCTGCGATTTCCCCAAATGCGGGAAACTCGACTGCATATTTTGTGTAGTGGGGGACTGCGTTCGCGCTCTCCCCTGATATTCCTGGTTAATGATAGAATTGAAGCATTGTAGCTTAGCCGCTTGGTTCTGGAATCACACTGTAGCTGTTCATGTGCTTGGCTATGGCCGCGTCCTCATTTTGGTGGCTTCTGGAACCGAACCCTTCCCGTACCGGCACAGCCGTGCTCGGTGGTGCCGGAGGTTGGAGCGCCTGGCATCCACCGGGACAGAGCAGCCGATGTGGCTGCAACGGCCTGCTTAATTATGATTTTAGAAATTCAGGATTTTAGCTGAGGGTTAGAACCAATTCATATTGAAGTTAGATACGCCAACGATAGTTAATGATTATTACGTGCTTAGACTAAAGCTAATTGTTATATTGTTAGCTTATTTATAGAAGGAAGTGGAGCAAGTGAATCGTTATTGAACATATTGAACATACTGAAACCAGTAGAACAACGCCCAGTACCTGGACTCTGTGTCAATCCATCATGAAGCAGGGGGCCTTGGAACATGCCAGAAGGTCACAGAGACCTGATGAAGACTCTCATGACTTCATCCCTGGGACCACTGACCCAATTCGAGACCCCCGATCCAATTCAAGAGAACTGCGCACGCGTGAATAACTAATAACCTCATTTTAATACAGAGCGGGGACGGGAGGTGCTGGGGTTGTGCATATGTACTATTTTAGGAAATAAACAGAAGGCAAAAATCCTTGTGGGGTGCGGTCACGCATTTTGAGGATGACCCCCGTGCCACCCGCTGGCGTAATAAAAACACCACTTTCTAACTTGGACTAGTTAGAGAGTCTTTGTACGTGATTTTCGGTTTTGACGATTCACTGTGGCACCGTGGATGCAGCCGCTGAGTGGCCCGGGACGCCCTGAAGGTCTCGGAGGGCAGAGAGGCTCGGGGACAGCCGGGGACGGGCGGCCGGGAGACACACTGCCCGCAGGAACCGCCCAGCGGATCCCTAACGGGAGGCTCGGGGCGGCCGCCTCGGGGCCGGGATGATCCCGGGCTGACCCCGCCGTGTGTGCGGGAGCACCGCGGGGAAAGGGGAGAGGTGCCGGCCCCGCTCGGTGGGCACTGCCGGGACACTGCGGGCTCATGCAGTGACAAAATCAGGAAGGCGACGTGCCAGGAGGGCTGAGAGGGAAGACACGGAGGGCAGCGCTGATGGCCATTAATCCTGCGGGGATACACGCGAACCTGAACTCGGGGATGAATGAGCAGAGTAAGCACAGGACGGGCTGGTGACAGTTAAGATAAGACAGTACTAATCATCTTTTCGACGCGTTAGATCTGTCATTAACCAGGAATACCAGGGGAGAGCGCGAACGCAGTCCCCCACTACCACAAATTATGCAGTCGAGTTTCCCGCATTTGGGGAAATCGCAGGGGTCAGCACACCCGGAGTGCAAGGGATGAGCCTCGCCCTGGGAAAACCACCTGCCTGATCATGGTGTCTCCCCTGCCAGGTAAGTATGCCCGACACCACCCACCGCCCGCCTGCCCCGCCCGCCGCACGCCCGCCCAGCACACGCCCGGCCCGGCCCGGCCCCGCTGCCACCCGACCCCGCGCTGCGGCCCGGCCCGCACGGCCCGGCACGGCCCGGCCCGCGCCGAGCCCGCGGACGCGCCAGGACAGCGCGGGCTTGGCGCGGGATCGGGCCCGGCATGCCGCGCGGCGACCACAAATCTGCATGGCCCCGCCCCTTACCGGTCTCGCAAGGCTCCGCCCCTGCCAGGTCTGGGCGGTTCTGTAGGCGGCGGTGCGAGGGCCGTGGAACACGCCCCCTCTGACTCCGCTTACTTTGCGTCACCAGCGTCGCTCCCCCTCACGCCCCGCCTCTTTCCCGCCATAGAGGCCGCTCTGTGGGCGGGGTCTCAGAGGAGGCGGTGCTCGCTGATCCCGCCCCTCGGGTGGGCGGGGCCGTACCCGCCTTGTCACGTTTCCCGGCGAGGCGGGGCGGGGACGTGGCAGCCGGCACGAGCGGCGCGTATCGCAGGGCGCAGCCAATCAGCGGCGGCGGCGCGCGCACGCGCCTTGTCTCCGGCCCGGCGCCGCCCGTGGCCCTCCGGGTCTCGATGGCGGCGGCGAGAGCGGCCCCGGGCCCGGGCCCGGCCGGCGCCGCTCCCGGCCGCTGGGAGGTGGTGCGCAAGGGCCGCCGGGGGCCCGCGGGCGGCACCGGCAGCCGCCGTGCCCTGGGAGAGGCCAACGCCGGTCGCGCTCTGCCCGTGCCCGGTGAGTGTCAGCGCCCGCGGGCCCCGGTGTAGCGGGCAGGGGTCCCGCGGGTCCGGGGGCGCTGTGTGTGGGGGACCGGGGGCCTCGCGTGGGACGGCCGGGGATCCCCGGTGGGTCCCGGGGAGAGGCGGGTGTAGCTGTGGGGCTCTCCGGGGGGCCCCGCCGGTCCGTGAGCGGCTGCCGGGGCCGGGCGGGCTCCCCGGGCCTGGCGGCGGAGCCCCGGGGGCGCAGAGCGGTCCGTGCGGGTGCTGTGCACAACCCCGGCCCCTGCACGTGCCGGCGGCCGCGGTTTGCTCCGGTGCTCCGGCTCCATCCCCGTGCCCTCGTGTCGCCGCTGCCCGCGGCGCTCCCGGTCCCCGTGTCCCTGTCACCGTGTCCCTGTCCCCAGCTCCCATCGCCACCTCCAGCACCATCTTCCAGCTGGGCTTCGAGCGGGCGCTGCGCAAGCAGAACAAGGAGCAGGTGCCCCCGGCCGCGGCCCCCGAGCCGCCGCAGCGGAAGCAGCACAGCGGCAAGAGCGGCAAGAGGGCACCGGGCAGCGACGCTGGAGCCGCGCCGGGCCGGAGCCGCTCGCTGGAGGAAGCCCTGAAAGCCGTGAGTGTGCCCGGGCCGGGCACCGGGCCCTGCTCCCGGGACCGGAGCCGTGCAGAGCAGCTCCAGCCTCACCTGCGGGCTGATCCCCCGCGGCAGGAGCTGCCCTGAGCGGGATCTCTGGTTCCCCCTGCCACTGCCGTGTCTGGGATCCCCAAGGAAGGCTCTGATGGCTGAACCTCCTCCCCGTGGCACTGGTGGGGCCCTGGGAGTCGCTGATGCAGTTGCTGTGCCCTGGCTGGCTCTGCAGAACCTGTCTGTGTCTGTCTGCTTGTCTGCCTGTCCTGCCTGTCCCGGTCGTGTCTGGGCATGGAGGGTTCCAGAACTGGCCGCGGCAGGCTGGGTTGGGATGATGTGTCCCCAGGCTGGCAGGCATTGCTGGCTCAGCTCCCCCCCATCTCTCTTGTGCCCTGGGACCTCCACTGCCCCCGAACAAGGGGGTTCCCTCTGCATCCCCCCGCTCTGGGTGGGCTTCCCTGCATGGTTCCAGTGTCCCTGCACATCCAGCTTTCACCCACAGTGACAGGACTGTGTGGCATTCCTGCGCTCCTTGGGCAGGCAGGGCAGCCAGAGCTGTCCCTGTGCTCAGGGGACAGCCACTGTCACCTCGCTGATGGGGGTTTGCGACAGATTTCATTCCCTGTGTGGCACCAGCTGGTTTGTGTGGAATTCCTCTCATGAGGTGGGGCTGCCCAGGGTCACCTGGCTCGGTGTGGCAGTGGGAATGCACTGACAGGGAGCTCTCACAGGTCTGAGCCTTGCAGCAAGCCCTGGTGGGGCTGGATGAGGTGCCCAGGGTACCTGGCTCTGTGTGGCAGTGGGAATCACTCCCAGGGAGCTCTCACAGGTCTGAGCCTTGCAGCAAGCCCTGGTGGGGCTGGATGAGGTGCCCAGGGCAGTGGGAATCACTCCCAGGGAGCTCTCACAGGTCTGAGCCTTGCAGCAAGCCCGGCTGGAGCAGCCCCACAGAGCATGCAGGTGTAGAAGCAGGGATGGACATGCCTGGGTAGCAGTGCAGGAGAGGGGTGGGAGCTGCTGCTGCCTGCCTGGTGTGGTGCTGAGGGTTGTTCATCAGGTGGCTTTGGTTGCTCAGGGCTGTGTCCTCCCTCCCTGGGGGGCTCTGGGTGTGCAGTGTGGAGCAGCCCTGGCTGGGATCACCCCAGGTCTCTGTGCCTTGGTTTGGGCTGATGGGCTCACTGGGCAGGGCCAGCTGCCCCGGGCCATGCTCTGGAGCTCGGGCAGCAGGGCTGCTCCATGTGGGCTGGGATGGAGCTGGAAGCACTGCCCTCCATGGCCCCTTAGGAGTCAGAGTGAACTTTCTCCTCCCTGTGCCTTTTGCCCAGTTCTGCTCACCCTGGCTGAGTCTGTGTGTGTGTCTGTCTGTGCCTCGCAGCTGGACCTGGCGGATCTGCAGAAGGAGCTGCAGAAGAGCCGGAGTGTGTTCCCTGAGAACCCCTCGGTGTGGGTGAAGGACCTGGCTGGGTACCTCAACTACAAGCTGCAAGCACCCAGGAGTGACCCCGTGCTGAGCCAGCACCCTCACGGTGTGTGTGCTGCTGCCCCTGGGGTGCTGGGGCTGGGGAGCAGAACTGGGAGCATTTGTGCCTCTGGGCTGTCCCCACAAGGACAGACAGCCTTCTCTTGTCACAGACACACCGACACTGCCCATGCAGCTGCAGACTGGGGGCTTCCCCAGCTGTGAGACCCGTGGCAGGGGACACGAGTGCTTTCAGTTTTCTGTTTGTGAGGAAGGTGGATCTGAGTGTTGCAGAGAACAAATAACATCAGAATGGGTGCAAAGTTTTCTGCAGCACAGAGAAGCATTTATATCCTAGTTTTAGATACCCTAAGTAGTGGAAACATTAAGGTTTCTAAAGCACTTTTGAAACGGTTTGTTCACTGGATATCTTTTCATTTCCCTGAGTTTACCCAGCAGAATTTTAACTCTGTCTCTGCCTGGGACAAAACTGGAGCATTGTTAACAGCAAAAGCAGAACAGGGAGATGGGACAGTGTCTCAGTTTTTCCCTGTGATTAAGAAGTGCTTAAGAGGGATTTGAAGGGACAGCCAGAGCAAATCTCCTCACCCCTTAGTGCAATACAACACTCAGTCCTCCCCTCTGCCCAGGGATCCCTGAGCTCTGCCTGCTGCTGGGGGCTTTGGGGGCTCACTCCCAGCTGTGGGGGGATGTTGGGGCAGGATTTCCCTGTCCTGCCTGCTCAGCTGGGCCCCACTCACACTGAGAATGTCATTTTGGGTGGCAAGGGGACAAAGTGTCCTGTGCAGAGCCCTGTCCATCCCACAGCAGCAGCACTCCATGGGAAGCATCCCTTAGGGCTGGATTAGCTGCCTCTTAATGTATTTGCTGGGAATGTCCCAACAAAGGCAGGAATGATGAATCTGGCTCCATGTTCTCAGAAGGCTGATTTATTACTTTATGATACTATATTATATTAAAGAATGCTATACTAAACTAAAGAATACTGAAGGGATACTTACAGGATGCTAAAAAGCTAATAATGAAAACTTGTAACTCTCTCCAGAGGTTCGACACAGCTTGGCCCTGATTGGCCAATGAGTCAAAAGAATTCACACCAGAATCACCTGGGGGTGGTTCAGAATCAGAATCTGGGGGTGCAGGGGGACAAGGGAAACCCCAAACCCAGAATCCATTGAAACAATCACCTGGGGGTAAACAATCTCCAAACACATTCCACATGAGCACAGCACAAGAGAAGCAAATGAGATAAGAATTGTTTTCCTTTTCTCTGAGGCTTCTCAGCTTCCCAGCAGAAAAATCATGGTGAAGGGATTTTTCAGAGAATATGAATGCCACAGCCTCTAACACGGGGTCGCTGGGGAGGAGGCCAGGCCTGCCCAGCTGGGATGAGGATGAGGATGAGGCACTCCTTGCACCCACCTCACACTGGGCTGGTTCCTCCAGCTCTGCTGGAGCTCTCCAGGCAGGATGTCACTGAACTCTGCCCTCTCTCCTCCCCCAGACTACCCGTACTGCCTGGTGAGCAAGGAGCTCAGGAGCATCATCCGCTCCCTGCTGGCCAAGGCCTCCGACTTCCTGGAGCTCTTCTTTGACCACTGCATCTACACCATGCTGCAGGAGCTGGACAAGGCCCAAGGTCAGCTCCCTGTGCTCCCCCGGTGTCTGCTCCTCCCTGCCTCTTTGGGATTCCTCCAGGAATTCCTCACAGAGGCCGTGCTGAGCAGGAGCTCCCCCATCTCCGTTCCAGGGGAGTCCCTGCACGGTTACAGGATCTGCATCCAGGCCCTCCTGCTGTACAGGCCCCGCATTGCCACCACCAACCTGGGCAAGGTGAGCGGCCTCAGCCGGGTTTGTCTGGGGGGCTGCTCCTCCATCCCGCTGCACAAAGCCCTTGGACCCCTCTGCCCTCCCCTGCCGAGGGACTGCTGTCCCCAGTGGGTTCTGCCTGCCCTGCGCACAGCCCTGCGCCCCCAGAGCTGGCTCTGGGGTTCCCCCTGTCCCCCTGCACCTCCAGAGCTGGCTTTGGGGTTCCCCCTGTCCCCCTGCACCCCCAGAGCTGGCTTTGGGGTTCCCCTGTCCCCCTGCACCCCCAGAGCTGGCTTTGGGGTTCCCCCTGTCCCCCTGCACCCCCAGAGCTGGCTTTGGGTGGCACTGTTCCCACCGGGGTGCCCTCTGTCCCACAGTCCCGTTGGGGTGCTGGGATGGACTGGGATGGGTGGGTGGCACTGTGGGTGGCACTGTTCCCACCAGGGTGCCCTCTGTCCCACAGTACCTGGGGGTGCTGGGATGGGTGGGTGGCACTGTGGGTGGCACTGTGCCCACTGAGGTGCCCTCTGTCCCACAGTACCTGGGGGTGCTGGGATGGACTGGGATGGGTGGGTGGCACTGTGGGTGGCACTGTGCCCACCGGGGTGCCCTCTGTCCCACAGTACCTGGAGGTGCTGGGATGGGTGGGTGGGTGGCACTGTGGGTGGCACTGTGCCCACCGGCGTGCCCTCTGTCCCACAGTACCTGGAGGTGCTGCGCTCCCAGCAGAGCCGGCCGGCCAAGTGCCTGACCGTGCTCTGGGCACTGGGACAGGCCGGCTTCACCGACCTGCACGAGGGCCTGAAAGGTGAGAGCCACCAGCAGCGGTGTGGGATCCCCTCATGGGACTGCCAGCACCCCTCCACTCCTGCTGCTGGTGCTGCTGAGGGGAGGGGAGAGGCTGGGAAGGATCCTCAAGGTCTGAGGTGCAATTCCCCAGCCGGGTCAGGAAAAGGGCTGGGTCCTGAAGGAACCATCCTGCCTGGAAGGACAGGCAGCGTGCTGCTCCTCTGCCCTGGAGCCCTTCCCGAGGGATCTGCCTGCCTGTCCCTGGTGCTTTGGGTGCTTTGGGTGCAGGACAGCCCAGGCAGGCCCTCCCTGCTGTCCCTGCAGTGTGGCTCGGTGTCATGCTCCCGGTGCTCGGCATCAAGTCCCTGTCGCCGTACGCCGTCTCCTACCTGGACCGGCTCCTGATGTGAGTGAGCCGCCTCTGTGCCCTGGGGGCTCTGCGCCAGCCCTGCCCTTGCCAGGCCCCAGCAGCTCAGGCCTCTGTTCTGCAGGATGCACCCCAACCTCACCAAAGGCTTCGGCATGATCGGCCCCAAGGACTTCTTCCCCCTCCTGGACTTCGCCTTCATGCCCAACAACTCGCTGTCCCCCAGGTACACTGCTCCATCCGGGCACAGCCATGCCACAGGGTGCCCTGGTGCCAGCCTGGTGCCAGCCTGGTGCCCAGTGGCCCTGAGCAGCCGTGTGCTCTGTCCCCCAGCCTGCAGGAGCAGCTGCGGCGCCTGTACCCGCGGCTGAAGGTGCTGGCCCTGGGCGCCCGGCCCGAGGCCGCCCTGCACACCTACTTCCCCTCCTTCCTGTCCCGAGCCACGCCCGCCTGCCCGCCCGCCATGAAGGAGGAGGTGAGCCTGGAACGGCCAAGGGAGGGCTTTGGTGCTCCACAGAGAGGTGGCACTGCTGCCAGGAGGATGGGGAGGTGGCAGTGCTGCCAGGAGGATGGAGAGGTGGCAGTGCTGCCAGGAGGATGAGGATGGCAGTGCTGCCAGGAGGATGAGGATGGCAGTGCTGTGAGGAGGATGAGGATGGCAGTGCTGCCAGGAGGATGGAGAGGTGGCAGTGCTGCCAGGAGGATGGAGAGGTGGCAGTGCTGACAGGAGGATGAGGATGGCAGTGCTGTCAGGAGGATGAGGATGGCAGTGCTGTCAGGATGGAGAGGTGGCAGTGCTGTCAGGAGGATGGAGAGGTGGCAGTGCTGTCAGGAGGATGAGGATGGCAGTGCTGTGAGGAGGATGAGGATGGCAGTGCTGTCAGGATGGAGAGATGGCAGTGCTGCCAGGAGGATGGAGAGGTGGCAGTGCTGTCAGGAGGATGAGGATGCAGTGCTGCCAGGAGGATGAGGATGGCAGTGCTGCCAGGAGGATGGAGAGGTGGCAGCGCTGCCAGGAGGATGAGGATGCAGTGCTGCCAGGAGGATGAGGATGGCAGTGCTGTGAGGAGGATGAGGATGGCAGTGCTGTCAGGATGGAGAGGTGGCAGTGCTGTCAGGAGGATGGAGAGGTGGCAGTGCTGTCAGGAGGATGAGGATGGCAGTGCTGTGAGGAGGATGAGGATGGCAGTGCTGTGAGGAGGATGAGGATGGCAGTGCTGCCAGGATGGAGAGATGGCAGTGCTGTCAGGAGGATGGAGAGGTGGCACTGCAGCCAGGAGGATGAGGATGGCAGTGCTGTCAGGATGGAGAGGTGGCAGTGCTGCCAGGAGGATGGAGAGGTGGCAGTGCTGTCAGGATGGAGAGGTGGCAGTGCTGCCAGGAGGATGGAGAGGTGGCAGTGCTGTCAGGAGGATGGAGAGGTGGCAGTGCTGCCAGGAGGATGGAGAGGTGGCAGTGCTGTCAGGAGGATGGGGAGCTGGCAGTGCTGACAGGAGGATGGGCATGGCAGGGCAGGTGGAATAGGGTTTGTTTGAGTCAGGCTCATAAGCTCTTGCAGATCTGTTTTACAGCTAAGATAGTTCAGTGTGAAAAATGCCAATCACTTGGTTTTAAGAGTTTTAAAGTTTAGTAGTAATAAAATCGTTATAAAAGTAGCAATACGATTAGAGTAATAAAAATTTGGACAATTAGGATTAGGACAATATGAGACAATACAAACAAAGAGTTATGGACAGTCCAGGTACCTTTTCTGGGCAAAACAAGCCTGAAAAGAACACACGTTAGCAGAGGATTAACCCTTAAAGCAATAACCTGTTGCATATTCATACACCTCATCCATGATGCATAAATTCCATTCAAACACAGGATTCTGGCTGGGCAGTGTCAGCTTCCTCCTCTTAATCCTAACTGCATCTTCAGGGCTGAGCAAGGCAGGAAGTTTCTTCTGATAAGGGAGCAAAAAATTCTTTTTCTCTAAAAGATTTAGGTGTCCTGTGGCTGCTATCTCAGTGAGAATTCCTCATTCCTTTCTTAAAAACATATGTCACATACATAATTTCTATTTTAACATTATGTTATAACCTAAAACTCTATTTAACACACTACTTAAAAAAATTAATACAACATAACTTTTTAACATAACACATATAATATTCATTTTAATGTTTGCTAAAAGCCAGTCATAAAATACGCATTTTTCACACTCAGCTGCCTTAGAAGGCATAAAATCAGCAGGATGGCTTCTGTGGTAGTGTTGGAAACAAAAAGGCTTAATAAAAGGCAAAATAACAAAACTCTTTACAGAGAAAAACTGAGCCAGGTGCAAGAGGTCCTTGCCCCTGGTAAAACACCTCACAAAAGCCATTAATTTCTTTGTTCTCTTCTTTTTCTGGTAAATTGCTCAGGTGGGACTTTTTGGCTCCCATCCGATTGGCTATCCTTAAGTTTGAGGTGAAGTCCCCCAGGTCCTATGGGATGCCTTTTCACCTAATTGAGAGAAACTTGTGGGATTCTTTCCTTTTTAAGGGGACAAAGGACAGTTTTGTCACTCTGTCAAGAGGGGGCCAACTCCTATAGGCAGGGGTCAGGCTGCCTGCTCGCAGGGGATAGCCGTCAGCAAATCCTGGAATGGTTTGGGTGGGAGGGCCCTTGGAGACCATCCAGTTCCACCCCTCTGTGGGCAGGGGTGCTGCAGCTCTGTTTGGTGCCTCAGGAGCTGCCTGGCCGTGGCACCTGTGGGGTGAAGGTCACACCTAATGAGCTGCTGTGCCCCCTCCCCAGCTCCTGAGCTCCCTGAGCCAGTGCCTGAGCCTGGACCCCCTGAGCTTCAGCGTCTGGAGGCAGCTCTACACCAAACACCTCGCCCAGTCCAGGTCAGTCCACACTGTGGGGGCCCAGTGCTCACCTGCAGAGCCTTTGGGGCACCTGAATTCCTCCTGGGAGCTCCTGACCCAGCCCTGTGTTCTCCTTCCCCGCAGCTTGCTGCTGAACCACCTCCTGCAGTCCTGGGAGAGCAGCAGCAAGAAGGTAGGGGTGGGCAGGGGGACGGGGGCACCCGTGGGCTGGGAGAGTGTCCCCGTGCTGCTGGGACAGCTCCCTGAGCTGGCAGTGTCCCTGTGCTGCTGGGACAGCTCCCTGAGCTGGCAGAGTGTCCCTGTGGCACCCGCCCTTGCCCTCCTGGTGCCATGGCAGCCCAGGGGGTCTGTGGGGACCGGGGGCTCCTGACACAGCTCCTGCTGTCCCCAAGGTGCAGCAGTCCCTGCAGGAAACGGTTCGCTCCTTCAAGGTGACAAATGAGGAGCTGGCAGCCAGGGGAGCCAGAGGGGACACGGACGTGGCCGCCTGTGACACTGCCTGCAAGGTGAGGGACAGGAGGGGACAGGAGGGGCAGGCACTGCCCAGCAGCACCCAGGGTGGGATCTCAGCTCTGTGCTGGGGCTCTGGCTGGCCCCTCCTGCTGCTGGCCACGTGCAGGGCCAGGGCCCCGTGGTGACACGCACGCAGGACACGCTGGGGACAGACGTGCTGGTCCCTGTCCAACCCCAGCTGCTCAACAGATGTCTCTGTCCCGGCTGGGAAGCCGGGGGTGGGTGGTGCTGCTGTGCTGGGGCCTCCCCGGTGCCAGGAGCCTGCAGTGACAGTGACAGGGCCTTGTCCTCCCCCAGGAGCTGCTGTGCAAGATGAAGGGCCGGGGCTTGCCCTGGTCCCGGCTGCTGCTCGTGCTGCTGCTCCTGGCTGCTGGATTCCTGCTGCATGATGTGCAGACACACGGCTCCTTCCAGGGTATGCTGGGCACTCGTGGGATAATCCAGGTTCAGAAATCCTCTGGGAGCACCAGGCATCCCCCAGCACTGCCAAGGCCACCACTGTCCCCGTCCCCACAAGTGCCACATCCACGTGGCTTTTAACCCCCCCATGGGATGGGAGCTCCACCATTGCCCGGGGCAGCCTGCACAGCCCTTGCTGTGAAGAAACTGGGTTTGTTTGAAACCTAAACCTCCCCTGTCACAAGCTTGAGGCTTTTTCCCCTCACTCAGGAGTGATCCTGCTCCCTGGGGTCCCTCCTGTGGCTGCTCCCCTCCGTGTCCCCGCCTGTGTCCTGTGGCTGCTGTGAGCAGTGGGGCCTGTCCATCTGTCCAGCTGGCGGCCCTGGGGGATGCAGGCACTGCAGGCAGACCCCCTGTTCCCCTCTGGGACGGTCTGCTCAGGGGGTTCTGTCCATCTGTCCCCTCCTGGAGCATCTCCCGAGGGGTTCCACAACACAGCTCGAGCTGTGTGTCCCCCCAGAGCCCTTGGGGACAGACAGACACGTGTCCCCACAGCCAAGGGCCACTCAAGGAGCACACCTGTGTGTCCCCCAGTCCTTGGGGACAGACAGACACGTGTCAGGTGACAGACAGACAGCCAAGGCCACTCAAGGAGCACCCCTGTTTCTTGCAGCCTCCTCCTGTGCCCGGCTGCTGCGCTCCTCCGGCGTCCTGCCCGCCTCCCAGCTGGCCTGGCAGAAGTTGTCCCGTGCCTGCCTGCAGGGCTACAGGTCTGTGACACCCCTGTGGGTGGCTGCTGGGGCTGGGGCTCTTGTGCAGCCAGGGCTGGGCAGGGAGCTGGGAGCTGTTCCCAGCCCTGCCTGGAGCCATTGCAGCTCACACTGGAGCTGGGAGCTGTTCGCAGCCCTGCCTGGAGCCATTGCAGCTCACACTGGAGCTGGGAGCTGGGAGCTGTTCCCAGCCCTGTCTGGAGCCATTGCAGCTCACACTGGAGCTGGGAGCTGGGACTGTCCCCAGCCCTGCCTGGAGCCATTGCAGCTCACACTGGAGCTGGGAGCTGTTCCCAGCCCTGCCTGGAGCCATTGCAGCTCACACTGGAGCTGGGAGCTGTCCCCAGCCCTGCCTGGAGCCATTGCAGCTCACACTGGAGCTGGGAGCTGTTCCCAGCCCTGTCTGGAGCCATTGCAGCTCACACTGGAGCTGGGAGCTGTTCCCAGCCCTGCCTGGAGCCATTCCAGCTCACACTGGAGCTGGGAGCTGTTCCCAGCCCTGCCTGGAGCCATTGCAGCTCACACTGGAGCTGGGAGCTGTTCCCAGCCCTGCCTGGAGCCATTGCAGCTCACACTGGTGCTCTCCCCACGGTGGCAGCTCCGTGCCCCGTGTGGGTGCCCCTGGTGCCGTGCCCAGCCCTGGCCTCACCTGAGGGCTCCCTTGCAGGTGGCTGGAGCACAGCCTGGCCCAGCACGGCTCCGTGGCCCTGTCTGTGCTGTGGCCTCAGCTGGAGCTGCTCTGGAGAACCGGCGGGGAGGTGGCCCGGGCTGTGTCCCAGCAGGGCCGCTCCCTGCTCGCCTGGCTCCATGGCAGCCTGCCCTGGCTCAGCGACTGGGTGAGTGGGGAGGGCACAGGGAGTGCCACTGGGGCTGGTGGGACTGGGACAGCTGTGCTGGGGGAGGCCTGATGCAGGGTGGTGATGTGTCTGCCCCTGCTGCTGGCAGGAGCCCCTGTGCTGCTGTGTGGGCAGGGCACAGCCCCAGGGCAGGGCTCTGGTGCCATCTGTCCTCTGTGGCACCAGCCCCCTCCAGCTGTGTGCAGTGCCCGTGGGAGGGAGAGGGCTCAGGACGCTCCCTGGTGCTCCAGAAGCAGCGTTCTGGTGGCACTGGGGTGGCATCAGTGTCACAGAGCGTGGGTGCCTTGTCTGCTGAGCGCTGCGGAAGAGGGGACCTGGGGAGGGTGGAATTTTCAGGGTTCCCTGTGGCAGGAAGGAAATGATGAATCTGACTCCATGTTTCTAGAAGGCTAATTTATTATTTTTATAATCTATATAAGTTATAAAAGAATAATTATATTAATTTATATAAAAGTATAAATAAAAATAATATAAAAGAATAATTATTTTATAATTAATTATTAATAGATCTATAGATAAAGAATATAATATAATATATATAATTATAATATATATAATATAAATATATATAATATAATATAATATAGATAATAAATATATATAATATAATATAACATATATTAATAGTTAATGTATTAGATTAAAGAATATTATACTAAAACTATCCTAAAGAATAGAGAAAGGATACATACAGAAGGTTTAATAAGATGCTAATTAAAAACTTGTGACTCTCCTCAGAGTCTGACGCAGCCTGACCATGATTGGTCATTAAGTCAAAACAATTCACATAAAACTAATGAACAATCACCTGTTGGATAAACAATCTCCAACCACATTCTAAAGCAGCAAAACACAGGAGAAGCAAATGAGATAATATTGTTTTCCTTTTTCTCTGAGGCTTCTCAGCTCCCCAGGAGAGAAATCCTGGCAAAGGGATTTTTCCAGAAAATGGGAGAGTGACAGGGGAGAGCTCTGGGATGCTGGGGAAGGGAGGGGTGAGATGGGAGTGTCAGAGGCAGCTCTGTGTGAGCCCAGGGCCCCGGGAAGGGCTGTTCTCACCCACACCACCTCTGCTCCTCAGCTGCAGAGCCGGCTGCCCGAGGCGCTGCTGCACCTGGCCGAGTGCGCGCGGGAGCTGCTGCACTTCCTGCTGCACAGCTGCCTGCTGCCGCTGCTGCAGGGCCTGGCTGCGGTGCTGCAGCGGGGCTGGCAGCGCTGCCTCGACTCCTGCAGGTGAGCAGCAGCCCCTGGGCTTCCTTCCCCTGGGCTCCCTGGCTGCTGCAGCTGTGTCTGTCCCTGTGCCCTGCCCTGCCCTGCCCAGGGGGCTCCCTGGGTGCTGCAGCTGTGTCTGTCCCTGTGCCCTGCCCTGCCCTGCCCAGGGGGCTCCCCGGGTGCTGCAGCTGTGTCTGTCCCTGTGCCCAGCCCTGCCCTGCCCAGGCGGCTCCTGTGCCCCCCATGTCCCTCATCCCTGGTGCCTCTGACTCCCCCCCAATCCCATGTTCTTGTTTTTCCAGTGGGGACGTGACGTGGGAGTGCGTGAGGGACCACTTGATGAGCTTCACCTATTCCTCCTGGATGTACCTGCAGAACGCCACCCTGGCCCTCAAGAACTGGGCCCTGGCCATGATTTCTGGGCACTGAGCTGCTCTCTGCAGGTCACACGGTGTTCTGGCTGCCCAGGGTGCAGCAGGACGCGGGGCAGAGGGCAGTGCCCGCAGGAACTTTGGGTCAGATCGGGGCTTTTGGGGAGGTTTATGTTTTTGGGGGCCGGGCAGACACACGTCCAGGTTTTTCCACACCCTGTGACCGCTTTGGCTTTCCCTGTCCCGCTGTCCCTGAGTGGGTGATCCCCATGCCCTTGTGTTCTGCCTGCGTACAGGATCAGGGGTGGACACCTGGAGCCTCTCACCTTCCCACCCCTTCCCACCAATGATTGAACTGATTTATTTTATTATTTTTTCCTTACAATTGCTTCGTGTGCTTTATATTTCTTCCTAATTGAACATGGCTATGTGTGGTGGGGGGGCAATCTGTCCAGACCCCCCTGCACCCCCAATCCCACCCACCCCGGGGGTGGCAGTGCCATGGCTGGGGTGGTTTAAAGGGGTCCAAGGACCTGCTGGTGCCACCCCACAGGTGGGGCCCGGGGTTGGGGTGTTCATGTGGAGTGGGGAGGTGGCCTGTTTGACCCCTGCCTCTGTTCATGTTTGTGTGTCACCCGTGGGGGTGTGTCACCTCTGTGGGTGTGCACGGGGGTTGGGAGCACCTGTGTTCTTGCAGGTGTCTGTGCAGGGGCACCCATCTGTGCCTCTGTGCTCACCGACGTGTGGGCACGTACAGGTGTCCGTGCCTCCATGCACACCTGTGCTCCGTGTGTGTGTCTGTGCACAGCCCTGTCTGGTCACACCCCTGTGTCCATTCACACCCTGTGCCCATTCACACCCTGCTGTCCAGTCACATCCCTGTGTCCACTCACACCCGGTGTCCACTCTGTCCGGTCTCACCTCTGGGGACGCGGCCGGCGCCGAGCCCGGCGAGGGGCGTGGCCATGGCACGAATGGGCGTGGTCCTGACCACGAATGGGCGTGATCAGCGCCATTAGGGGCGTGACCGGTCATGAGGGGGCGTGGCCTGTCTTTGCCAGAGAGGGGCGTGGTCGAGAGGGGCTGCGGCCCCGGTGCCGCTGCGGCCGTTGCCGAGGCGCCAGCCAATGGGCGGGCAGGTTGCTGGGAGGTGGCAGCCAATGGCCGCGCGCGTTGCTGTTGCCGGGCGGCCCGTACCGGCCGTGCCGCGGCCGTCCCGGGGCGATGCCGGTCCCGGCCCTGCCGGGCCATGGAGATCCGCTGCGGGGGTCTGCTCTTCAGCTCCCGCTTCGACTCGGGCAACCTAGCGCACGTAGAACAGGTGCGGCCTACAGAGCCGGGGGCCGGCCCCGCCGCCCGCGCCAACGCTCTCCCCGCCGCCGACTACGAGTTCAACGTGTGGACGCGGCCCGACTGCGCCCACACTGAGTATGAGAACGGCAACAGGTACCGCTGGCCGGGGAACCGGGGAGGGCCCATTGGGACCGGCCGGGCTCCGCGGGGATTCATTCCCCCGGGAAGGGTCCTGGCGGGGGCCCGGGAGCGGCCGGTTGTGGCTGTCGGTGGAAGGGGCGGCGGCAGGGCCGGGGGAGCCGGTGCCGTCAGAGGAGCCCTGGGAGGGGGCTCGGTGCCCGCGCCGGGGGGTCTGATGGGCTCCGGCGGTACCGAGTAGGGGTGGGTGCCTCGGGAGGAGGAGCGGCGGGGCCGGAGGTGCCCTGGGAGGATTCTCGGCGGGTCCCGTTCCGCCCCGCCGGACTCCGACAGCTCCCGGTGGGGCCGGGTGGGTGCAGAGGCAGCGGAGAGCTCGGGCACCCGCGGGCAGGGGCTCAGGCGGCGCCGCTGCACCGTTCCCCAGGTCCTGGTTCTACTTCAGCGTGCGCGGGGGGGCCCCGGGGAAGCTGATCAAGCTGCACATCCTGAACATGAACAAGCAGAGCCGGCTGTACGCGCAGGGCATGACCCCCTTCGTGCGCACGCTGCCCGTGCGGCCGCGCTGGGAGCGCATCCGGCAGCGCCCCATCTTCCAGGTGAGAGCCGGGAGGGACCCTGTGCTCGGGCCAGGGCAGCTCTGGGGGCACGGCCACGCTTCGCTTCCTGCGCTGGGGGGAGCCCCAGGGCCAGCCGGGCTGGGGGAGCAGCTGCTTTGTTCCTGGCATCTCCAGGGAGGGACGGGAGTAGCAACAGCTGCTGTGCCAGGGGGAGAGCCAGGGGCCAGTGGGCACCCCAGTGCCTGCTGTGGGCCAGAGGAGAGCAGCAGGGGCCATGCTGGGCTGGCTCTGCCCCTGGGCTGTGCCCAGGGGGAGCAGCAAGGGCTGTGCTGGGCTGGCTCTGCCCCTGAGCCGTGCCCAGCCCTCTCCCTGGTGTCCCTGGCAGATGGTGGAGACGCAGTTTGTGCTGTCCTTCGTGCACCGCTTCCTGGGAGCACCGTGGGGCCACCACCTACTTTGCCTTCTGCTACCCCTTCTCCTACACAGAGTGCCAGGACATGCTGGCACAGCTGGATGGCCGCTACCAGGACTGCAGGCACATGTCCCCCAGCAGGTGTGCCCCCCACTTTCTCCTTCCTGGCTTTTGTCCCACCTTCCTGGCCCTCACACCTTTCCTGGCCTGTCCCTGCTTTGGGTTTTTCCCCTGGGGAAGCTCTGTCTGCAGCAGGAGGGTCTCTGTGCCCTCCCCATAGCTGCCTGGCCCTCCTCACCCTGAAGGAACGGCTGCTCGTGCTCCCAGCAGGCTCTGAGCGTGTCCAGCAGCAAACAGCCCAGATGTGGGGTGGTCCTTGTGGGGCTGGGGCTGCTCAGCTCCCGGGGTTGTGAGTGTGGGCAGCATTCCCCACCCAGCTGGGAGCTTCTGGGGCTGGCTGAGATCCCCTCTCCCCCCCAGCCCCCTGGACTCGGTCTATTACCACCGGGAGCTGCTGTGCCACTCTCTGGACAAGCTGCGTGTGGACCTGCTGACCATCACCTCGTGCCACGGCATGCAGGAGAAGCGGGAGCCCCGGCTGGACAAGCTCTTCCCAGACACCAGCACGCCCCGGCCTCACTGCTTCACTGGAAAGAGGGTGAGAGACCACGCTGGGCTGGGCTGGGGGCAGCAGCCCCCGCGGTGGCACCTTTCTGCAGCCCCCATGGCTGGGACCAGAATGGCACTGTGGCCCCAAGGGCTGGAGCTTCTGGGCAGAGTTTGTGGAGCAAAGTCTGTGAGACCCTTTGCTTTTGGGGTCTCCTGGGGCAGGCAGGACACCCCCCTCAGCCCGTCTGTTTGTCCCCAGGTGTTTTTCCTCAGCAGCAGAGTCCACCCAGGTGAAACCCCCTCCAGCTTTGTCTTCAACGGCTTCCTGGACTTCATCCTGCGGGAGGAGGACCCCCGTGCCCAGATGCTGCGGCGGATGTTCGTGTTCAAGCTGATCCCCATGCTGAACCCCGACGGGGTGCTGCGGGGCCACTACCGGTGAGTGCAGGGCCCTCTGCCCTGCCTGCCAGCCTGCTCGGGGTTTCATGGGGCTGGAAAAGTCCTCCCTGACCGCTGAGTCCAGCAGTTCCCCTAAGGAAAAGGAGCAGGAATGGTTTATTTGAGTATTGGCTGGTAGATGTGAGCAAAAGGGCAGTGTCCTTCCCTAATGGGTGTGAATGTGGAAAAGGCTGTGAGTTTGCTGAGGAAGGGATCTCAGAAAGCTGATTCTATAGGTTTTGTAACGTTTATAAAAATCGTAGAATCCTGGATTCACTTGGGTTGGAAAAGCCCTGTGAGACCATAGAGTCCAACCACCCCAGCACCGCCCAGGCCACCACTGACCCTTGTCCCCAAGTGCCACATCCACAGGGCTTTTAAATCCCTCCAGAAATGGGGAATCCACCCTTGCCCAGGGCAGCCAGTGCTAGGGCTAGACAGCTCTTACCATGAAGAAAGTGTTCCAAATATCCAACCTAAGCTTTCCCTGGTTCAACTCAAGGCTGTTCCCTCTGGTCCTTCCCTAGTTCTCTGGGAGCAGAACCTGACCCCACCACATGGACTCCATTCTCCTCTGAGGGAGTTGCAGGGAGTGACAAGGTTCCCCCAGAGCCTCCTTTTCTCCAGGCTGAGCCCTTCCAGCTCCCTCAGCCACTCCTGGTGCTCCAGCCCCTTCTGGTTGCTGTCTCTGGGGAGGATCATGCAGGACTGTGCCACACTGCGCAGTGTCACTGCTCTGGTAGCTCCTGGCCATTGGTCTGGCCATTGTTGGCATTTTTGGACAGAGCCCAAAGCCCTCAGTATTCCAAGGCGAGCTCAGCTCTGCCAGGGTGTGGAGACCCTGGGGAGGCATTCCTGGTCTAGGGAGACACAAGGAGCTTCCCTCAAAAAGCTGTTAGACCCCATTGGCTCCTTCCCCCGCTCCTGTGTCTGTTCCTATGTCCCTGAGCCAGTCCTTCCCCATTCCCTGATTGGCCCTTGTCTTTGTACTGCCCCGGACCAGGGTCAGCCCCCGGGCCCCTGCAGAGGGAAATTGAGACTGTGTGTGTGTGGGTGCTGGCACCTGAACATCTCATCGCACGGCTGAATAAAACATCTGTGGATGTTATGCAAAGGCCCTTTTTGCTTCCTTACCCTGGCCTGTGCTAGCAGCAATTCAGCCTGCTGCCCCAGGGTGCCCTGGCAGGTGCTCAGGTATGTGTGGCTCTCCCTGCAGGACCGACTCGCGCGGGGTGAACCTGAACCGGCAGTACCTGCACCCCGACGCCGAGCTGCACCCCGCCGTGTACGGGGCCAAGGCCGTCCTGCTCTACCACCACGTGCACAGCCGCGTCCTGCCCGGCTCTCCGGACTGGAGGACGTTTGTCTCCCCTCTCAGCACCAGCTCGCTGAGCCTAAAGTCTCCCAACTGTCCCGTGCCAGCCGTGGAGGCCGCGTTATCAGAGCTGGACAAAACCAACAACCTCCGCAACTCCCCCGGCTCCTGGCGTGCCAGCACCCGCTCCTGCCCGGCTGACAGCAGCCCCCGGACGCTGGCCCAGGATGCCCAGCTGTCAGACAGCTCCGAGCGAGCCGCCTGGATCCTGCCGTCGAGCCACGGCAGCGAGCACTGTGAGGAGGGGCCCTGGACGCCCGCCCCAGCCCCGGGGCCCGAAGCTGAGCCCGCAGAGCCCATCGCGCCCCGGGACAGTGGTCTTGCCTACTACGTGGACCTGCACGGCCACGCCTCCAAGCGCGGCTGCTTCATGTACGGCAACAGCTTCAGCGACGAGAACGACCAGGTGAGGGCACCGCCCAAACCCGGGGCTGCTGCGGCTGCTGGACCCTCCTGCTGCTCTGCCCAGGGGCCCCAGTGCTCCTGCTGCTGGGAGAGGGGCGTGGAATCCCTTCCTTTCCCCTCCTCCTTTCCTTCCTTCCTCCTCCTTTCTTCTTCCTCCTCCTCTCTCTCCTCCCCCAGTGTGGTGACCAGGGCAGCAGGAGGTCTCAGATTCCCCCTGGGAGCTGGTGAGGGTCAGCAGGGTGTGCTCCCAGCTGGCTGTCAGGAGAGCCCATGGAGGGGTGGGCAGCATACCCTTGAAATGTGGGTCTCCTCAAGCCAGGTCTCCTCCAGCCAGGTCTCATAAGCTCTTGGAAACCTATTTCACACCCAACATAGCTCAGCTACCTTAGAAGGCATAAAATCAGCAGGATGGCTTCTGTGGTAGTGTTGGAAACAACAAGGTTTTAATAAAAGGCAAAATAACAAAACTCTTTACAGAGAAAAACTGAGCCAGGTGCAAGAGGTCCTTGCCCCTGGTAAAACACCTCACAAAAGCCATTAATTTCTTTGTTCTCTTCTTTTTCTGGTAAATTGCTCAGGTGGGACTTTTTGGCTCCTGTCCGATTGGGTATCCTTAAGTTTGAGGTGAAGTCCCCCAGGTCCTATGGGATGCCTTTTCCCCTAATTGATGAGAGAAACTTGTGGGATTCTTTCCTTTTTAAGGGCACAAAGGACAGTTTTGTCACTCCCTCAATGGGGGCTCATTCCTATATACACTGGGCACAGCTGGAGCTTGTGAGACCCTGGAACTGGGCAGAGCGGGCCCTGGTGCCACCCTGTGCTCGGCACTGCTCCCTCTGGATCAGGATGAGCAGCCAAGGGCCCCCGCTCAGCCCTGCTGCTCCCTGCCCCCTGCAGGTGGAGAACATGCTGTTCCCCAAGCTCATCTCCCTGAACTCCCCTCATTTTGACTTCACGGGCTGCAACTTCTCGGAGAAGAACATGTACGCGCGGGACAAGCGCGACGGGCAGTCCAAGGAGGGCAGCGGCCGCGTGGCCGTCTACAAGGCCCTGGGCATCATCCACAGGTAGGGCAGCTCGGGGCCCCCTGGGGGCACAGAGTGCCTCTGCTGGGGGGGATGTGGACAAAGGGGAGCCGGTTCTGTGGGACAGACAGCCGAGTGGCCCCAGGGCGGGTCAGCAGAGGCTGGGCCTGGTTGTGCCGGGTGCTGCCGTGTTCCTGAGATGCAGGCTCAGCCAGGCTCCTTTCCTTCCTGTTCCTCCCCACCCCTCTGCAGCTGCTCTGGCTGCTTCTCCCTGCTCTTGCACAGCTTTCTGAGGGGAATTCTCCTCTTTCCTGGGTGTTCCTTGTCAGAATTCAGGACATCCCTCTGCCTGTCCTGAATTCCAGCAGTTCCTGGCTATATTGAACTGTAATTAAGTAGAGTTGCGGTGGGCACAGCATCCCCGTGGCTGTGTGTGAGATTCCAGCCTCAGCCCATCAGTGATCCCGTGAGCTGGGATGCCTGTGATCCATCCCTCTCCCACATGGGATGGGATATTCCTGGGAACATCCCATGGGATGAGGCAGCCAGGCCCACAGACTGGAGGTTCTCTCAGTTTCCTCAGCGCTTGCTGTGTACTCAGCTGCTGCTTTGTGCCCAGTCCAGCCCCACAGGAGCACACACACACACACACACCACACACACACACACACGTGGGCTTTGGGCTTGGCTCGCTGGGGAGCTTTGCTCTGAGACTGACCTGGAGCAGCCCAGGCTGTTGATCCAACAGCAACATCACAAAAAGTGCTGGGAATGCTCACAGTGCTCGTGTGGGCCCCAGGCAGACTGGGACAGAGCTGCTCAGGTTTTCTGCTCTGCTGGCCCTGCAGTGGGACAGATGGGACCAGTGGGACAGATGGGAGCCATCCCAGCTGGCAGCTCCTAGCCCACACTTCTCCATCCCTCTTCCTCCAGGAGGAAGTGCTCCAAGGCACCTTGAGGGTCAGGGGAAGGCTGTAGCTGCCCACTCCCTGGATTATTGGTGGTGACAGTTGATAATTCCCTTTCTCTACCCATCGGGGACCCTCCCATTCCCCACCACCTTCCAGAGGTGACCAAGAGGTCTCCTCACAGGGACTTGGCACTTTGGGTGCCACTCTCAGACATCCATCCCAAATTCCCATCCTGCTGATCTCTGGTACAGCCGTGCATCCCCACACAGGGCGTGGGCCGTTCCTGCCGTTGAGGGGGCTCTCCTCAAAACCCTGCCCCTTTCCCTGCACTTCTGTGTCCTTTGGAGCAGGACCCCCTTCCTGGTGCAGTGGGACCCCCTTTCCAGTGCCCTGAATCTGCTGAAGTGGCTCTGCCAGGGGAATGATGCGGGATAACCCCAGCCCTTCTGTGGGTCGTGGGGTAACAGGGGCTCCCTCGTGCCCCACAGCTACACCCTGGAGTGCAACTACAACACGGGGCGCTCGGTGAACAGCATCCCGGGGGCCTGCCATGACAACGGCCGTGCCAGCCCCCCGCCGCCGCCCGCCTTCCCCTCCCGCTACACCGTGGAGCTCTTCGAGCAGGTACAGGGCCCAGGCCAGCCTGCAGGGGGAGTGACATCCCGAGGGTGGGCTGGGTTTGGGGCTGGGGCTTCTTCCCTCCCCTTGCTTTGCTGTCCCAAGCTCTAGGGAGCTGCCCCTCTCCCCAGTGCCCCCACTCCCTGGCATCGCCCCTTCCTGGTGCCCTCATCTGCCCTCGTGCCCCCCTTCTCCTGGTGGCTTCCTCTCCCTGTGAGCCCCTCACTATTGCTCCTCTCCCCAGTGGCCCCCACTGTATCCTTCCTTCCCTGTGTCCCCCTTTCTTCCCCCATGCTTCCCCTCTTCCTGTGCCCTCTGGTTGTGCCCCACACTGTCCTGCTCCTCCTGTCCCCTCATGCCCCCTCACGTGTGCCCTGTGGTTGTGCCCCACACTGCTGTCCCCCGGTGCCCCTCACCTGTGCCCCACCCTGTCCTGCTCCTCCTGTCCCCTCATGCCCCCTCACGTGTGCCGTGTCCCGGGCAGGTGGGCCGGGCGGTGGCGGTGGCAGCCCTGGACATGGCCGAGTGCAACCCCTGGCCGCGGATCGTGCTCTCGGAGCACACCTGCCTGGGCAACCTGCGTGCCTGGATGCTGAAGCACGTGCGGGGGCTGCGCGGCACCGCCGGGGGCCCGCGGAGGAGAGGAGGTGCCAGGACCCCCCCCAGGAGCTCCACGTAAGGGCTGGCTGGGGCGAGCGTGGGAGCTGCAGGATAACGGCACTTAGAGATGATAAGTGTCCCCAAGTGAGTCACCTGCCAGGGTCACCTGCCCTGGCCCTAGCTCTTCCCAGCCCTGGGAACGGCGGTTGTCAGTCCCCCTGCTCCGAGCCGGCAGCAGAGAAGGGCACCGAGTGAACTGGTTGGGATTTGCCTGCCCCAGTAATCTGGGAGGTCTCTCCTGCCTCACGTCCAGCACTGGGCTGAGATGGGACAGGCTGAGGGAGCTGGAAAGGGGCTCAGCCTGAAGAAGAGGAAGCTCAGGAGGATCTTCTTCCTCCCCACAGCTCCCTGACAGCAGGGTGGAGCAGGTGGGGGTCGGGCTCTGCTCCCAGGGAACAGGGACAGGACAAGGGGAAATGGCCTTGAGTTGTGCCAGGGGAAGTTCAGGCTGGGTATTGGGAACAATTCCTTCCTGGAAAGGGCTGTCCAGCACAGGCTGCCCAGGGCAGGGGTGGAGTCAACATTTCCAGAGGGATTTAGAGCCCTGTGGCTGTGGCACTTGGGGCTATGGGTCAGTGGTGGCCTGGGCAGTGCTGGGGAGGGGTTGGACACCATGGTACCCAAGGCCTTTTCCAAACTCAGCAATTCCTTGGTTTGGGACTGGGGCTGAGGAAGTGGGAACCCTGAAACAACGCTGCTGGGACAGCGATGTACAGCCCCAGCACTGGGGCTGCAGCTCTTAGGGACAGTCCTGGTGACATCCTTGTCCCCAGCTGTTCATCAGCTCCTGAGGAGGAGTCCAGGGCTCTACACTCGGTGCTGGGTTGTGGTGGTGGGTGGAGGGTGCAGAGGGGAGACCCCTCACCGTGCTGGGCTGACCCCCATCTCTCACCCCTGCAGGGGGCTGCCCACCTCGGCCTCTGACAACGCGCTGCCCCGTGCCAGGAGCTTCAGCAGCGGCACCGCTGGGAGCGGGGGCAGCCAGCAGGACTCCCCCCAGATCCGAGCCTCCCCCAGCTTCACCCTGGGCAGCCCCAGGCCCCCGGCCGTGCCCGTGGCCTCGCAGAGCCCTGGGGGTGGCGGCAGCAGCCCGGCCCTGGGCAGAGGTAAGCCGGGCTGGGGAGCCCTCGCGCGCCTGCTGCGGCGCCTGTCCAGCTGCTGGGCAGGACCACGGCCCTGAGGGAGCAGCACCAGACACAGTGACAGTGGCTTTGTGTGCAGCTGTGAGTGTGAGGGGCCTGGCCCACAGGAGGGGGCAGGGCTGGCACGGCACAGCCCAGCTGAGCTCCTGCTCCACTGGCATGTGGGGGACCCTGGGCACTGGGGCTGCAGGGAGATGCTCCCCTCCCGTGCTGGGACCAAAGGGCTTCTGGAGAAGCCAGCACAGAAAACCTTTGCTCAGCTTCCCACTGCTCCCAAGCATTCCTAAGGCCAGCAGGGACACACCAAAGTGCCTTTCTTCTCTTTAGGCACTGGCTGGGCAACAGTAGGTTGTGAGCTGTGAGCTGGCAGGGGGCACCAGGGGGTTTCCAACATGCAGAGTCCCCTCTGGTGGGGGCTGATGTGCTGCAGTGGGGTGCCAGAGTCAGGCAGGACACTGGCTATGCCCCCTGTGCTAGCAATGCCACCGTGGGGCAGGGGCTCAGGGCCGTGGGGGCAGGCAGTGGCAGCCCTGCGCTCCCATCCGCTGTGGGGCTCAGCCCTGGGGCACTGTGCTCCAAAGCCTCCCAGTGCCCAGGGCTGGGGCTGTGAGCTGGGGCAGGTGCCTCCCTGTGTGCCTGAAGCCGTGCTTGTGTTGAGCTGTGTTCCTCCGGTGTCCGTCGGTCGTATTGTGCTCGGGGTTTGCTGCCCAGCCCTCTTGTCATGACTGTGTCTTGTCTGCCATGAGAACATGGTGGGGAGGAAATAAAAGGCTGATGTTCTCATGGGCACGTTGTTCCGTCTTTCCTTTGGCCAGGCCTGCCTGGAGCGAGCCCTGGCCCCACCCCTGCCTGAAGGGACTGGGAACAGTTGGGGGCATGAGCAGGAACAGACTGTGAGCTGAGGGGCAGAGCCTGGTCCCTGGTGTCCCCAGGAGCGACTGCCTGGGGTCTGCTGCCTCCTGTGCTCCCCCTGGCACGGCCTCCTCCAGCACAGGGACCAGCAGAGTGAGTGCCCCATGGCACACTGCACCCTCGTGCTGCCTGGCACTGGGACCAGGACCCAGCTCTTCCTCCCCTGCCCTGGCACAGCTTGGCCTGCTTCCAGCCTGGCCACTCCAGACCTCCCCCTGCCCTGGCACAGCTTGGCCTGCTTCCAGCCTGGCCACTCCAGACCTCCCCCAGCTCTCCCACCACCTTCTCCCCACCTACGAGGGGCCCAGCACTGTCAGCACTGCTGTGTGTGCACGGGGATCAGGGCCCAGGGATGCTCTGAGCCCTGGCTTTGCCTTCCAAGGGCCATGCTGATGCCCTCAGGCTGGCTGTGCCACCCCAGGCAGCAGGGAAGGAGCTGAGCCTGCTTGGAGCTGGGATAGGGTGGAGACCCTGCTGCCCTGGTCTTGTCCCACCCTCCCCCTCCCTCCCCGTGTCCCACTGCAGCCTGGCCACGCCCTGGGGAGCCCAGACCTGTGTCCCTGCTGGGGGACCCCCAGTGACACCCTCAGCTGCTGCTGGCCTTGCTGGCCGAGGCTGGCACCAGCTGTGCTGTTTTAGTCCAGGTGAAGCCAGCAGGGGCCGTGGCCCGTCCTGCCCAGCAGAGGCTCCTGCTTGCAGGGTCCCATTTCCCACGGGGTCTGGCCCTGGCTTCACCCCAGGGGGCAGTGTGCCCCCACCTCACTTCTTCTGTGGGATGGGGAAGAAACTGGGTTGGGATAAAGACTTTAACCAGGTGAGCAGAAACTGGGGCAACTCAGGTGTGTTCCTTCAGTGCTGTCCACTGCAGCCAGGCCCCAAACACCTTCCTTTTCCCCCCCAGCTCCCCTGGCTGAGCAGATGTCCCATGTCCCAGGACACAGCCCAGTTCAGAGGGCACAGCTGTGTCCCCAGCTCCTCACTCCTGGCTAAACCTGGCCAGCAAGGTCACACCAGTGCTGTGGGACACCAAGGCAGGAGCTTGGCTGGAGCTGGGCAGCACGAGCTTGGATTGAGCTCTGTGCCCATCCCATCCTCCCCTGGCATCGGCCACTGCCAGGCCACCCCTCAGTGCTGGGCTGTGCGGAGGGGCCTGGCCCTGGCAAAGCTGGCAGGGAGAGACACTGCAGGGCACCGTGCCACCAGGCTGTGCCACTGTGCCCCACGATGGCCCCAGCCCAGCTGGTGACTCCAGCGTGGCACCGAGCCCTGGCCAGCAGGGCTGAGCTCTGTCTCCTCTGTCACACAGGCACTGTGCCCAAGGGCACCCGGGCAGCGCTGAGCACCAGCCACGAACCACGGGAGGCCCAGCGAGGCGGGCAGGAGCTCCAGGACATGGCACTTCTGCAGGTACCAGAGGCACAGCAGGGAGGGACCAGGGGTGCAGCAGGGCCCAGGGAAGGGGCTGCCCCATGGCTCTGCTGGGTGGGCCCCTTTGGGGCGCTGCCCCACAGACTGGGAGCCCCTCAGGGGCTGGGAGCCTCCCCAGATGTGGGGCTCTGCCAGATATTTCTGTCCCACACACCTTGCCCCAAGACAAAGGGGGGACAAAGACCTGTCACTGATCCTCTTCCCCCTCTCCACAGGTGCTCCCAATGAAGCTGAATGCCCGGAGAGCCCCAGGAAGGCCTGGGTAGGTGCCGCTGCCAGCTGTGGGCTCCTCTCAGAGCCCCTGCCAGCAGTGGTGCCAACAGAGCAAAGCCCCTGGAGGCAGGGAGAGCTGGGTGAGCACACAGCCCAGGCTGCCGGGAGCACCGTGCCCCACTGACACCGTTCTCTGTCCCACAGGGCTCTGCCCGGAGGCCCCCGCGCCCCCCGCGAGGGTGCCGAGCACCGAGGGACCCTTCCCGTGCTGGGGCAGACGGCCGCGCCCCGAGCCCCGGCCCCGCCGTACCGGGCAGCGGCGGAGCCGGCAGAGCTGCTCCGGCCCTGCTCCGCCCCGTGCCTGCAGCGCCTGGGCAAGGGCGCGGCGGCGCCGCTGTCGCTGCCCGCGCCGGTGCTGTCCCCCCCCGGGGCACCGCAGCACCGATCCCCGCTGGCCCGGCTGCTGCCCACGGCGCCGCTGCTGCTGCGCTGAGCCCCGCCCGGCCCCACTCCGCCCGCGGGGGGTCGGTTATAACGTCACACGGTTTTGTCGTGTATCATCGTGTTTCCGTTAAAGCCGGTTTGGAAGAAGCTCGGGCTCGCGCCTCTCGGGGCGGCCCCGCGGGAGGGAGGCAGGGAGGGCCGGGCGGGACGGGCGGCGGGAGCGGCGCCGCCGCGGGGCCATGGCGGTCGGTGCGGGCTCCCCGGGGCTCCTCACTCCTGCTTCTTGGGGTTGTTGACGGCCACGTAGTGGTAGAGCACGACGAGCAGGAACAGCGAGACGCCCAACATGTTGGCGAAGATGGCGAGCTGCACGTCCGTGATCATCCTGCGGGCCGGGAGAGCGGACACGCTGCCATCCCGAGGGGGGATCCGCCACCGGCGGGACCCGCTGAAGCGGCACGGCCCGGCTCCAGCCCCTGCCGGGGCCCCCCGGGGTCCCGGTTCCCGCTCCTGCCCGGGCCCCTTAGTGCCTCGCTCTCTCCCGTTTCCCGCCCCTGCCCAATCCCCCCGGTGCCCCGCTCTCCCCCCGGCTCCCGTCCCTGCCCGGTCTCCCCCGGTGCCCCGCTCTGCCCCCCGGTTCCCCCTCCTGCCCCGTTCCCCCGGTGCCCGCTCTCCCCCCGGTTCCCGCTCTCCCCCCGGTTCCCGTTCCTGGCCGCTCTCCCCGGTGTCCCGCCGTCCCCCCGGTGTCCCGCGCTCACGCTCCGGCCCTGCCGCTCCGACACGTCTCCCTGCACGCGCCACTTCCGGCCGCGGGGCACGGCGGGAGGGCCCGGCCCCGGCGGTGACGTCACGGCAACCGGGCCCGGACCAAGCGGCGGGCTCGCGGCTGCCGTGACGTCACGGCGCCCGGCCCCTCCCAGTCTCGGTGACGTCACTACAGCACCCCGCCCCCTGGCGGCCGCCGCCGGCTCCGTCTCCATACAAGGCGCGGCGCGAGGGCGGGGCGGGGCCGGGCGGCCCCGGGGCGGCCGCGGCTAATTAGCGCTAATGAGCCTAGTGACAGCTCCCTGCAGCTGCTGACAGCGGGCGGGGCCGCGGGGCCTCGGCGGGACGGGCTGTGCAGAGGCGAACCGGGGCATACTGGGAGCTGCTGGGCTCTATTGGGAGCTGCTGGACTGTACTGGGAGCTGCTGGGCTGTATTGGGCTGTTCTGGGAGCTGCTGGGCTGTGCCGGGCTGTACTGGGCAGTACTGGGCCGTACTGGACTGTACTGGGAGCTGTTGGGCTGTACTGGGCTGTACTGGGCCGTACTGGAGGCACGCCGGGCCTCACGGAGCTGGGATGTGCTGCGATGTGTGGGTCGCACTGCGGTGGCCTGCGGGGTCTTGTGTTGCTGGTCCCCACTCGAGGGGTCCCAGCACCGAGTGCCCCCGGGATCCTGCCCGCACCCCGGGCCCCGTCCCTGTGCCCCCCACGCTCGGCCGCGGAGCCCCAGCACGGTCAGGAGTCCCCTGGGACACGGCCAAGACACGGCCCCCGCAGCCTTCCATAGGCCCCGCAGCTCCCCATAGCCCCCCACAGCTCCCCACGGCCCCCAGAGCCCGGAGGCGGTGCCACCATCCCCCCGGGGCACAGGCACGGCTGGCCCCGGGCCAGGCCCAGCCCGGGCCCCTCAGCCCCGCGTCCCCTCCCGGTGTGTCCCTCCCCCGCATCCCTTCCCGCAGTCCCTCCCCCTCCAGCTGCCGCCAGCTGTTTGTGCTTAACCCTCGCTCCCCGCGGGCGGGGGGTTCCCGCGCCTGACGTCACCGCGGGGCCGCGGCCAAGGCGTGATGTCACCGTGCGGCCGTGACGTCACCGCAAGGCCGGGGAAGCCATGGCATCACCGTGGGCTCGGGGCCACGGCGGCCCGGGGTGGCCGCGGTGTGACCGGGGTGTGACCGCTGCCGTGCCAGTGTCCCCGGTGTCCCCAGTGTCCCCAGCACGGTGTCGGGGTGGGGCCGGCGGCGCGGGGCAGCACCGGGCTCGGTGCTGGCACCGGGACGTGTCCCCTGGCACGGGCTCGCGGGTACGCGGGGACGTGGCACTGCAGGATGCGGTGCCGGTGCAGGGACCTGTGGCTGCTGTGCCCAGTGCGGGGTGAGCACCGAGGCCACCGGCGGTCGCCGAGACGCGGGGCGCGGTGCGAAGCCGGTGCCGGAGCCGGTGCTAGCGGCGGCCGTGGGACACCGATGGCCGCGGCGGGTCGGTGCCGCAGCGGTAGCCGCGGCCGCCTCGCTGGCCGCCCGCGCCCTGGCCCCCTGCCCGGCCTCCCTGGCTGCCCCGGCCCCGGCCCGGCCTAACGAGGAGCAGATGTGGCGGCGGCGGGGCCGGCGGGGCCGCGGTGCCCGGCGCGGCTGGGGCGGGGGCCGCGGCGGGCAGGAAGCGGGGGGCCCCGGGGACCCCGCCGGCGGGCAGCGGCGGCGGGGCGGCTCTGGTGGCGAGGGGCTGGCCGAGGGGCGGCCTGGGGGAGGGCAGAGCCGAGCCGAGCCGTGCCGAGCCGCCCAGAGCCGCGGAGCCGCGACGGGACGCCACATGCGGTCCTGAGCCGCGCCGGACCGGGCTGACCGAGCCGAGCGGAGCCGCCCCAGCCCAGCATGGCACCCTGGCTCTGGCCGTGCCTTCTGGCCGCGCAGGCCCTGGCCGCCAACTTCCCCCCCCGGTACAGCCTCTACACCGGCGGGGCCGCCCCGCTCGCCCCCGGCCCGGCCGCGGCCCACAGCGGTGCCCGGGCCGCCAGCCGGCACAGGTAGGAGCCGCGAGCACCGGGACGCCCCGGGACGCACCGGGACGCACCGGGCGGCAGCGGGGACGCGGAACGCAGCCCCCACCCCGCTGCCACGGGAACCCCGGCGCCGGGCAGTCACCGGCACGTGCCACGTCCAGCCCGGGGGGCGGCGGGACGGGCGGGGGTCCCCGAAGCGGGGGCGTCACCCCCGGGCCCGGCACGGGCGGGCAGTGGGCGCACGTGGAGGGTCGGGGCCGCCGGTGCAGCGGGGCCGACGATCGCGGGCCGGTCCTTGCTCGGCATCACGCGTGGGTCAGCGCTGCCGGAGAGGGGCACCGGGGCCCGGAGCCGCACTCTGCCCTTCCCCGTCCCGCCTCGGACCGCGGGCAGCGTGCGGCCGGGGGTCGGGGCGCTGCGCGGGCGCGGGGCTGGGGGCGGCCCCATGCTGGGCTGGGGTCACGGCGCATTCACCGCGGACACATCAGCGCCGCAGCAGCGCGGCCGCAGGGCTGGGACTGCCCCGGCCCCGCGGTGGCCCCGGGGGGATGGCGGGACCCGGCCGCAGCGCGGGGTCCCCGGGGAGGGGCGCCTCCGGTCCGGCGTTGGGCACGGGCACGGTGGAGCGTTTACGTGCGGGTTTGGGGGCTCAGGGGGGCTCTGCACGGGTCGGGGTGTGCGGTGCTCCATCCCCGCGGCTCGGGGAGCGCGGGGGGTGCCCCCAGATCCTGCCCTTTTAGGGGAGCTCTGGTCCCATCCCTCGCCTGGCACGGGGACAGCCCCGGTGCGGGGCGGTGGGACCCCAGGGCAGCCCGGGGGTCCCGGGGCCTCGCGGGTGCGGGGCTGGGATGGGGGAAGAAGAGGGGGGCCGTCGGTCGGCGCAGGAATTCCCGGCGGCCCCCGGGGAGGAGCTGGAATCCAGCCGGGGCCTGAGGGGAACCAGCCGGGCTGACGGGAACCGGCCGCCGCACCGGGGCCCCGCGGCGGGGACCCAGGGCCGGGGGCCGCTCCCCGGGGGGCTGCCCGGTGGGGCCGGGGGGCCCGAGCGGGGCCCGGGCTTCGGGTCCCGACCATATAAGGCTGCAAGGACGGGGTCCCGGCAGCGGGGCCAGGCTGCGGTCCCACGCGGGGGGGCTGGGGTCCCGCAGCCTGGGGCGCTGCGCTGGGACCAGTGCGTGGCTGCCACAGCTGCGGCACGGAGGGGCAGGGAACACACGGGGTCACACATGGGGCAGCGCACAGGGTGCTCTCCCTGGGCCGGGCAGGATGCACGGCACGGTGCGATGGGCTGTGGGCACCCTGCTCCCGGCAGAGCCCATCCCTGCGGGGCTCCCGAGGGCAGCCAGGGCTGGGGGGCTGCAGGGGTCGCCAGGCACGGCTGAGAAGCTGTGCTGGGGCGGGATCCGGCCCATTAACCCGCATCGGGCCGTGACCGTGCTACCGGTGGGGCTGGTTGGGCAAGCACAGGAGAGCGCCGGGGGATCCGGGGTGTGGCCAGAGGGGCCGCGGTGTGCTGGGGGATGCGGGGTGTGCCTGGGGAGCTGGAGTGTGCCCGGGAAGGCCTGGGGCAGGGCGTGTTGCTGTGTCTCTGCCGGGGTCATGCCTGGTGCCTGCTGTACGCCAGGACAATGGCTGGTGTGTGCGGGGATGCTGAGCACGGTGTGTGCCGGAACAACGCCCGCTGTGTGCTGGGATGATGCTAGGTCCGTGCTAGGGCAGCTCCAGTGGCTGCTCGGTGCCGGGATGATGATGGCTCCTGGATGCCAGAACGGCATGTGGTGTGTGCCCAGATGGTGCCCAGATGATGCCCGGCGTGTGCCGTGCTCGGTCCGTACCAGGACGATGCTCGGTGTGTGCCGGGTTGGCACGGTGTGCCAGCGCCCCCCGGCTGTGTGCCCTGACCCGCTCCCTCCGGCAGGAACTGGTGTGCCTACGTGGTGACACGCAGCGTGAGCTGCGTGGTGGAGGATGGCGTCGAGAGCTTCATCAAGCCGGACTATCAGCCCTGCCCCTGGGGGCAGCTCCAGTGCCCCCGAGTCCTGGCGTGAGTGGGGCCGGGAGGGCTCTCGAGGGGTTCGGGGCGTTCTGGGGGGCCAGCACAGAGCCGGGGCGAGCCGCGGCCGCGCCGCCGCCACTGGTGTTTACCCACCCTGGGGTCATGTTTACTTTTGCGCAAGAGTCAGTGACCTCAAGCGGTGACCGGCCACTGTCCCCCCGTGACGTGCAGCAGAGCTCTGGGGCACCCCGCGGCTCTCCGGGCCATCGCTGGGATGGCCCTGGGCCTGGTGGGACTGGTGACAGGGTGACAGGGCTGGGCAGGGGCAGCCGCCCGGCCGCTGAGCGAGCCGCCGGCGCTGCAGGGTCAGGCCGCAGCCTGTGCTGGCTCTGGCTCTCTGGGGCAGCCTGTGCTGGCTCTGGCTCTCTGGGGCAGCCCCGCGCCTCTCCTGGCGTCCCCCAGCCCCGTCCCGTTCCCCTGCAGGTACCGCAGCTTCCTCCGGCCGCGCTACAAGGTGTCGCAGCGCACGGTGTCGGAGCTGGCCTGGCGCTGCTGCCAGGGCTACTCGGGGCCGGACTGCAGCGAGGGCCCCGCTCCAGCGTCCCCCCAGCCCACCGGCCGCCCCCCGCCCCGGCCAGGCCGCCCCCCGCTCTCCGGCTTCGGCAACCCCCTCAGCGGCCTGGGGGGCGAAGGTACAGCTGGGGGATGCGGGGGATGCGGGGACACGCTGCGTGTGGCCTGCCCCTGCCCCTGACCCCGGCGGTGCACGGCAGGCGGCGGAGACACCGAGAAGGTGCGGCGGCTGGAGGAGCAGGTGCGGCGGCTGAGCGAGCAGCTGGAGGAGCTGCGGGCCGGGCAGGAGCCGCCGCGGGCGGCCGTGGAGGGGCAGCCCGGGGGCCAGCAGCCGGCGGACGCGGAGAGGTCAGAGGTGCGGGAGGCGCTGAGCCACCTTCAGCGGCGCCTGGAGGAGCTGGAGACCCGCCTGCAGCGCACCGAGGGCGGCCGGGACGGCCCGGGGGCTCCGGCGGGCCCGGGGACGGCGGCGCTGTACGAGCTGGAGCAGCGGCTGCAGGAGCTGTGCGCCGCCTGTACCACCGGCACCGAGGGGCTGCGGCGGCAGGCGGCCGAGCACCGGGAGCGGATGCGGGCGCTGGAGAAGCTGGTGGAGTCGGTGGACCAGCGCAACAGGGATGCGGTGGAGTCGGTGCAGAGACACATCAGCAGCCTGAGCAGCCGGCTGGCCCCCGCCCCTGCCGCTCCCCCCGCCCCCGGACGTGCTCCGTCGCCTGGCCGAGCTGGAGCGGCGGCTGCAGGGGCTGCCGGTGCCGGCGGCGGGCCCGGGGCAGGGGCCGGTGCTGGCGCGGCGGCTGGCGGAGCTGGAGGGGCGGCTGAACGCCTCTCGCGCCGGCCCGTGGCCCTCCGAGCCCGAGGGGCGGCCGGGCGGGCTGCCGGGGCGCCTGGCCAACCTCAGCCGGGCCGTGGAGGGGCTGGCGGCCAGCGGGGCGCAGCGCGGAGCCCGCCTGGAGCAGCTCGAGGGGCTGCTGGCCCGCTGCGGCCCCCCGTGCCCGGGGCAGGACGGGGCGCTCGACCCCCGCCTCCGGCAGCCCGAGGACACCGAGGGTCTCTGGGAGGACGGGCTGGCCGGGACCCTGGTGGGGCTGCAGGGGGAGTCGCTGGCCGAGGAGCTGGAGCAGCTCCGCAACCGGACAGGGCGGCTGGAGGCGGCTCTGGAGGAGCTGAGCGGTGACCCCTGCGCCCGGCCCTGCGCCTCGCCGGCCCCCCGGGAGCCGGAGCTGCTCCCGCCCGGCCCCGATGAGCCCGAGGAGGAGCCGGAGGCACCGCTCGAGGGCTTCGGCGTCCTGGGGGGCCCGTCCCCGTCGGAGCTGCGGGTGCTGCGCGGGGAGCTGGCGGCGGCGCTGGCGGCCCTGAGCGGGCTCAACGCCACGGTGGAGGGGCTGCAGGACGCGCTGGACGAGCAGGACGCGCGGCAGCGCCAGCTGAGCGCCGCCACCGACCGCGTGGTGGCCGAGCTGGACCAGGCGGCGGCGGCGTCGGCGGCGCGACAGGCGGAGAGCGAGGAGCGGCTGGAGGCGCTGGCGCGGGAGCTGGCGCGGGCCGGGGGCTGCCCCGCGGGGCTGGAGCCGCGCGTGGCCAAGCTGGAGGGGGTCTGCGAGCAGCTGGAGGCGGTGGCCGGGGGGCTGCGGGGCGTCCGCGAGGGGCTGGGCCGGCACGTTGCGGGGCTCTGGGGCGCCGTGCGGGAGCTGAACGCCACGGCCCGCGGCCAGGCCGCCCTGCTGGACAAGGCGCTGGAGCTGCCAAGCCGGCTCGGCGCCCTCAACGCCAGCCTGGGGCACCTGCGCGGGGAGCTGCAGCGCCTGGCACGGCTGGAGCGACACGGTGCGGGGACACGGGGGACACCGGCGGCTGCGGGGACGTGCGGGACCTGGGGCACTGCGGGGGGACATGCAGGGGATGGGGGGCGTGGGATGCGGAGGGCACGTGGGGCTGCGGGAACAGTGGTGGTGGTGTGGGGACACGGGGATGTGGGGATATGGGGATGTGGGGACACAGGACACGGGGGTGTGGGGACATGGGGATATGGGGATATGGGGACATGGGGATATGGGGATGTGGGGACACAGGACACGGGGATGTGGGGACATGGGGATGTGGGGATGGGGATGTGGGGACACAGGACACGGGGATGGGGATGTGGGGACAGGGGGACATGGGGATGTGGGGATATGGGGATGTGGGGACACAGGACACGGGGATGTGGGGACACAGGACACGGGGATATGGGGATGTGGGGACAGGGGGACATGGGGATGTGGGGATATGGGGATGTGGGGACACAGGACACGGGGATGTGGGGACATGGGGATGTGGGGATAGGGGATGTGGGGACACAGGACACGGGGATATGGGGATGTGGGGACAGGGGGACATGGGGATGTGGGGATATGGGGTGTGGGGACACAGGACACGGGGATGTGGGGACACAGGACACGGGATATGGGGATGTGGGGACAGACAGGGGACATGGGGATGTGGGGATATGGGGATGTGGGGACACAGGACACGGGGATGTGGGGACACGGGGTCACCAGGAGTGCTGCAGTGGGTGTGGGGAGGCAGGGGCTTGGCTGGGGATGCTGCGCTGTGGGCCACAGGGCCACAGGAGGATCCCGGCTGTGGGGCTGCAGTGTGTGGGGACAAGGGGACATCACGCGTGGGGCACCGGCCGTGGGGCCAAGGTGGCTCTAACGCCCTCCTCCCTCCAGGCCCCCCTGGGCCCCCTGGACCTGCTGGCCCCATGGGTGAGACGGGCCCTCCCGGCCCCTCTGGGCCCCCTGGCAAGGATGGAGAGCAGGGTCCCGTGGGCCCCCCCGGTAAGGCTCAGCGCCCCCCGTGTCCCTGACCACGCTGGTGTGGCTGGACCCCGTCCCCGGGGGTCCTGCCTCAAGCTGGCCCTGCAGCAGCCCCTCCTCATCTTTCTGCAGGGCTGCCCGGAGAGAGAGGTAGGGCTGGGGCGCTTGGGGTGCGGGGAGGGCCACGGGGGGCTGGGGGCATGCGGGGAGCTGGGGGCTGCGGGCTGGGGGCTTGCAAGGGGAGCAGGGAGCAGTCTCGGCTGGCACGGGGAGGCACAGGGTGGCTGTGGAGCAGGGGGCGCTGGGGACGGGGTCAGGGGGCGCACGGACACTGAAGGGGCGGGTGTGGGTGTGGGGGGCTTGTGGGGGACAGGGGCTGCGGGGCCGCCGAGGGTACCAGGGCGGCAGAGGGAGTGAGGGAAGGGGCACGGCGGTGCCTCACGCTGCCGCCGTGCCCAGGCGCTGTCGGGGAGCCGGGCTCGGTGCCCCGCGTCGCCTTCTCGGCTGCGCTGAGCACCCAGCGCACGGAGCCGGGCACCGTCCCCTTCGACCAGGTGCTGCTCAACGACGGCGGCGCCTACGACCCCGAGACCGGTGAGGGCCCGCGGGGGCGCTCTGGGGGCTGTGGGGTGCGTGTGGGGCGAGGGATGTTGCAGCAGGGGCCGTGGGGGGCGCAGAGTCCCGGCGTGCACGATGCCGCGTGTGGCGGCAGCCCGGGGCTCTCGGACGGTGCCGTGCCCGCGCCGGGATCCCCCACTGGCCTTGGGGCGCCGCAGGGATGCGGCTCTGGGGGCACCAGCGGTCCCGGCAGGTCCGTGACCCCCCGTTCCTGCCGCAGGCACGTTCACGGTGCCGGTGCCCGGGCGGTACCTGGTGAGCGCGGTGCTCACGGGGCACCGGGGCGAGGCGCTGGAGGCCGTCCTGTCCCGCTCCGGCCACGGCATCGCCCGCCTCGACTCGGCCGGATTCCAGCCCGAGGGGCTGGAGAAGGGGCCGGTGGCCGCGCGGGGCCCCAGCCCCGGCGCCCTGGGCGTTTTCAGCCTCCTGCTGCCGCTGGCGGCCGGCGAGACGCTCTGCGTGGACCTGGTGTCGGGGCGCCTGGCGCACGCCCCCGACGAGCCGCTCACCGCCTTCAGCGCCGCGCTGCTCTACGACTCCGAGGAGCCCTAGAGCGGCCGGGACCCCGCAGGGGCGCAGCCGGGCCGGGGGGTCCCCCCGCCCGCCGGGACCCCCACCCCGTTATTTATCAGCACCCCCCGCCCTCGCTGTCCCGCACTCCGGCCCCGCACCGCCCCCCACGGCCCCTCCCGGCCCCACCGCCCCCACAATAAAGATGCGGCACCGGGTTTTGTACCCGCGGCTCCGGCTGCGTCCCTCGCCCGCGGGGATGGGCTGGGGAGGGGCTGCTGGCTGCCTGGTGTCACCGTGTCACCGGGCTGACAGGTGTCACCGTGTCACCGGGCTGACAGGTGTCACTGCGTCACCGGGCTGCCATGTGTCACCGTGTCACCGGGCTGCCCGGCGTCACCGTGTCACCGGGTCACCGGGCTGACAGGTGTCACCGTGTCACCGGGCTGACAGGTGTCACCGTGTCACCGAGCTGCCTGGTGTCACCGTGTCACCGGGCTGACAGGTGTCACCGTGTCACCGAACTGCCAGGTGTCACCGCGTCACCGAGCTGCCAGGTGTCACCGTGTCACCGTGTCACCGAGCTGCCTGGTGTCACTGCGTCACCGAGCTGACAGGTGTCACCGTGTCACCGGGTCACCGGGCTGACAGGTGTCACCGTGTCACCGTGTCACCGAACTGCCAGGTGTCACCGTGTCACCGAGCTGCCTGGTGTCACCGTGTCACCGTGTCACCGGGCTGACAGGTGTCACCGGGTCACCGAACTGCCAGGTGTCACCGTGTCACCGAGCTGCCTGGTGTCACCGTGTCACCGGGCTGACAGGTGTCACCGTGTCACCGGGCTGCCTGGTGTCACCGTGTCACCGAGCTGCCAGGTGTCACCGTGTCACCGGGCTGCCATGTGTCACCGTGTCACCGGGCTGACAGGTGTCCCTGTGTCACCGAGCTGCCAGGTGTCACCGGGCTGCCAGGTGTCACCGTGTCACCAAGCTCCATCGCAGTCACCGCTGTGCACCGCAGGGTGGGGTTTGGGGCGGGGCAGGAGGTTCCAGCTGTTTTGGGTGTGGTTCACTGGGATGGCAGCTGCTGGGACCTCCCAGGTGCCGTGTCCAGGTGTGCTGGGGCAGCTCCAGGCCGCCCGTGCCCCGAGGTGAGGGCTGTGCTGGGGGTGACAGGCAGGTACCTGCCAGGGGGGCCCGTGGTGCCACTGTGGTGCCCCTGAATCCACCTCAGGTGGGGCTTTCACCCCCTGCTGTTGGGTCAGCTGGGGTAACCCCATTCCTCCACTTCAGGGCTGTTTGCTGGGCTGGCAGGGCCTGCCAGGGGTCAGGGGGGCTGTGCCCAGCCCTGTGCCCCCTGTGCCCAGCCCTGTGCCCCCTGTGCCCAGCCCTATGCCCACTGTGCCCAGCCCTGTGCCCCCTGTGCCCAGCATTGTGCCCACTGTGCCCAGCTCTGTGCCCAGCCCCGTGCCCCCTGTGCCCAGCCGTGTGCCCCCTGTGCCCAGCTGTGTGCCCTGGAAGGGGCGGGATGGAGTGGTGGGAGGTCCCAGGGTGTCGATGGTGGAACAGGCTCCAGGCTGGGTCTGGGGCACTGGCATCCCCTTGGAGATTCAGGCGGTTTTGGTGCAGAAAGATCAGGATTTGGGGCCGGGCAGAGGGGGCATCCAGCCCCAGTCTGTGCCCCCGCTGCTGTGGGAGCTCGTTCATGGTGAGCTTGGGACTGAGCCTTTTGTCCCCAGGTGCTCTTGGCATCTTCAGGTGAGCACCAGTGGCTTTGTCTGTCTGTCTGTCTGTGTCTGGGCTCTCTAACAGCTCACTGGGGGTTGGTGTGGGACAGGGGCACTGCTGGTTCTGTTAATGCAGCTCCACTGCTGGTGATGTGTAAAAATGTGTGAGAAATATCATCAAATCCCAGGGTGGTTTCAGTGAAAAGAGAACTTCAGGACCACCCAGTGCCACCCCTGCCATGGCAGGGACAGCTCTCACTGTGCCAGGGTGTCCCAGTGTCCAGCCTGGCCTTGGGCACTGCCAGGGATCCAGGGTGGGCACCCTGTGCCAGGGCCTGCCCACCCTGCCAGGGAACAATTCCTCATTCCCAAGATCCCATCCAGCCCTGCCCTCTGGCAGTGGGAGCCATTCCCTGGCTCCTGTCCCTCCAGGCCTTGTCCCCAGTCCCTCTGCAGCTCTCCTGGAGCCCCTTTAGGCCCTGCAAGGGGCTCTGAGCTCTCCCTGGATCTTTCTCCAGCCTGAACGTTCCCAGCTCTCCCAGCCCGGCTCCATGGCAGAGGAACTCCAGCCCTTGGCCTCCTCTGGACCCACTCTTATCAGCTTTTATTTAGGATCAGTGGGATCCCTGCTCACAGCCAGGCTCTCATCCTGCCCTGCTCTGGGGCAGCAAATCCCAGCGTGAGCAGAGTCCTTGGGAAATTCCCCTGTCAGCAGAAGGTGGAGATCCAGAGCCGTGCCCGGAATTCCTGGAGAGGAGAGAACTGAAAGCCAGGAAGGGCTCAGCCTTTCTCCATTGTCCCTGCACTGTGTCCTCTTGGAAGGGTCTCTGTCCCACCCTGGATCATCCCTGGGCCATGACAGGCCTGGCCCCTCTCTGCCCGTGGGGAGCAGAGGGGAGCAGAGATTCCTGCTGGTTCCTTTCTGAGATTCACCAGTCTTAGAAGGATCATTGCCCTCCTAACCGTGAGAAGAAGGAGTTTCATAAGGAAATTGGGTGTGAGAGTCTTCCTACAACTCCTAGAACCATGGAAAAGCCATGATTCCATCAAATATTCCTGACCACCCCCAGCACTGCCCAGGCCACCTCTGTCCCCTGTCCCCAAGTGCCACAGCCACAGGGCCTTGAACCCCTGCAGGGATGGGCACTGCAAACCTCCCTGGCAGCCCCTGCCAAGGCCTGAGCACCCTTTCCATGCAGAAATTCCTCCTGATGTCCACCCTGAGCCTGCCCTGGCCCAGCCTGAGGCCATTTCCCCTTGTCCTGTCCCTGTTCCCTGGGAGCAGAGCCCGACCCCCCCTGGCTGTCCCCTCCTGTCAGGGACTTGTGCAGAGCCACAAGGTCCCCCCTGAGCCTCCTTTGCTCCAGGCTGAGCCCCTTCCCAGCTCCCCCAGCCCCTCCTGGGGCTCCATTCCCTTCCCAGCTCCCTCAGCCCCTCCTGGGGCTCTGGACTCTGTCCCCAGTCTGCCCTGCCTGAACAGCTGGGTCATTGTCATGGTCACTGCAGGGTTAATCCCCCTGCAGGCTCCGGGGTGGGCAGAGCAGAGCTGGGGGTGCTGCAGGCTCCTTTGGGCACAGCAGGATGGGGCTGGGGCAGCTGAGGAAGATTATCCTTTATTGTTAATTATGATTAATGCTATGTTAGATTATCCTTTATCCATTGTCCATTAACCCTCATGGTCCACGAGTGCTCTCCAGGAAGGGAGGTGGACAATGAGCCACTGAGCAGGGGGAGATCAGCTGGATCTGCTGCAGCTGCAGCTGCTGGGAAGTGAGAGGGCTCCTAATTACCCTCCTAATTAATTAGTTGGGTGTTGGAGTTCTGGGCGCTGAGAATTTCAGATTTTCTGTGCTGACAGACTCTGAGCCCCAGGAGAGCACTGCATTTGACCTGAGGCCGTGGAGAAGCTTCCAGAATTGATTGAGAGCACTGGGATTGTGGATGTGGAGTTGGGTAGAAGTGTGTGATGTCACAGGGTGGAAAACTTAGAGTTTGGGGTTTTAGAATATGGTAATAAATATGGGGCAAGATGGAGGTTTTAGGGTGGAGGCTGCTCCTTCTTCACCTTCTTCTCCTTCTTCTTTACCTTCTTCTCCTTCCTCACCTTCTTCTTCTCCTCCTTCACCTTTTTCTTCTCCTTCTTCACCTTCTTATCCATGGGTTTGGGTGATTTTTTGTAATTGGATGGAAAAGCCCACCCTGCAGAGTTTGAGGGATCAGTTATTGGGTTAAAAGTGAAAATAATTTAGGTGTCACTTCTTAATTGGATAGTTCAGCCTTAAAAGACCCTATAAAAAAAATTAAGAAAGACCTATGAAGAGACAGTTGGCCATTTTGTGCCTTGTCAGTGAAGAACTGCAGAACTCACTGCTGTGAGATTGTGACACAGGCAAGAGATAACAAACACCTGAGTCTGAATGTGAATTATCCTTTCCAGTGCCTTCAATCCTGACCTCGCCAGAGGCAGGAGAAGGAAGCCAGAATCCCCCAGGTGGGGGTCCCGTGTGCCTGGGGATGGCAGGAGCCCAGGTGTGCAGGGCTGTTCCACCTGAGGCTGCCATCCCTGGGCATTTTGGAAGGGAGTGAAACCCAGACCAGGGCTGGGATGTTGGACATGTCACTCGCTCCCAGCCCAGGGATCAGCACCCCCTGAGCTCAGGAGTTAAGTCTCCCCTGGCCTTAGCTCAGGGCTGGGGAGTGCAGGGAGCCCTGGGATGGTGTTGGGCATTTCCAGAGCTGTAATTCCAATCCAGAGTCTCACTCCTGTGCTGCAGAGGCACCAGGATGGCAACTGCAGAGAAAATACCCCAAACAGCCACACCACCACATTCCCAAGAGAGGGATCAGCCCTTTTCCTTCTCTAAACTGAAATCAGCAAACCCCTGCTGCCTGGGCAGTCCTGGCTGGGGGAGCTTTGGCACTAGGCTCTCATACCCATGGGGTCTGTGGCACAGATCAATCACAGCATCTCGTGCCTCCAAAGAGGGACCCCGACCAAGACACCCCTGGGGATTTTGTGGAATTGCAAAATGAGTCGGGTTTGAAAGGAATTTATGAAGAAACACCTGGGGATTTCGTGGAATTGCAGAGTGATTCAGGTTGGGAGGGACCTTAGAGCTCCTTCCACCCCCTGCCATGGGCAGGAACACCCTCCACTAGAACAGGTTGCTCCACTCACCTGAAATGTGTCTGCATGTCCGTGTGTCTGTCTGTCTGTCTGTCTGTGTGTCCATGTTACAGAAACTCCCCTGTCCAAGCCTGCTGGAGCCCTCTGGCAGTCACACTGCACCCCTGTGTAGGAATGTGCCTTTTGTTGACGGAGTGACAAAACTCTCCTTTGTCCCCTTAAAAAGGAAAGAAGCCCACAAGTTTCTCTCATCAATTAGGTGAAAAGACACCTCATAGGACCTGGGGGACTTCACCTCAAACTTAAGGATAGCCAATCGGACGGGAGCCAAAAAGTCCCACCTGAGCAATTTACCAGAAAAAGAGGAGAACACAGAAACTGATGGCTTTTGTGAGGTGTTTTACCAGGACCTCTTGCACCTGGCTCAGTTTTTCTCTGTAAAGAGTTTTGTTCTTTTGCCTTTTATTAAAAATTTTTTGTTACCAACACTGCCACAGAAGCCATCCTGCTGATTTTATGCCCTCTAAGATAGCTGAGTTATCTCAGGTGTCTTATAGATCTCCAAGAGCTTATGAGACCTGGCTGGAGGAGACCCACATTTCACCCCTGAGCTGCAGCTGCAGCCGCCCCGCTCCCCCAGCCACACCAGCCCCGGGTTCCTGGGACATCTCACACATCCCAGCCTTTAGAATAATTTAATCTTGGTGCAATAATTGGTAACAAAACAACAGCCCGAGCCGCTGCCTCTGAAAGGGACCCAGAGCAAAGGAGCCCCTGGGCTCTGCCCCCTCCCAGCCTGGGCGCGGCGAAGTCGGGGGGCTCCTGCTGGGTCCCCCCATGTGAAAAACCCGCTGGAAACACCTGCTGCCTCCGCCTGGGCACGGCAGCCCGGATCGGGCACGGCACGGCGGCAGCCCTCTTGCCACTCGGTCCGAGTACTCGCCCGCACCGATGTGGTGGGCGGTGAATGCGTTTATTAACGGCGGGACGGGGTCATTTATAACAGGGGTTAGCGGACAGCAACACGCGGGGCTGAGTAACGGCAAAGGGGAGCGGTTCTGTCCGCCCGGAACAGTGCGAGAGCTTGCGGCCCGGCCCTGGTCTCCCACAAAAACACTTGTTTCTAGAATTTTAAAAGTTTAATAGTAATAAAACGGTTATAAAAATGGCAATATAATTAGAGTAATAATAATTTGGACAATTTGGATTAGAACAATACGAGACAATAAAAAAAAAAAAAAAGTTACAGACAGTCCGGGTGCCTTTTCTGGGCAAAATAAGCCCGAAAAAGGACCCTCGTTAACAGAGGATTAACTCTTAAAAACAATAACCTGTTGCATATTCATACAGCTCATCCATGATGCATAAATTCCATTCAAACACAGGATTCTGTCTGGGCAGTGTCAGCTTCTTCCTCTTAATCCTGAAGGCGTCTCCATGGCTGAGCGAGGCAGGAAGAAGTTCCTTTCTCCTGATAATGGAGCAATAAATTCTCTTTCTCTGAAAGATTTTGGTGTCCTGTGCCTGCTGTCTCAGTGTGAGTACCTCATTTCTCTCTTAAAAAAAAGTATCTTACATAGCATAGTTTCTATTTTAACATTATAATTTCAAACTATATTTAACACACTACTTAAGAAAATTGATGCAGCGTAACTTTCTAACATAACGCATATAATATTCATTTAATATTTGCGAAAAGCCAATCATAAAATACGCATTTTTCACACCACAGCATTATTACAGGCACCAGAGAGAACAGAATTAAGGATTATGATAGGGCAGAAATTACTATCGATTTTAAATCACAAAGAATTCTCAAAAGTAATTTAATGCCAACTGCTGATTAATGTGCTGGTTGGGGCAGCCTCTATCCACCAGGCTGCTCCCAGCTGGGGTACAAGCTCTGGCACAGCCAAGGTGCTTCCTGAATGTGAAAAATGCCTCTTTTATGATTGGCTTTTCACAAATATTCAAATGAATATTATATGTGTTATGTTAGAAAGTTACGCTGTATTAATTTTCTTAAATAGTGCGTTAAATATAGTTTTAGGTTATAACATATGTTAAAATAGAAACTATGCTATGTACAGTACTTTCTTTAAAGGGAGGACTCACAGTGAGATAGCAACCACAGGACACCAAAATCTTTCAGAGAAAGAGAATTTATTGCTCCATTATCAGAAGAAAGGAACTTCTTCCTGCCTTGCTCAGCCATGAAAAAGCCGTCAGGATTCAGAGGAAGAAGCTGACACTGCCCAGACAGAATCCTGTATTTGAATGGAATTTATGCATCATGTATGAGGTGTATGAATATGCAACAGGTTATTGTTTTTAAGGGTTAATCCTCTGTTAACGTGGGTCCTTTTTTGGGCTTATTTTGCCCAGAAAAGGCATCGGGACTGTCCTTAACTCTTTGTTTTTATTGTCTCATATTGTCCTAATCCTAATTGTCCAAATTTTTATTACTCTAATTATATTATTATATATTCTATATATAATTTAGTATATATAATATTATATACTTATATATAATTATATAATATGATATATTTTATATATACTTTGTATAATATATATTAAATATATATATTAAATATATATTATATATATTTAATATTATATATTGTATAACCATTTTATTACTATTAAACTTTTAAAACTTAAAGAACAAGTGAGTGGCATTTTTCCCACTGAAGGCTCCCTGTCCCAGAGCTGGTGCCTCTGAACTGTCTGACTGTCACAGAGCTCAGCAGTCCCAGTCCCTGTCACCGGTCCCTGTGTCTGGCTCTGAACCCCTCTCCAGGCTCAGCTGCCTTGGGCCAGGCTTTCCCTGCTCCCCCTGCCCAGCCCCTCTCACCCCGGGGCTCTGCCCGGCCCAGCCTCTGCCCTGCCATCATCAGGAATCGCTGTCCCCAGCACTGGTGGCACTCCCAGAGCCCCTGCAGAGCTGGGAGCTCCAGACAGAGCTCACTGTGAGGCCCTGGGGGTGCAGGGGGACCCCCGGATTTCTGAACTCCCCCTCAGAGTGGAGCCCTGGCCAGGCTGGACCCAGCCTCAGCCTCAGATTCTCAGGGGTTTGAGCAACTTTGTCCCAGAGGACTAAAGATTGCAAAGCAGCTGTATCTGTAAAAGGAATTATTATTATTATTATTATTATTATTACGTGTAATTATTATTACATGTAAAAAGAGTTATTTATTATGACAAATTATTTGATGAAAGATCTTAATCAGAATTATTTACTGTACAGTATACAAGCCCAAATTGCTCAGTAGGGTATAGCGTAGCATAGTGCACCGTGTCAAAGCAGTTATTAAAGTGATTCCACTAAAGCAAGGCAAAAGAAACATTTATTTAGCAAAAAGAAATATTTATTTATTTATTTATTTGGAGATTGCTGTAACTCACCACACCAGGTGGGCAGGTCCCTTTCCTTAAATACCCGAGGAATATCCTGGGAGGGTGTCTGCCTCCCAGGGGAGAAACCTTCACCCGCAGCCTGCAGGAAAGGCTGTGCCAGGAGAGCCTCCCCCGGGAGTGCCCTGGGTTTTACCGTGCCACGAGCGCAGTCCCAGTGTGCAGCCAGCTCAGCAGCCCCCAGAGCAGGGCAGAGCATCCTGCTGTGTTGCAGTGTGATGCAATTTCCCGTTTTGGCTATCCCAGTCCTTTCCCAGGTGTGCCAATACCTTCTCCCTTCCCCTCTCCTTGCCTCCTGCTGAGAGCTGTCCGTCAGTCTCAGTAGGCCAGCAAGGCCATTGTCTGATTGGCAAAGTTCAAAAGATGCCTCTCAGCCCTGGGGTCATTGGCCTGTCTAGGTGTCATTGTCCCCTGAGCCTTCCCCCCTCCCACCTGGTTGGTGGGATCCCTACCCCTTCCCTCCCCCTGTCCCCGGGGTTTAAAAGGACACTGAGACCATGCGGTCAGCATTCTGTGGAGCTGTTACCAAGATTCAGAGATCTGTGATCCTGGAATAAAACTCTGGATTAACCCTCCGGCAGAATCCGTCTCCTTTTCCTCTTCACCTCACCTAAGGCCTTTCCATCAGAGGTGAAGCCTGAGTTCCTGCATGTCTGGACTTGTTCCAAGTGCCAGCTGCAATTTCCAGCCGGCCAAAGGTGTCTGTGAGGTGAAACACCACAGCTGCCGCCTCTGGTCAAGCAGCAGGGGTCAGACGAGCCCAGGCACGTTCCACCCGGTAATATTGGGATACTTTTCCAGTACTTCTGCACTGCTGGGAAGGGAACAGCCCCAGGGCTTCCCTCTGGCTCCCAGCTCAGCCTGAAAATTGAGAACCTGGGGCAAGCTGGGCAGCCCTTCGTGATTTGTTTTTTTTTTTGGAACAACTAAATATTCCTTGGCAGAATTGGCTTTTCCCCCATTTTCCACAGCCCATCACAATTTTGGGTTTCTTCCCCTCGTCTCCCTTCTCCTGCTGAGCTCTGCCACTCCTGCACAGAGTCAGGCTCTGTCAGACCTGGCCTCTGCTCTGGTGCCCAAGACCTCACTGTCCCCTGGATGTGACAATCCTGCTGTTCCCCACAACTAGAGCACACTGTCTCCATGGATGTGACAATCCTGCTGTTCCCTGTCATGGACATATTTTCTGAAAAATACTTTTGCAAAGATTTTTTTCTTGAGAAGCTGAGAGACTTCAGAAACAAAATGTAAACAATAGTTATCTGCTGCTCTAGAATGCAACAGGAGCGTCTTTGACTAATCTTATGTAGTTGTTTTTAATTAATAGCTAATCACAGTCTAGTTTCTCAAACTCTCTAGTCAGTTACAAGATTGTATTATCATTCTTTTCCTTTCTTTGCTAGCCTTCTGATGAAATTCTTTCTTCTACTTTTTTAGTATATTTTTAATATATCATTTTCTTTTAATATAATATATATCATAAAATAATAAATCAGCCTTCTGAAACATGGAGTCAAAATTCTCATCTCTTCCCTCATCCTGAGACCCTTGTGAACACCACCACAGTTCCCCACAATCAGAGCTCACTGTCCCCCTGGATGTGACAATCCTGCTGTTCCCCTGTCGTGGTTTGAGAGGAAGTGGGTTTTCTGGGATATGCCGTGGTCACCAATGGGTGCTCAGATTTTAATCCTGGCACCTGGTTTGGCCACTGGGGCATTGGATACGCCTCTGAGAACACAGGGGTTAAAAGCAGAGCTCTCCCCTGGGCAGCTCTTTCGGGTTTCTGGCCCAGCTCCTGGCTGGGCAGGGGAGGGGAAAGCCGTGCGGCCGGGAGGTAGGCCGGGCCTTGGACAGAGATGGGAGGTAGGCCCGGCCTGAGGATGGAAGGGTGGAAGAGAGAGAGAGACACCGGGAGCCATCGGGCATTCCCCCCTTCCCCAGGGAGACAGAGAGAGAGAGAGCCGGTGCCTGGGACTGTAACCTTGAAATTCGATATCCTGCGCTGGGGCACGGCCCGGCCGGTGGAGAAGGGGGGCTGCACCGAGAAGGAGTCTGGCCACTTGTAGGAGCTTTTAACCCCTTTTGGATAATGAAAACTTTGCGGAGCATTGACCTTCCCTGGAGGGGAGATGGAGTGGAGGATGAAGAAGGAAATGGGCAAGTGATGAAAGTCTGAGCAGTGAGAGATGTTTGAAGGATAGAGAAGAGTTTTAGGCTGGAAGAGATGATGGAGTGGCTTTTTGCTGGACTCTTTGTATAGCCATGGACAGAACCCTGTTTCCTTGTGACACAGAGACTGCATCCAGGGGGAGGCGATGGATCAGAACCAGGAGGGTTTGCTGTTGGTGCCCCTCGGCCCCAGGGGGCGAACAAATTTGGGGGGGACAGGTGTCCCAAAGGTGAGACTGCTCTTTTTGGAATGGGACAAAGCATCCTTAAAAGACAACCCCAGAAGCAGCTCTGGTCCGTGTTCAGTGGTGAGAGCACTGGACATGAAAGGAAGAGGTCACTATGGCACAAGAAGGACTCCTCTCCTCTTGATGGACTGAGAATTGATTATCTACAGGGTGGTGATGGACCGAGAGTTGGTGATTCGGGGGATGGATGTATTGGAAATTTGGTGGGGGGAGCAGGAAATGTATTTTGTAAGGTTTTCATTTTCCCTGTGTGTATTTCTTTTTACTTATAGTTGTAGTGTAGTTAACAAAGCTTTCTTTTCTTTATTTCTAAGTGGGGGCCTGCTTAGCTTATTCCTGGTCACATCTCACAGCAGAAACCAGGGAAAGTGTATTTTCATGGGGGCACTGGCATTGTGCCAGTGTCAAACCATGACATTCCCACAATCAGAGCACACTGTCCCCATGGGTGTGACAATCCTGCTGTTCCCCACAGCACAGTGTCCCCATGGATGTGACAATCCTGCTGTTCCCCAGAGCTCACTGTCCCCATGGGTGTGACAATCCTGCTGTCCCCCAGAGCACAGTGTCCCCATGGATGTGACAATCCTGCTGTTCCCCACAATCAGAGCACATTGTCCCCATGGATGTGACAATCCTGCTGTTCCCCAGAGCTCACTGTCCCCATGGATGTGACGATCCTGCTGTTCCCCAGAGCTCACTGTCCCCATGGATGTGACAATCCTGCTGTTCCCCACAATCAGAGCACACTGTCCCCCTGGATGTGACGATCCTGCTGTTCCCCACAATCAGAGCACACTGTCCCCCTGGATGTGACGATCCTGCTGTTCCCCACAGCACAGTGTCCCCTGGATGTGGTAATCCCGCTGTTCCCCACAATCAGTGTCCCCAGAGCTCACTGTCCCTGTCCCCACAGCACCCCTGGAATGGCCTCATCCATGCAGGGTGGATGTGAAAAATCACTTGGTTTAAAATTTCCCAATCACTTGTTTTAAATTTTTAAAAGTTTAATAGCAATAAAATAGTTATAAAAATAGTAATACAAAGTAGAGCAATAAGAATTTGGACAATCAGACTTAGGACAATAAAGAACAATAAAAACAAAGAGTTACAGAGCCCAGGTGCTCTGCTCTGTCCCAGAACACACCTCACTAACAAAGGATTAACCCTTAAAACAGCAGCCGGTTGGACATTCATATATCTCATCCGTGGATCAAACATTCCTTTCAAACCAGGGATTTTTCTGTTTATTGTCAGCTTCCCCCCATTCATCTCATCAATCAGCGTTTGGCTCCTCAGAATCTGGAAGGAGTCTGGAAGGATTCTGGTTCTTCCTGATAAAGAGATTATATATCTTCTCTTTGGGATTTTGGTGTCTTGTTGCTGTTATCTCTGTGCCAAGAATTTCTTGATGATCTCATCCATTCCTTAAGCTAGTTAATATTTTACATCACATAGTTTCTATTTTAATATTACACTGTAGCCGAAAATTATATTTACCACACTACTTAAAAAGGATTAATACAGTACTACAAATTAATACAACATAACACACGTAGTATTCCTTTTAATATTTGTGAAAAGCCAATCATATAATGTGCATTTTTCACAGTAGATATGGGACAGGGCTGGGTGAGGGAACAGCAGCTCTGCCAATGTGGGGTTTCCTTCCTTCCTTCCTTCCTTCCTTCCTTCCTTCCTTCCTTCCTTCCTTCCTTCCTTCCTTCCTTCCTTCCTTCCTTCCTTCCTTCCTTCCTTCCTTCCTTCCTTCCTTCCTTCCTTCCTTCCTTCCTTCCTTCCTTCCTTCCTTCCTTCCTTCCTTCCTTCCTTCCTTCCGCCCCTTCCGCCCCTTCCGCCCCTTCCGCCCCTTCCGCCCCTTCCGCCCCTTCCGCCCTTCCGCCCCTTCCTTCCTTCCGCCACTTCCTTCCGCCCCTTCCTTCCTTCCTTCCTTCCTTCCTTCCTTCCTTCCGCCCCTTCCGCCCCTTCCGCCCCTTCCGCCCCTTCCGCCCCTTCCGCCCTTCCTTCCTTCCGCCCCTTCCTTCCGCCCCTTCCTTCCTTCCGCCCCTTCCTTCCGCCCCTTCCTTCCACCACTTCCGCCACTTCTGCCCCTTCCATTTTCTCATTTATTTTTCTTTTTTTTGGGTATCGCAGGGCTCCTTCCCTCCTCCCTGAAGGGGCCATAAGAACCATCAGGCACCAGAAGCCCTTTCCTTTTCTGTGGATCATCCTCCTGGAAGGAAACAGTTTCCCCCAGTTTAATATAAATAACATTACTTTTAAAATTCAGTTTCCTGTTGCTGTGCCAGTGCAGCAAATCAGGCACAGGTGATGGTTTCAGCTATGGACAGAACGCAGCAATTCCTCAAGAAAAAACATAAGCTCTCCTCATTCTGGAAAAAAAGTGTTTTAATATTGTGTGTGCATTTGCTCTCCTCTCACCCAATAGAAATTTACCTGTAGGAAAATGCACTTTTAGGAATAGATTTTAGACACACACACAGAGTAACCCCCGTTACAAGCACCACAGCCCAGGAATCCTGTGCAGACACCAAAATAAAGCAATATTTCAGCTGACATTTGGCCTCTGGGGCCCTGCTGCTGGTGCAAGATTTCAGCTGTGCAGCCCAGCAGCCCCTTCAGACAGGGACAAACAGCACAGGCAGAGCTGGGGCTGCTCTGGACACCCTGAACTCCCCTTTTGGGGGATCCCAGTGCACAGAGCAGCCCCGGAGTGAGCAGCTGGCCCTGAGAGTGTCTGTGCTCCAGGTTTGGTGTCTGGGCAGCCCCTGCCTCTGGCAGCTGCCAAAGGAGCTCCTGGAGTGCCCTAAAGGAGTTATCAGAGATTAAACACAGTCTGTGGCACAGGTCTGTGTGTCTGTCTGTCCCTCTGTGTCCATGTGTGCCTGTGTGTCCATGTGTCCCTGTGTGTCCATCTGTCCCTGTGTGTCTGTCTGTCCCTGTGTGTCCATCCGTCCCTGTGTGTCCATGTGTGCCTGTGTGTCCATGTGTGTCCATGTGTCCCTGTGTGTCCATCCGTCCCTGTGTGTCCATCCGTCCCTGTGTGTCCCTGTGTGTCCATCTGTCCCTGTGTGTCTGTCTGTCCCTGTGTGTCCATCTGTCCCCATGTCCATCTGTCCCTGTCTGTCCCTGTGTGTCCCCGTGTCCGTCTGTCCCTGTGTGTCCATCCGTCCCTGTGTCCATCTGTCCCTGTCTGTCCCTGTGTGTCCCTGTGTCCATCTGTCCCTGTGTGTCCGTGTATCTGTCCCTGTGTGTCCATCTGTCCCCGTGTCCGTCTGTCCCTGTCTGTCCCTGTGTGTCCCTGTGTGTCCATCTGTCCCTGTGTCCGTCTGTCCCTGTGTGTCCATGTATCTGTCCCTGTGTGTCCATGTGTCCCCGTGTCCGTCTGTCCCTGTGTGTCCCTGTGTCCATCTGTCCCTGTGTGTCCGTGTATCTGTCCCTGTGTGTCCATCTGTCCCCGTGTCCGTCTGTCCCTGTCTGTCCCTGTGTGTCCCTGTGTCCATCTGTCCCTGTGTGTCCGTGTATCTGTCCCTGTGTGTCCATGTATCTGTCCCTGTGTGTCCATCTGTCCCCGTGTCCGTCTGTCCCTGTGTGTCCCTGTGTCCGTCTGTCCCTGTGTGTCCGTGTATCTGTCCCTGTGTGTCCATGTATCTGTCCCTGTGTGTCCATCTGTCCCCGTGTCCGTCTGTCCCTGTGTGTCCCTGTGTCCGTCTGTCCCTGTGTGTCCGTGTATCTGTCCCTGTGTGTCCATCTGTCCCCGTGTCCGTCTGTCCCTGTCTGTCCCTGTGTGTCCCCGTGCCCGGTCCCGCCGTGCGCGCGCCCTGCCCCGTGGGGGCGCGGCCGAGGGGGCGGGCCCGCATGGCCACGCCCTCCGAGGGCCCGGCGCGGCGGCGGGCGCTGATTGGCGGCAGCGCGAGGGGGCGGGGCCAGGGCGTTGCCGGTGCCCGGCGCGGTCCCGTCCCCGTGTCTGTCCCTGTCCCCGTCTCTGCCCTGGTCCCCGTCTCTGTCCCTGTCCCGGTTCCGGTCCCGGTCCCGCCCGGCAGCGGCCCGGGATGGCGGCAGCGGCGGGCGGCGCGGCGGGGAAGCGGCGGATCATGTGCGTGGGGCTGGTGTGCCTGGACATCATCAGCGTGGTGGAGGCTTTCCCGGCCGAGGACTCCGACACCAGGTACCGGCAGCGGGGGGCTCCGGTGTGCCCCGCACCGGCCCTGTGCCCACCTCCCGGCAGGTACCGGCAGCGGGGGCCTCCGGTGTGCCCCGCACCGGCCCTGTGCCCACCGCAGCTCCCGCCCCGCAGGTGCCTCTCTCAGCGCTGGCAGCGCGGCGGGAACGCCTCCAACTCCTGCACGGTGCTGGCGCTGCTGGGAGCCCCCTGCGCCTTCATGGGCTCGCTGGCCCCCGGGCCCGCCGCTGAGTGAGTGCGGTGCGGGATGGTGCGGGATGGCTCCCAAACCCACGGAGCACCGGGCCGACCCTCCCCGGCATTCCACGGGCCCCTCCGTGCTCCTGCCGCCGGCCTCGACCCTCGGCGCAGCTCCCGGCTGCCCGCCCGCCTCCGCCGCTCCGGTGGCGGCCCCCAGCCCGCTCTGTGTCCCCGCAGCTTCATCGCGGCGGATTTCCAGCGCCGGGGGGTGGACACGGCGCACGTGGCCTGGCAGCCCCGCGGAGAGGTGCCCTGCGCCTGCTGCCTCGTCAACGCCGCCAGCGGCTCCCGCACCATCGTCCTGCACGACACGTAAGGGCCGCGGCCCCGGGGGCAGCGCTGGGCGCTGCCAGCTCTGTCCCGAGGGTCCCTCCGCTGACTGCCGGGGGCTACCGAGTGCCGTGTGGAGCGACTGGCCGTAATCCCGCAGCCACTGTCACCGCCAGTCTCCCCACAGCCCTGTCACCGCCGGTGTCCCCGCAGCCCTGTCACGGCCGGTGCCGCTGCCGGGACCGGAGCTGGTATCCCCACACGGAGCTGGAGACTGGGGGTGATATCCCCACGCTCCGGAGTGCAGGACAGCCGGCACGGCCCCGTGGGGGTAACCCGGCTCCCTCAGCCGTGCCAAAGGGGGGTCAGGGGCTGTTGGGCACGGCTGACCCCAGGTCCCAGAGCGGCCACCGCGGCGCTGCCCTTCGAGTCCAGCTCAGGGTGCCATCATTAATGATTCACCCGGCAGTGCCTCCTCGGGACCTCTGTCCCGGTGGCGTGGGGCCGTCCGCGGCCCACGGGGCTGCCCTTCGCCCCGGGCACAGGCCAGGCAGAGGGTCCCCATGTCCCCCCGACCTCCGTCCCACAGGAACCTGCCCGACGTGACAGCCCGCGACTTCGAGCGGGTCGACCTCTCCCAGTACAGGTGGATCCACTTCGAGGTGAGCCCGAGGCTCGGGGGGTTCTGGGGGACCCCCGGCGCTGGGGAAAATCCCTCGGGCTGTACCTGAGCCCGGGACCGGAGGGAATCCCTCGGTCTGGGGGACATCCCCAGCGAGGGAGCATCCCCGGGACCGAGGGGCCTCCCGGGACCGGCGGTCCCCCGGTGATGCCGGAGCCGTGCCGTGTCCGCAGGCCCGGAACGCGGCGGAGCAGGGCGCGATGCTGGAGCGGGTGGAGCGGCACAACCGGGCGGCGGCGCCGGAGCGGCGGGTCCGGATCTCGGTGGAGCTGGAGAAGCCGCGGGAGGAGCTGCTGCCGCTAATGGGGCGGGGACAAGTGGTGCGGGACCGGGGCGATGGGCGGGATCGCCTGTCCCGATCGTCTGTCTTGATCACCTGTCCCCATCACCTGTCCCTATCACCTGTCCCTGTCACCTGTCCCGATGCCCTGTCCCGATGCCCTGTCCCGATCCCCTGTCCCGATCACCCATCCTGATCACCTGTCCCGATCACCTGTCCCGATCGCCTGTCCTGATCACCTGTCCCGATCACCCATCCTGATCACCTGTCCCGATGCCCTGTCCCGATCCCCTGTCCCAATCACGTGCCCCGATCCCCTGTCCCGATCACCTGTCCCAATCACGTGTCCCCACCGCCTGTCCCGGGCGAGGCCAAAGGCGTGGCGGGGGCGAGGTCGGGACAGGAGCGGTCAGATCTGCGGGATTTGGGGGTCCTGGTCCGGGGGAGTCAGGCTCGGGGGGTGCAGGGGGGGGCGGTTTGGATCGAGGGGTGCGGGAGGGCTCTGGGAGCTCAGGCAGGGTCAGGGAGCTCAGGGGGGTCTGGGGACGCCGCCAGGGCACAGATCTCACCGCACCTGGCTGGGGGTACCGGGGGCTGCCCCGCCCCAGCCCCTCTCCCACAGGTGTTCATCAGCAAGGACCTGGCCCGGCACTTCGGGTACCAATCGGCCCCCGAGGCGCTGCGGGGGCTGCGGGGGCGCATCCAGCCAGGGTAGGGGTGTACCTGAGAGGGGCCGGGGGACACACGGTGCGCCCCAGACCCACCTCACACTCCCCCAGGGCCACGCTGATCTGTGCCTGGGCTGAGGAGGGGGCTGATGCCTTGGGGCCCGACGGGCAGCTGGTGCACTCGGACGCCTTCCCCCCAGAGACCCTCGTGGACACGCTGGGCGCTGGGGACACCTTCAATGCTGCTGTCATCTTTGCCCTTGCAGAAGGTGGGCACAAACGTGGCAGGGCCACAGCACGGCCACGGTTCAGTTTGGCACGGCCACAGCTCATCCCGGGCCCCATCCCCAGGGAGGAGCCTGCAGGATGCCCTCACCTTCGGCTGCCGGATCGCAGGCAGGAAATGCGGGATCCAGGGCTTCGATGGCATCGTCTGAGCGTGTGCCTGGAGACCTCCGCAGCCCCCAGGCACAGCACTGCACCAGCAACCTCTGCACATCTCCACTGCACCCAGCAACCTCTGCACATCTCCACTGCACCAGCAACCTCTGCACATCTCCACTGCACCCAGCAACCTCTGCACATCTCCACTGCACCCAGAACCCCCCAGTAAAACCCCCCGTGCACCACTGCTGCCTCCCGTGTCCCCTGGCTCTGCCCCCGTGCCCTGGCTGGGCTCCCACTGCCCCGGGATGCACTGAGCACAGCCAAGGTCACCAGCAGTGCCTCTATTTCTCCATCCAATGCACTACAGCGGAGACCACACGACCCCAGCCCTCCTTGGCCCCAGCAGCCTGGCCAGGGCCATCCCCCTGCCCCTCTGTGTCCTGAGCAGGGCAGGGAGCAGTTGGGGCATTGCATCCCACAGCCCCCCCTGCCTACCCCTCCCCATGGTCCCTCCAGGCTGGGGCTGCCTGCTCCTCAGGGCCTTCAGCCTCAGGGGCTTCCTCTTCCTCTGTGGCATCACTACTGGGGGCTTTGGCCCCAGGGATGACTTCTGCCTCCGAGGCCTCAGCATTGGGAGATTCCACCTCGAGGGATTCCATCTTGGGGGCTCCATCCTCAGGGGCTCCATCCTGGGGGTCTCCATCCTCAAGGGCTCCAGTCTGGGGGGCTCCATCTTCAGGGGCTCCAGTCTGGGGGGCTCCATCTTCAGGGGCTCCAGTCTGGGGCTCTCCAGCCTCAAGGGCTGCCTGTTCTGGGTTTTTCAACCCCAGGTCCTGCCTTGACATCTCCATGCCCCCGCCAGGCACAGCCCCAAGCCCTGCCTGCTGCTCTAGTGGGGGCTGTCCTGGGGGACCCTTGTCCTGACCAGGCAAGGGCAGCTCGGGGGGGTCCAGCAGCTCGGAGGGATCCAGCAGCCCATCCCCATTCAGGTCCTGCCTTGCCAGGGCTTGGTCCACCAGCGCAGCCACCTGCAGGGATGGGGATCAGGAAGAGGGCTCGGCCCAGGGGCTCAGGGGGGTGTGAGGAGCCATCCCTGTGGACCCACCGTGTCAGGGTCTGGCTGCCCCCCAGCCTGTGCCAGCACCATGCCAAGTAACTGCAGCAGCTCCAGCCCGTCCAGGCGCCTGCTCTGGTCGTGGTCGTGGAGCACAAAGAGGTAGAGCAGGGCTGTGGGGCATGGGGGGCTGTGGGGCCGGGGTCCCTGGCCCCACCAGCCCCTCAGCCCCCACCACGCCCCCACGGCCTTACCCTGCTCCCGTGTCATGGCCTGCACGTCCTGCTCCGGGCGCCCCAGGCTCTGCACGGCTCTCCACAGCAGCCTGGGGGGAGCAGGGCTGGGCTGGGGAGCACTGCAGGGCAGGCTGGGCACTGTCCCTGCCCCACCCAGCACTGTGCCCCCCAGCCCCACGCTCAGCCCCGGGCCGGGGTGGGGGTCCCCAGGGCAGGCACTCACAGCAGCGCAGGCGGCTCCGGGCTCAGCGGGTCGGGATGGGGATCCACGGTTGTGGCCACGGGGGGCTCAGGCCTGGCCGAGGGACAGGGGTTGGTTACCTGTGCCCTGGGGGCTGCCCACCAGGCCTGACGCCCCCCACCCACGGCCTCTGCAGATCCAGGGGTCCCAGCCCTCGCTGTGCAGCTCAGACCCCCGTGCTTGCCCCTCCCATGGCCACCTTGAACTCCCCCTGCACCTGTGCCCCTACAGCCACGGAAACACCACAGCTCTGCCTTCCCTCAGCGGTGCTCCCACAGCTCTGCCTTCCCCTGTGCCCCCACAGCTCTGCCTCTCCTTAGCTGTGTGCCCCCCACAGCTCTGCCTTCCCTCAGCTGTGTCCCCCCATACCTTTGCCTCCCCTTGGCTGTGTCCCCATACCTGTTGGTGCTTGCCCTGGGGGCAGCCCAGGCCGCTGGCCCCAGCAGCACCAGCAGGAGCATCACCGGCGCGTTCCTCATCCCGCGACCTCGGGCTGCGGCGGGACGAGAACAGCGGGCTCGGGCTGGCCCTGCCGGGGGTCGGGCCCGTGGGAACTCGGCGCTGGGAGAGGGGCGGGGGCTCCGGGAGCTGCCCCTGTTCGCGCACAGCGGCGGGGACGCGCTCGCACGGCCGGAAGGGTGCGCGGGGCACGCAGAGTGCGTGGGACCGGCTGGCGCTGCCCACCCCGGTACGCACTCAGCCCGCACCCGCCCAGCCCGGTACCGCCGGTGCCCCCCGGTACCCACTCACCCAGCCCCGCTCGCGTGTCGGTGCCGCCCGCCCCGCCCCGGGGCCACGTAGCCGACACGTCCCGGCCCTGCCACCGCGGCCGGCAGCGGCCCCGCCCGGCCCGCGGGGAGCCGGGATTCCGCCGCACGCAGGTGCCCCGGGGCAGCGCCGCGGCAGCCGGGACCCGGCCCCTCCAAACGGGCTCGGGATGGGCGCGCGGTCACAGCAGGGACGGGGCCACGCCGGTGGGTGAGACCCCCCCAAAGACCCCCACGGTCCCGGGCAGAGCCCAGCGGCAGCGACCCCGGGCCCTGCAGCTGCACGGCCGAGGGCCTGGGTCAGCCCGTGCCGGCACACACGGCCCCGCCAGCCCCGGGGGCTCTGGGCAGCCAGCCCCCGTGCCAGACCGGTCCCGGAGTGCGATGGGCAGCCGACCCCCCGTGCCACCCTGCCCGGAGCGCGATGCCCTCAGCCCACTCCCCCAGCACACGCGGACAGCACTGCCTTCATGCTCCAGTTTAATGGCAGCAGCAGGGCAGGGGCCAGCAGGACCCTCCTGTCCCGGGCTAGGAGATGGCCCTGTCCCGGGCCAGCCCTGCTCTGCTGCCAGCACGGTCCCACAGGGACGGCGCCCTGCGTGCCTCCCTGGACCCGCGTCTGCTCCCCGAGCGCCAGCGGGGACAGCGGGGCCAGGGCTGGTCCCTCGTGTCCTTCACAGTCTGTGTGGGGTGTGGGGGGACTGGGGGGTCGCTCCTGGTGCCAGGGGGTCCCTCCGGGGGCCATGGGGCTACAGGAAGCCTGGGAAGGCGAGCTGCAGCAGCAGGATGGTGGCCACGATGAGGCCGGCACAGAGCAGCAGCAGCAGCCAGACAGGGAGGGAGCCTGCGGGACAGGGAGGGGTCAGAGCAAGCTCCCTGCACGGAGGAGCAGAGGAGCCCAGGGGCAGCCCCGGACGTACGGCGGGTGGGCAGCAGGTGCAGCTTGCAGCGGCTGTCCACGGCCACGCTGAGCAGGGCGGCCTCGTGGCCCCCCAGCAGCTCCCGCCCGGGCTGGCTCTCGGGGACAAAGGCCACGTCTGTCACCACGATGCCATGGGCCTCCTTCACGTAGTACAGCCTCTGGGGGCACACGGGAGGTGAGGGGCTGCGGGGGGCCAGGGGGCTGCCCCCCAGCCCTGCCCCACTCACCTGCAGCGAGAAGGCAATGTGGATGGCCACGGAGCCCGTCACCGTGCCCAGCCCCAGGAAGGTGCCCGAGTCACTGTGGGGGGAGGGCAGTGAGCGGGGCTGCCACGGCACCCACCCCGTACCCACTGGCCCTGGGCTACCTGATGGAGAGGCAGGAGACCACCTCGGAGCCACAGGGCCGCGTCAGCAGCGGCAGGAAGCTCTTCCCATCCCACTTGGTCAGGTAGCAGGGCGGGGGGCGGCGCTCCCGCTTGTGGGGCACCTGCACGGTGTAGAGCCGCAGAGCCCCGGCACTGCCCTCCACAGCCCCAAACCTGCCACAGGGAGAGGGGCACGAGGGGAACGTGGGGCACATGGGGTGCAGCCCCTCACCAGCACCACTGTCCAAATCCACACCTGGCCCGAGCCCCCTTCCCCCAAACCTGCCACAGGGAGAGAGGCACGGGGGGGATATGGGGCACGTGGGGTGCAGCCCCTCACTACCACCACTGTCCCAGTCTACACCTGGCCCCAGCCCCCTCCCTGTACAGCTGCCAGCAGAGCCCTGGAGACCCCTTCCTACATACCCAGCAGGAACAGTGACAGGGCAGGGCAGCAGGCAGGGGTGGCCCATTCCCAGCCCCATGGCCCCTCCCCAATCCCTGCCCCATGACCCACCTTCCCTGTCCCCCTACCCAGCCCCAACACCCCCCTGTCCCCCTGCTCAGCCCCATCCCCAGCCCCATGCCCCTGCCCAGTCCCCCTGCCCAGTCTCAGTGCCCCAGCCCTCTGATCTGCCCCCAGCTCTTTCCGAGCTGCCCAGCCCCATGCCCAGCCCCAAAGCCCTTCCCTGTCCCAGTGCCCCAACCCCAGCCCTTTCATCTGTCCCCAGCTCTATCTGAGCTGCCCAGCTCCATCCCCAGCCCCACAGCCCAGCCCCAATGCCCCTCCCTGTCCCCCTGCCCAGCCCCAGTACCCAACCCCAGCCCTCTGAGCTGCCCCCAGCTCTATCTGAGCTGCCCAGTCCCATCCCCAGCCCCAATGCCCCTCCCTGTCCCCCTGCCCAGCCCCAGTACCCAACCCCAGCCCTCTGAGCTGCCCCCAGCTCTATCTGCAGCTGTCCAGTCCAATCCCAAGCCCTGTCCCCAGCCTGATGCCCCTCCCTGTCCCCCTGCCCAGTCCCAGTGCTGTGATCTGCCCCCAGCTCTATCTGAGCTGCCCAGCCCCGTCCCCAGCCCTCACCGGCAGGCTTGGTAGCGATAGGCCTTGTCGGGGATGCCAGGCAGGTTCTCGTGCCAGCGCAGCCCTGTCACCAGCTGGTCCTGCTGCCACACGCAGCACTGGAAGTCCCTCCCCGCCGTCACCACCTGCTGCACACAGCACAGGGGTCTGAGGCCCCTCTCCTGCAGGGCCAGGGACCTGGGGAGCCCCTGACACCCACCTTGTTGTCAGGGCCCAGTGCGATGTCCTCAATTTCCCCATCGTGGGCTCTGAACTCCAACGTCTTCTTCATGCTGGGGAACTGCAGGGGCAGAGCTGGCATGGGTGCTGGGCAGGGCAAGGCCCTGCCATGGTACCAGGCAGGTGTAGGGAGCAGTGTTAGGTGACCACAGGTGCTGCCCATCCAGCCATCCCTGCCCAACGCCTGCTGCCATCAGCACGGCAACGGCGGCCACCGCTCCTCTGGGTCTGTCCCAGCTCCCCCTGCCCAGCCTGGCTCCCTCATGTCCCCCCAGCTCCCTGTGCCCACCCTGGCTCCTCATGCCTGCCCTTCAACCCACCGTGCCCACATCCATTCCCCCATGCCCTTTCTTGGCTCCCCCACATCCCCCCAGCTCCCTGTGCCCACCCTGGCTTCTCCATGCCTGCCCTTCAATCCTCTGTGCCCACATCTATTCACCCACATCCCCCCAGCTCTGGGTGCCTGCTCTGGCTCACCAGGCTCCCCTCTGCCCTCCCGTGCCCCCAGTCCTGCGGCCCAGCCCGTGTCCCCAGCAGGCTGTGCCTGCCCTGGCTCAGCACACTGCCCTCAGCTCTGCCGTGCCCCCAGCCCTGCTGCCCAGCCCTGCTGCCAGGCCCGTGTCCCCAGGGTGGCAGGCCATGCCCTCAGCCCCGCTGTGCCCCCAGCCCGTGTCCCCAGCAGGCCGTGCCCACCCTGGCTCAGCACGCTCCCCTCTGCCCTCCCGTGCCCCCAGCCCTGCTGCCCGGCCCGTGTCCCGGCAGGCTGTGCCCTCCCTCTCCCGTGCCCCCAGCCCTGCTGCCCGGCCCGTCTCCCGGCAGGCCGCGCCCACCTCCCAGAGGCGCAGGAAGCCGTCGGCGCCGCCGGTGGCGAGCAGGGCTCCGTCGGCGCTGAAGCGCACGGCCTTCTGCAGGGCGTCGGGGCTGAAGTCGGTGCGCACCCGCTGCAGGCTCTCCACCCTCACCTCGCGGGCCCGGCCCTGCGCGCCGCCCTGGGCCCCGCCGCCGCTGCCTCCCCGCCGCCGCCGCGGGCCCTTGTCCCCGCTGCCTGCGGGGGACACGGCTGGCACCGGGCTGCCAGGGGCTGCCCCTCCGCAGAGTGCCCCGCGGCACCACGGCCTGCCCCACACCTCCCTACAGCCCCACGGCCTGCCCCACGGCACCCACGGCTCCCCACAGCCTGCCCCACGGCACCCACGGCACCCCAGGCAGGCACTTGGGGAGGCCCAGGGGGCTCCAGGGCAGCGTCCAAAACCCAAAGCTCCCCATGACACCCTGGGCAGGTACTGGTGGAGCTCGGGGCTCCAGCACAGTGTCCAAAGCCCAGAGCTCCCCACAGCACCCAGTGCAGGCACTGGGGGGCACAAGGGGTTCCAGGACAGTGTCCAAACCCCAAAGCTCCCCATGGCACCCCGGGCAGGCACAGGGAGCAGGTCCATGACAGTGATGGAGGGGTTCAGGGCAATGCCCATCCCCAAGCCACCTCACAGACCCCCCCAGCTCCCAACTCCCTGCCCTCCAGCACCCAGGGCAAGCACAGAGAAGAAGGTTCAGGACAGGCAAGCAAGGGTTCAAGGCAGTGCCCCATCCCCAAGCCACCCCACAGACTCCCACATCCTGCCCCATGGCACCTAAAGCAGGCAAGGGGAGGGATTCAGGGCAGGTACAGGGGAGATCCAGAGTGGGCACGGGGTTGTTCACAGAATGCCTTATCTCCACAACATCCTTCATCCCTCCCCACAGCATCCAGGGCAGGCGGGAGGGGAATTCAGGGCCATCCCCAAGGCACAGCACAGCCCCGGGGCAAGCGCCTCACGCGAAGCAGTCAGTGTCTCACCGTCCTTCCCGGCCGTGCCCGGAGCCTCGGGCTCCTGCAGGCTGAAGCGCAGGATGTGGCAGCTGTTGTCCTGCCCGGCGGCAATGACGTCCCCGGCCAGCGCCATGGTCATGGTGGCGCGGGTTTCGGTGTCGTGGCAGTGCAGCAGCGAGGCGCTGAGCTGCCCGCCGATCTGCTCCAGCTGCAGGAAGTGCTGCGGGGCGGGAGGAGGCGGCAGGCGCGGTCACGGCCCGGCCGCGGGGGCTCCCCGGGACACCTGCGCCGCTGCACCGCACAGCGCGATCCGCGCAGCCCAAAGCCTTCAGAACCCCCCCGTGTCAGACCTCCACACACACCCGCGGCCCGCACCCCGCAAAGCCCCCAGGCCTCGCCGTGTCAGACCCCCCGACACAGCCGGGCCCCTCCGCACCGCACACCCGCGGCCCGCACACCCTCATCCCTCAGGCCCCGCCGTGTCAGACCGGCCCCCGAACCCCTCCGCACCCCGTACAGTCCGCACACCCCTCAAGCCCCGTCGTCAGAGCCGCCCCGCACACCCGAGCCCCTCCGCACCGCACACTCGCACCCCGCACACCCTCATCCCTCAGGCCCCGCCGTGTCAGACTCCCCGGCACAGCCCGCACCCCTCAGGCCCCGCCGTGTCAGAGCCGCCCCACACACCCGGGCCCCTCCAACCCCTCAGCCTCCCGCGCCCCTGTCCCCACAGCCCCGTCCCGCTCCCCGCACCACGCCATTGCGGATGCCGGTCTTGGCGGCGCCGCCGCCGCCGGCGGTGATGGCGAGCGGCCGCCGCGGGTGCAGGCGCACGGTGTAGAGCGGGAACGGCGCCCGGTACAGCTCGGCGGGACGCCGGGGCGCCATGGCACGGACGTGGCGTCAGCGCGCCGTGACGTCACACGCTGCTGCGTCACGCCCCGGTAAACGTCGGGGGTGTGGCTAACCGGGTGGGGGGCGTGGCCACGAGGGCACGTGGGGCGGGGACAGCCCGGTGCTGGGGCTGGGGGGGGACACGGACCGGGGATTCCCGGGGGGACAGCGGGGACAGCCCGGTGCTGGGGGGGGACACGGACCGGGGAATCCCGGGGGGACAGCAGGGACAGCCCGGTGCTGGGGGGGACACGGACCGGGGGGACACGGCCCCACATGGGACAGCGGGGACAGCCCGGTGCTGGGGGGGGGGCGGACAAGGACCGGGGGATCCCGGGGGGACAGCAGGGACAGCCCGGTGCTGGGGGGGACACGGACCGGGGGGGACACGGCCCCACATGGGACAGTGGGGACAGCCCGGTGCTGGGGGGGGGCGGACAAGGACCGGGGGATCCCGGGGGGACAGAGGGGACAGCCCGGTGCCGAGGGGACACGGACCGGGGAATCCCGGGGGGACAACAGGGACAGCCCGGTGCTGGGGGAAACGGCGGCTCCTGGGGGGCAGTGGACCCCCAAAACCTGGGGAGACAGCGGTGCTGTGGCTCCATGGGAACCCCAGTGACTGGAAAAATGGGGCACCTGTGGGGGACAGCGGGAATAGCCCCGTGTTTGGGGACACGGCAGTCTCGGGTACCCTGCGGGCTCCTGGAGGACACTGGAGACACCCCCTCAGTGCCTGGGGTGACGGGGGTCCCGTGGGTGTCCCGGGGTACAGCAGGGACTGAGGGGGAGCTGGGGGTCCCGGGGTACAGCAGGGAGCGGGCAGGTCCTTGGCACCCGACAACGCCTGTGCCCCAGAACCATTTATTGGGGAGCACCGAACACAAACACAGGTGACAGGGGTCGCGGGGACACAGCCCCGGTCCCGGAGCGGTGTGTAAGGCACGTGGCTGGCCCGGGGGTACCGCACAACGTCCCGGCCTGGACAGGGAGGGGGGCACCGCTCCGACCCGCCGGACCGTGGTCCCGGAGCCCCGGGCGGGGCAGTCCAGCAGCCTCCAGCCGTTCTGTGAGGATGCCCCAGAGGGTTCCCGAGCAGGGGTGCCCAGGACCCCCGTGCTGTGTGAGGATGCCCCAGAGGGTTCCCGAGCAGGGGGTGCCCAGGAGCCCCGTGCTGGGCTGTCAGAAGGCGGTTTCCTGCACGGCGTAGAGGGGAGCGCCGGTGCTGCGCACGTAGCCCTGTCCCTCGTCCCCCTGCCGCTCGGGGCCGGGGGGGGACAGCCCGTTGGGCACCCCGTGGCTCTTCTCCGAGCTGTCCCCATGGCCGGGGGCCTGTAGGGGGGCAGGGGAGGCAGCAGGGGCAGGGAGGGCACAGGGGAGGCAGCAGGGGCAGGGGGGCAGGGGAGGCCGCAGGGGCAGGGGGGCATAGGGGGGCGGGGAGGCAGCAGGGGCAGGGGGCACAGGGGAGGCAGCAGGGACAGGAGGGGCAGGGGGGGCACAGGGGAGGCACAGGGGGGGCAGCAGGGGCAGGGGGGCACAGGGGAGGCACAGGGGCAGGGGGGCCAGCAGGGGCAGGGGGGTACCCCCATGTCCCGCCTTCCCCCAGGGTGTTTGGGGGGTCTCTGTCCCTCACCTGGGCAGGGTCGGCTCCCCCGCAGCAGAGCCAGTGGCGGATTTTGGGGGGCAGGCAGCAGAGCAGCCAGGGCAGCACGGGGGAGATGGTGCGGGGGTCCAGGGCTGCGGCCGGCGTGGGGCCTGGGGGTGCAGGGCTGTGAGTGGGGTGGGGGCACGGTGGCAGCCCCCCAGCACCGTGCACTCACCGGTGAGCAGGCTGACCAGCACCCCTACCAGGATGACGGTGGTGGAGTTGTGGGCGCTGTACCACATGTAGGACAGGCTGTAGAAGCGCTGCAGCCCCGTGGAGCTGGGGGACAGGGTGTCAGCAGGAGGGGTGGAGCAGCCACCTGAGGCCCTGCACACCTCCTACATACCCACCTCACACCCACCTGAGGCCTGCACACACCCTACATACCCACCTCACACCCACCCGAGGCCTGCACACCCCCCTCACACCCTGCACACCCACCCCACACACCCTGCACACCCCACACAACCTGCACACCCACCTCACACCTACCTGCGACCCTGCACACCCCCCTCACACCCTGCACACCCACCCCACACACCCTGCACACCCACCTCACACCCTGCACACCCACCCTGCACACCCACCTCACACCCTGCACACCCACCCCACACCCCACACCCACCTCACACCCTGCACACCCACCCTGCACACCCACCTCACACCCTGCACACCCACCCCACACACCCTGCACACCCCACACAACCTGCACACCCACCCCACACCCCCTGCACACCCACCTCACACCCTGCACACCCACCCTGCACACCCTGCACACCCACCCTGCACACCCACCTCACACCCTGCACACCACCCTGCACACCCTGCACACCCTGCACTCACCTCGGGGGCGCTGCTGAGGTGGGGGGCAGCAGCGTGGTGGCCAGGACAGTGCTGAGGTGGCCCACGGTGGGGAGTGCTGTGCTGTTGGCCGGGGGCACCCCTTTGGCCCCTGCTGCGCTCTGCAGGAAGCTGCCGATGCCCACCCAGAAGGCCATGGCCAGCCCGGCCAGCAGCCCCACCACGGCTCCCTGTGACAGGGACAAACAAGGGCACTGGCCCCACAGCTCCCCAGGCAGCCACACGGGGCTGGGGACGCTGTCTGGGTTGGGGACACTCACGGTGGGGTTGGCGCAGGGGAAGAACATGCCGAGGCAGAAGAGCCCCAGGAGCGGGCCCCCCACCATGCCGAAGATGCTGATGGCTGCCTGTGGGGACACGGCCCTCAGCACCAGCCTGGCACCCTGGGGACCCTTGGGGGTCCCTGACCCCCTCTGGGGTGCCAGGGCCGGGGTCCCTCACCCCTTCTGGGGTGCCACAGCCCGTGCCTACCTGCAGCACGGGTCCCAGCATGGAGGACACGTACGCCATCCCCAGGCAGAGCAGCCCATAGCCGAGAGCTGGGGAGGGGAGCGGGGTGTCAGGGCAGTGCTGGGGACCCCCCCCAGCACGCCAGCCCCGCGGCTGCCCCCCGGGCACCCCCCGTCGCTCACCCAGCAGCTTGGAGAGCAGCGTGGCCCGCGATTCCGAGAGCCCGGGGAGGTGCGGCCGCACCAGGTCCTCCATGGTCACCGTGGCCAGCGAGTTGAAGGCAGAGGAGATGGTGCTGGGGGGGACAGGGAGCAGGGGGAGGCTCGGCCGGCACACCTGAGCACACCTGAGCCCCGCCCCAGGGCCGGCACTCACCTGAGGGCGCCGCTGAAGAGGCAGGCGACGAAGAGCCCGGGCAGCCCCGGCAGGTCCCGCAGCACGTCCATCACGAAGAACAGCACCAGCTGCGGCAGGAGGTCAGTGCAGGGCTTGGGGCAGCAGCGGGGGACAGGGGAGGGGCTCTCAACCCACCTGGTCAGAGGACGTGGGGCGCTGGCCGGGCGCCAGCGGGTGCTCCAGGTCATACACGAACATGACGAGGCCGGTGAGGCAGCTGAGGCACAGCACGATCTGCTGGCAGGGGAACACGGCGTAGCAGGAGCTGCGGGGCCGTGGGGCTGTCAGACAGCGGCACTGGCAGGGCCCATCCCGCCTGGGGGAGCCCGGCCCAGCCCCACTCACAGCCCGGCCCGGCCCAGCCCCACTCACAGCCCGGCCCAGCCCCACTCACAGCCCGGCCCGGCCCAACCCCACTCACAGCCCGGCCCGGCCCGGCCCGGCCCCACTCACAGCCCGGCCCGGCCCAGCCCCACTCACAGCCCGGCCCAGCCCCACTCACAGCCCGGCCCGGCCCAGCCCCACTCACAGCTTGGCCCAGCCCCACTCACAGCCCGGCCCAGCCCCACTCACAGCCCGGCCCAGCCCCACTCACAGCCCGGCCCAGCCCAGCCCCACTCACAGCCCGGCCCTGCCCAGCCCCACTCACAGCCCAGCCCAGCCCCACTCACAGCCCGGCCCAGCCCAGCCCCGCTCACAGCCCGGCCCAGCCCCACTCACGGCTTGGCCCAGCACAGCCCCACTCACAGCCTGGCCCTGCCCAGCCCCACTCACAGCCCGGCCCAGCCCCACTCACAGCCCGGCCCAGCCCAGCCCCACTCACAGCCCGGCCCAGCCCCACTCACAGCTTGGCCTCGCGCTCGCTGCGGGCGCACAGGTAGCGCTGCACCTGCGCCTGGTTCACCCCGTACAGCGACAGCATCATGAAGACCCCCCCCCACAGACAGCGACCAGAAGGTGTGGCGCTCCAGGGGGCTGGGGTCCAGGCTGTGGGGAGCACCAGGGGAGTCATGCTGAGGGTCCTCACTGCCACCCCACACCCCACGGGAAAGAGGGTAACGGGGGTGGGCCACACCATCACTACAGGGTCCTGTTCCCCCTGCCCAGGCTGCCCCAGGTGTCCCCAGAGCAGGACAGGGGTCCCAGGGGAAGCCAGGGTCCCTCTCCCCCAGCCCAGGTGTCCACAGAGCAGCACAGGGGGTCCCTCTCCCCCAGCCCAGCTGTCCCAGGTGTCCCAGAGCAGCACGGGGGTGCCAGGGGGAAGCCAAGGTCCCTCTCTCCCAGCCCAGGTGTCCCAGAGCAGCACGGGGGTGCCAGGGGGAAGCCAAGGTCCCTCTCTCCCAGCCCAGGTGTCCCAGAGCAGCACAGGGGTCCCAGGGGATGGCTCACTCGATGCCGGCGATCTTGCCCTGCTGCTCGGCCACGTGCCACACTCGGGCCATGCCCCCCACCCGCCAGGCGCCCACCACGATGACGGCCACCTGCCCCGCCAGCATCACCAGCGTCTGGAACACGTCTGTCCAGATGACAGCCTTCAGGCCACCCTGGTGGGGACACAGGAGCCGTCAGCGCGGGGTGACAGCCCTCACCTGGCACAGCAGGGCACGGGGACCAGGCACTCACCAGTGTAGTGTAGAGGGTGCAGACCAGCCCCATGGTCAGCACCGCGCTCCAGAGGTCAAAGCCCGTCACTGGGGGTGGCAGAGGACATTACTGGGGTGAGGGGCAGCACTCCCCGGCACGGCCCCACACCTGTCCCCATCATACCTGCGTTGAGGGCCAGGGCGGGAGCGTAGAGCACCACCCCCATGTAGATGACCTGCGGGGAGGGAGAGCAGCGCTGAGCTGTGCCCAGCCCCCCAGACCCTGCGGCCCCACGGCCCCGGCCCCACTCACCATCTGGAAGATGAAGGTGATGGTGCCAAGCACCCGCACGGTCTTGTTGAAGCGCAGCTCCAGGTACTGCCAGAGAGAGGTCAGGGCACCTGACTGAACAGTGGTCTGTGCTCCCGTGTTCCCCTCGCCCTCCCGTGTCCCTCCTGCCCTCCCCGTGTCCCCTGTGCCCTCCCGTGTCCCCTGTGCCCTCCCGTGTCCCCTCTGCCCTCCCTGGTCCCTCTGCCCCCCCGTGTCCCCTCTGACCTCCCTGTGTCACTCCTGCCCTCCCCGTGTCCCCCTTGCCCTCCCATGTCCCATCTGCCCTTCTGTGTCCCTCTGCCCTCCTGTGTCCCCTGTGCCCTCCCCACGTCCCCCCCCGCCCTCCTGTGTCCCTTCTGCTCACATCATGTCCCCCTTCCCTCCCTGTGTTCCCTCTGCCCTCCAGTGTCCCCCCCCGCCCTCCCATCTTCCTTCCACCCTCTCGTATCCCCCCTGCCCTCCCCGTGCTCTCCTCTGTCCCTCCTGCCCTCCCCATGTCCCCTCTGCCCTTCCGTGTTCCCCCCTCCCTCCCCATGTCCCCTCTGCCTCCCTACAGCTCCCTGCCCCCCCATGTCCCCCCTGTGCCCTCCCGTATCCCCCTGCCCTCCTGCATCCCCTCAGCCCTCCTCATGTGCCCCCTGTGACCTCCATGTCCCCCCCTGCCCCTCCCGTGTCCCCTGTGCCCTCCCGTGTCCCCTGTGCCCTCCCGTGTCCCCTCTGCCCTCCCGTGTCCCCGCTATGCCCTCCCGTGTCCCGCTATGCCCTCCCGTGTCCCCTCTGCCTTCCCGTGTCCCCTGTGCCCTCCTGTGTCCCCCCTGCCCTCCCGTGTCCCCCGTGCCCTCCCGTGTCCCCGCTCACCTCGTAGGTGCTGGTGATGCGCAGGCGGTAGAAGACGGGGATGAAGACGTGCGCGGGGATGAGCAGCCCCAGGAAGTAGGAGCAGCCCAGGAACCAGTACTCGGTGCCGAAGCGAAAGATCTCGGCGGGCACGCCCAGGATGGCCACGGCCGACTGGAAGGAGGCGAGCAGGGACAGGGCCACGGGCAGGCAGCCCATGTCCCGGTTGGCCAGCAGGAACTCCTGCACCGTGCGCTGCCGGTCGCCGCTCAGCGCGTAGAAGAGCCCGATGGCGGAGGAGAGCACAAGGAGCAGCGCGAAGATGCTGTAGTCGATGGCCGTGAACTCCATGCCGAGCGCGTCCCCGCCGTGTCCCCGCTGCCGCCCCACCGCTGTCCCGCCGGCCTCATGGGCGCACCGGAGCCCGCAGCGCGTCCCGAGCGGCACCGGCCCGGCCCTGCCAGCTGCGGGAGCGACGTGTCAGCGCTGCGGGGACCTTCGCTCGCTCTGCTGAGCCCCAGGGAGCCAGAGCGGGAAAAACGCCCGTCCCTCCTCCTCCTCCTCCTCCTCCTCCCTCTGGGCCGGGCTTGTCCCCCCCGGGCCACCCCACCTGCCCCGCTGAAGGAAACTGGAGAGTCTTCAAAGAGCACCGAGACAATGGCTGCAAAAACAGTCCCACCCGGGCCCCCCGCAGCACCGGCACCGCCAGTCCCGGCGGAACGGGCCAAGCCCAACACAGCCGCCTCCGGTGCGGGACGGCCCCGCTCCCAGCCGAGCCAAAGCCAACACGACCACCCCCGGAGCCGAAGAGCCTGGAGCCCGCCGTGCCACTCCCACCGAGCCAAACCCAGCCTGGCCCAACCACCGAGCGCTGCACGGCCCCACCAAACCCGGCAGCACCGGTCCCACCAGCAGCAACGCCAACCCAGCCCAACCACTCCGGCAGGGCCCTGCCAGAGCTGCCCCGGCGCAGACGGACGGACAGGGGGCCGCTGGCAGCCCCAGGGCAGCAGCCAGGTGGGGCACACACCTGAGCATCCACCCTGACCCCCTGACAGGGATCCATCCCCCAGAGCCCCCTGTGCTGTTGCCCCCGGCCTGGCTCCTGAGGAACAGGAGGGGACAGCTGGGCACTGCTGCCCCTGCCTGCCCCCACATCCAGAGGACATCCAGAGGACAGCTGGGAGCAGCAGGTGCCACAGGGCTGTGGATGCCCCCCGTCCTGGCCTGGGAGGGGGTGCAGGCTGTGGGGGACGCTCTGTCCCAGCAGGGCAGCCTTAGGGGCACAGCGAGGACAAGTCTGGAGCGGGGGCAGCAGCCAGGGAGTGGCACGGTGCCCACCGTGGTGCCACGGTGATCCCTGGAGGAATGCTTGTCTGGGCAATGCTTGGTGGGATTAGGCTGAGCCCCTCCTGGCAGCCCTGGCACAGCCTGCCCGGGCCTGCCCGCCCCACAGGGCCGGGGGCAGCGCGGCTGGCACGGGGCTCTGAGCACCAGGGTGGGGAATGGGGTGAGAGGGCAGCGTCTGTGCCGCCACCAGCCCTGGCCTGTCCCTGACCAGGACAGGCCCCACGTGCAGCAGCTCATGGCCAGGGTCCAAGGTCGCTCCCCGCACTCCCCCGTGCAGACTAAACATGGGAGGGAAGTCACAGCGCGTCCCCGGCGGGCACAGCGCAGCCCCAGCGCCCTGCACGGCCCTGGCCCGAGGCTCCCGTGCCCCACAGACCCCTCGGTGCTGCCTGCAGCCCCGGTGTCCCCACACCCCCTCCCCTGGTGACCCCCAGCCCTGCTGGCCCGGTCCCCCCTCTGAGTGCCTGCTGCCCCTCACCCAGAGTGTGCCCCACAAAAGGCAGCAGTGCCAGCCCCAGGCCCCGCTCTCCCGGCCACAGGGTGTCCCCAGGGTGTCCCCGCGTGGTGAGCACGCTGCCCTGTCCCTGCCGTGCCCAGCCCGCCCGCCCCGGTGCCCCGCTCCTCACGCTCCATCACAGCCTCCCTGTCACCCCGTGCCCTCGGGGACCCGGCTCTGTCCCCCGGTGCCCTCATCCCGGGGCTCTCTGGGGCTCTACGCGCCTTCCCCGGTGTCCCCGGTGTCCGCGGTGTCCCTAGCACGGGGCTCCGCTCCCCGTCCCCGGTGTCCCCAGCCAAGGCTCTGCTTCCCGTCGCCGGTGCCCCCATCCCGGGGCTCTGCTCCCTGGCTCCGGTGTCCCCGGTCTCCCCATCCCGGGGCTCCGTTCCCCGTCCCCAGCGTCTCCATCCTGGGGTTCTGCTCCCCGTCCCCACCCCCGGGAGCCCCGGTCCCCGCCGCCCGCAGAGCGCCCGGTCCCGGTGGCGGGAGGCGGCGGTGACCTTGTCCCGGCGGCCCCGGTGCGACACTCACCGGCGGCAGCAGCACTCTCCCCATGTGCCGCCGCAGCCGGGGCGCGCCGGGATGACGCCGGGGCAGGCGGGGCCGTTCCCACCGCCGCTTCCGCCCGCCCGGCGCTGACGGCATCACCGGGGGCCCCGCTGGGCTCCGGTCCCGGTCCCGGTCCCCATCCCCCTCCCCGGCCCCGCCGCGCTCCACCCTCGGGCGGTCACCGCGCCCCGGTGCCCGCGCTGCCGGGGCCCTCCGGGGCCTGGCTCAGGTCCAGAGGGCGCCCGGGCCGTGCCGGCGGCGGGGGAACGGGCACGGAGCTGCCGCCGCCCGCTCGGGGTCCCCGGTGCGCGGGGATGCGCGGGGCCGTGCGCGGGTTCGCGCTGCTGCTGCTGCCGCTGCTGCTGCCCCGGGCCGCCCGCGGGGCCGCGGTGAGCGCGGGGAACGGGGTCACGGAAACCAGGGGAGGGCCGGGAACGGGGGGCTCCGGTGGGTACAGGATGTCACGGATCAGGGGTGCCCAGAGGTCAGGGAGTGCCCGGTTCGGGAGGTCCCGGGGGGAACCGAGGGTCGGTGAGTCCCCGGTTGGGGGTGTCCTGAGGTCGGGGGTGCCCGGCTTGGAGGTGCCCGGGCGTCGGGGAAGCCGTGGGTCGCCCTAAGGCCGGGGAGGTTCCCCTTCTCCGGGGAGCGCCGGTACCGGGGGTCGGGCCACGCCCGGGGGCCGGGGATGGCCGGGGGTGCCTCTGTGCCATGCCCCCGGGACCCTGGGGATGCTGCCCATGCCCCCTGGACCCGGGGGTGCTGTCTGTGCCCCCCGACCCGGGGGATGCTGCCCGGGACCCGGGGGATGCTGCCCGTGCCCCCGGGACCCGGGGGATGCTGCCCGTGCCCCCTCGACCCTGGGGATGCTGCCCGTGCCCCCTGGACCCTGGGGATGCTGCCATGCCCCCTCGGCCTCCCCAGGTGTGCGGGCTCTGCCCGGGGCCGCCGCGGAACGGCTCCATCGTGGCCCGGTTCTGTGAGTCCCGGCACGGCACCGAGAGCGACGGGCGCTGCTGCCGGGAGCGGGGCCCGTCCCCGGGGCGGCTTCTGGGGTACGGGGGGCCCGGGGGAGGACGGGCATGCACAGGCTGGGGGGAATCGGGGTGCTGGGGGTCGGGGGCTGCATGAAGGGGGTGCTCGGGGGATGGAGGGTGCCAGGATGGGTTTGGGGCTCACAGCGGTGCCAGGGGAGTGGCGGGGCTGGGGAATGCCGGGTGGTGCGGGGGGATCGGGTACAGGCAGGGGCCCAGATGGGTGCTGGGGGTCACAAGGGCCTCAGGGGGAAGTGTGGGGGACAGGCATTGCTGCTGTGTCCCCAAGCACTGTCCATCCCCAGGCTGGACCTGAGCAACTGCTCCCTGCAGAGTGTTCCCCCGGGACTGGCCGAGGCCAGCGCTGCCATCGTCCTGTGAGTTCCTCCTGCCCCTGCAAGGAGCGGGGCCGGGCTGCCACAGGGGCTTGGGGCAGGTTTGGTGGGACATTCCCGTGGGCCCAGCCCAGCACAGGGGCTTGGGGCAGGTTTGGTGGGACATTCCCGTGGGCCCAGCCCAGCACAGGGGCTTGGGGCAGGTTTGGTGGGACATTCCCGTGGGCCCAGCCCAGCACAGGGGCTTGGGCAGGTTTGGTGGGACATTCCTGTGGGCCCAGCCCAGCACAGCTATGCCCTGCTGGTCCCAGGGGCACTGGCTGCTCCCTGCCCTCGTGGCTGCCAGTGACAGCCCACAGGGTGTGACCAAACAGAAACCACCCCCGTTTTGAACGGGGAGCCCTGGGACCTGTCTGCCCAGGCAGCCTCAGTGGGAGCAAGGGACAAATCCTTCTGGAGCTGTCATGGTGCACACGGTCACAGGACAGCCCATGGGGGCCTGTGCTGACACAGGAGAGATGAGGACATGGTCACGTCTTGGCTTTTGCCACAATCCCACAGTGTCCTCATCCGCGGGTTGGGGAGACAGGAGTCAGGGAGGTGCCACGTCCAGGGCTCAGGGCTCAGCATCCAGATGAGCCCAGCGAGCCGTGCTGGCCCTCAGGTCACCGTGACACCTCAACTTGTCAGTGATTTTGTTAATGACCAAGCACCGTGACACCTCAGCTTGTCAGTGATTTTGTTGATGACCAAGCACTCCCTCAGCAGCTCTGCAGAGACCTTTGAGCCCTGTGAGGCTGCAGGGCTGCACTCCCAGGGCCTCGGGCAGGCAGGGGGGTGCTGGGGGCATGGGCACCACCTGAGTTCAGTGCAGTGCCAGGGGTACCCCCGGTGCCTGCCAGGCCAGGGTGCAGGATGGCACTGAAGCTCCGTGTGCTCGCAGGGACCTGACTGAGAACCCGCTGACAGCTGTCCCCAGTGCTTCCTTCCGGGGCTTCACCCACCTGCAGAACCTGTGAGTGCTGGGGGAGCGGGGCTGGGGATCCCTGCAGTGCCCATGCGGAGCTTTGCCCGCGCTGAGCTGTGCCCACAGCACGGTGCTGGGCTGAGATGTGCCCGTTGCTGAGCTGTGCCCGTGCTGAGGGGTGCCTGTGCTGAGCTGTGCCCGCAGCACGGTGCTGGGCTGAGCTGTGCCCATGCTGAGCTGTGCCCGTGCTGAGCTGTGCCCGCAGCGCGGTGCCACCGGCGCTGGAGTGTCCAGGTGGGAGTGACGCGTGGCAGGATGTGACAGTGGACAGGAGCAGCCGGCTGTGCCAGGGACAGAGGAACCCCTGCAACAGCTCCGAGCAGCTCAGTACGGTGCGGGGCTGGCACTGGGTGCGTGGGGCTGGCACCGGGGTCTGGCCTTGGCCCTGACCCCCTGCTCTGCTCTGCTCTGCCAGCCTGGCCATGCCCTGAAAACTCTGTGTGTGCCCCCGACGGCCCCGGCCTCGTCCAGTGCCTCTGTGAGGGTCCCTTCCATGGCTACAGGTGCCTGCGTGAGGTGAGTGCTGTGGGACTGCCCCTGCCCTGGCTGGGCCCTGCCTGCAGCAGCAGGGGCTGCCGTGATGCTCACTCCTGGCCTGGCAGGGCACGTTCCCGATGCTTCTCTTCGGAGGAATCCTGGGCGCCGCCACCGTGTCCCTGTCCCTGCTGCTGTGGGGCACCCAGCGGAGGAAGGCCAAGAGCCCCTGAGCAGGGCAGGGCGCCGTGCCTGGCCAGGGAGGCTCCGGGGCTCAATAAAGCTGCAGGTCCTTGCTGTGTGTCCGTCTGCTTCCTTCCCGGGAAAGGTGGGTGTGGGGTGGGACCCACGGGAGGGGGACCGTGAAAATTCCCACTCCTATAGATACAGATTATAATGTTGGCTTTCTGCAAATATTAAAATGGGTTTATATGGTTAGTGTTAAAGTAACTTTGTTATAAAGATAGTTTTTATTTCTGTTGTTAATTAAGCTTAGACATTGTAGTGAAGTAGCTGATATCAGTGTGCTTGTGTTAAAATGCCTGCGGGGATGGGATAACATCCAATGAACACCGGATGAGCACACCTGATACAGATCTGCCAACTATCAGCGCTCACCGTCTGAGGGCAGCATGGACCAAAGCCCAAACTGAAAGAGATAAGGAGAAGGAGCCAAAACCACAGCCAAGAAACACACATGCTCTAAAAAGGCAGATCAAAGGAGGGGCCATGTAAAATAGTTCCCGGGACATGTAAATAGTTTATGGGTATGCATAAGGGCTATGGATATGCAACAGGCTGATATAATTAAAAGGTGTTTAAGGGGTATCCCCGAAGATAACAGGGTGCTCTTGGATGAGTGCCACAATGCACCCGGCTGTAATAACCTCTGCTTTATGGTATCTATTTCCTATTGTCCTTTATTACACTTTAAAAATTTTCATAGGAGAGTGAACCTGTGTTTCACAGCACCCTCCCTGCGCTGGCTGCGCGCTCGGGGCTCGGGCTAAAGCTGAGGTGAGCGGGAGCAGACGGACGCTGTGGGGAACGGTGAACGGCCGAGGAAGGAATATAACACCTACCATGAAGACAATTGCTCGTTGCTTTCAGCCTGTTATTAACCAGGAATACCAGGGGAGAGCGCGAACGCAGTCCCCCACTACCACAAATTATGCAGTCGAGTTTCCCGCATTTGGGGAAATCGCAGGGGTCAGCACACCCGGAGTGCAAGGGATGAGCCTCGCCCTGGGAAAACCACCTGCCTGATCATGGTGTCTCCCCTGCCAGGTAAGTATGCCCGACACCACCCACCGCCCGCCTGCCCCGCCCGCCGCACGCCCGCCCAGCACACGCCCGGCCCCGCCCCGGCCCCGCTGCCGCCCGGCCCCGCGCTGCGGCCCGGCCGCACGGCCCGGCACGGCCCGGCCCGCGCCGACCGCGGACGCGCCAGGACAGCGCGGGCTCGGCGCGGGATCGGGCCCGGCATGCCGCGCGGCGAGCACAAATCTGCATGGCCCCGCCCCCGCCTCCCCGCTCACCCCGCCCCCTGCGGTCCGGCCCCGCCGGGAGTCCCGCGAGCCGCGGAGCCGCTGCCCCGGGCCGGGCTCGGGCCGGGCTCTGCTCCCGCCGGTGGCCGGGGCTCTCGTGCCCGCCATCTCCCGCTGCCGGAGTTTCCTTTCCCCGCCACTGCCCGGGGCTGCCGCGCCCCTCCCGGTGCCTCCGCTCCGCACCGCCCGCTCCTCCCGGGGCTCTCTTTTCCCTCGGGCACGATCGGCCGGGCGTGCGGCGTCCGGGATGCGAAAAATGCGCATTTTATGGGTGGCTTTTCGCAAATATTCAAATGAATATTATATGTGTTATGTTAGAAAGTTATGCTGAATAATTTTCTTAAGCAGTGTTAAATATACTTTTAGGTTATAACACAGTGTTAAAATAGAAACTATGCTATGTAAGGTACTTTTTTTTAAAGAGAGGAATGAGGAACTCTCACTGAGATAGCAGCCACAGGACACCTCAATTTTCAGAGAAAAAGAATTTATTGCTCCTTTATCAGAAGAAACTAACTTCTTCCCGCCTCGCTCAGCCCTGGAGATGCAGTTAGGATTAAGAGGAAGAAGCTGACACTGACCAGACAGAATCCTGTGTTTGAATGGAATTTATGCATCATGGATGAGGTGTATGAATATGCAATTGTTTTTAAGGGTTAATCCTTTGTTAACGGGTGTCCTTTTTTGGGCTTGTGCTGCCCAGAACAAGGTACCTGGATGTCCATAACTCTTTGTTTCTATTGTCTCAAATTGTCCAAATTATTATTACTCTAATTGTATTACTATTTTTATAAACATTATCAATAAAGTTTTAAAATTTTAAAAACAAGTGACTGGCGTTTTTCACATCAGCAAACCCAAAGTTTATTTGTAAAAGCAAATATCTTTTTCCATCCATCAATCAGTGAATCCTTCCCGTTGTTTCTTTCATCTCCCCGTGCTGGTTTTACCTCCCCGCAGCCCCAGCGTTTGTTTGCAAACACAAACCCAGCGTTCCTCTCGGGGACAGGCTGTGACCGTGCCGTGACCCTGCCCCGTCCATCCCGACGGCTCAGGCTGCTGCTCCTGGGGCCATTGGAGGGTAAATTGGAACCAGCAATAACCCAGACTGTACAAAGGAGCCTTTTCACATTGCCAGGCTGTGGGAACCCAGGAAATTCCTCTGCAGGGCTCCAGCCCCTGCCCAGGGGGCTCAGGGACCTTGGCACAGAGCCCCAGACCCCTGTGCCTTTGATTTAGCCCTTGGGAAAAACAATTACCAACCTTTATTATATGAAGGATTACAAGCCACGACAGTTAAAGTGGAATGATAGTGAATTTATCATGGGGTGAAAAAATAGATTTTGGGGTTTTAGAATGGGGGTTCAGGGGGAGAGATGGAGGAATCTGGGTGTGTCCAGCCTTTCTCCTTCTTGGCCTCCATCTTCTGCTGTGATTTGGCACTTACAGATTGGTTTGGAGTAGAAGCTCACTAACACAGGTGATAGGTATTGGGAAGTTATTGCAAACATTGTACACGTAGTTTTTAGCATAAAGACATAACACAGCCCCAGGGGAGGCAGAGTGCCTGGAACTGTCCTGCTGGATGGACCTCGGCAGGACAGGAGAAAGAATTTTATAGAGAAGGAACAATAAACACCCTTGAGACCGAGAAATGAAGAGCTCTGGCTCCTTCTTTGAGCACCGGGCTGGGAAAAGAGACTTTAACACATCTCGGGGTCACTGTGAGCAGCAGAGACCCCGAGACGGGGGCTGGAGCCCCTGGCTGGGGCTCTCATTCCATCGGGGTCGGTCTTTTCTCACCCCTTGCACTCCCGGCTGCAGCTCAGCTTTTGGGGGACTCTCGTTTCTCTCTCGCCCCAGGGTCCCCAAAGCCCAAACCAGAGGTGTGAGGGCACCCAAACGTAGGAATGTGCTCTCTGTTGAGGGAGTGATTAAATCATTCTTTGTCTGTTTAAAAAGGCAAAAGCCCAGAAGTTTCTCTCCCCACTTTGGTAAAAAGACACCTCATAGGACCTTTAAGACTTCACCTCAAACCTAAGGTTACCTAATTAGACAAAGGCTAAAAAGTCTCAGGTAATTCAGGAGAAAAACAAGAAAACAAAGGAAATAATTGCTTTTGTGGGGTGTTTTAGTAGGAGTAAGAACCTCTTGCCCCTGGTTTGGTTTTTCTCTCTAAGAGCTTTGTTATTTTGCCCTTTATTAAAACTTTTTCTGTTTCCAACACTACCTCAGAAGCCATCCAGCTGATTTTATGCCATTCAGGGTAGCTGAGCTATCTCAAGTGTAATAAATTCTCTGAGAGCTCATAAGACCTTGCTCAAAGAGAAACCCTAAAACTTTCCCTGGGCGAATGGGCAGAGCTGCACTTTCCGTGCCTTTTCCAGGGGAATGTGCAAACTGCCCAGAGCCCTTTGGAAAGTTAATTGTGCATTTACTTTGGAAAGGTTAATTGTGCATTTACCTTGCACAGCAAACCCTGGCCAAGCAGCGGCAAAGGGCACTCGGGCACGTGGAGAAAGCGATGGGGTCATTTTGTGTTCCCAGTCCCGAATTCCATGGGATGTCTGAGGGATTTCCTGCCCTGAGGGATTTCCTTCTCTGAGGATTTCCTGCCCTGGGGGATTTCCTCCTGCTGCAGGAACAACAACACCAACCTTTTACTCCAAGGTCCCTCACAGCCAGGAACTACAGAACAGGATATTCCAGTGTCCCCTGGAAAATCCACGTCTCCATCCCCGGCTCGAGGGGACCCAAAGGATTCAGGGAGACAGGAGATGCCTGCGGTCCCCTTCAGCCCAGCCCAGCTTCTTCCTCTTCTGCCTTTCCCTCCTGTCCGTGCTCAGCCCATCCTGTGTGCAGCCCACACCGCGATATTTTGGAGGTGTCAATCCCAGCTCAGGAGCTGTCCCTGCTCAGACCTCGCCTTCTGCCCCTGCCCTGGCACAGATTGGGTCATGTCTGTCCCTGGCACGGATTTGGTCATGTCTGTCCCTGGCACGGATTTGGTCATTCCTGTGGCTCTTCTCCCTCCTCGCGCTCCCTGCCCGCGGCCTGCGGGCACCCCTGGCAATCCCCACCCTCTGTGCCCACCGTGGTCCTTCCCGGAGTTTCCATCCCAGATGGCCGGAGTCGAGGCAATCCCCAGCGTGTGAGACAGCGCCGCGCCTGCTTCCCGTGCCGGGTCTGGGTCCATTCGGGTACTGGATCCGTTTGGGGTCTGGCTCCGTTCCGGGTCCGGTTCCGTTGGGGAGGATCCGAACGCGCCCGGGCCGGGCGGGGGACGCTCCGCCGCTCCGCCAGAGGGCGCTAACAAGAGGGCGAGACACAGGGCGGGGTTTGGGCGAAAGGGCGTGGTTATGCAAATAAGAGCGGGCCGGGGGCGGTGCTGTGCATTCGGGGGACGGGGCGGGGCCATGCAGATTTGTGCTCGCCGCGCGGCATGCCGGGCCCGATCCCGCGCCAAGCCCGCGCTGTCCTGGCGCGTCCGCGGGCTCGGCGCGGGCCGGGCCGTGCCGGGCCGTGCGGGCCGGGCCGCAGCGCGGGGCCGGGCGGCAGCGGGGCCGGGGCGGGGCCGGGCGTGTGCTGGGCGGGCGTGCGGCGGGCAGGGCAGGCGGGCGGTGGGTGGTGTCAGGCATACTTACCTGGCAGGGGAGACACCATGATCAGGCAGGTGGTTTTCCCAGGGCGAGGCTCATCCCTTGCACTCCGGGTGTGCTGACCCCTGCGATTTCCCCAAATGCGGGAAACTCGACTGCATAATTTGTGGTAGTGGGGGACTGCGTTCGCGCTCTCCCCTGATATTCCTGGTTAATGATAGAATTGAGGTTGCTGTTGCTTGAGAGATGCCTCCATCACTTCTGAATACTCAATTTCGGCCCCTTCCCGGCCGAGGGTAGGCTGCTGTTTGCGAGTGACAGAGCGGAGCTCGGCGCTTACCCGCGCTAATGGAGGCGGTCAGAGTGTCCCCGTCCCCGTCCCGGCAGGTGGCTCAGGGATAGCCGGGTGAAGCGGATCTCGCCGTGCCCTCCGCAAACGAGCGCCGCCGGTGCCCCGGTTATTCCCCGCTGGAATTGGAGAGCTGCTCCCGAGGGGGGGTCAGGAATGCCGGGTCTGGGGCCGGGATGATCCTGGCCGGTCCCACCCCGACCTGCGAGCCCAGGGGAACACCCGGCGGAGAGCGGTTCCGAGCAGTTCCGAGCGGTCCGAGCAGGGCAGGAGGCGCAGAGATGCCGGTCCCCGCTCGGTGATCACTGACCAGGTCACACCGATCGGGTCCGTGAGTGCTGCCGCGCTTCTAGCTTGCTGGAATAGAAGGAACTGCGTACATTGTGCTTTGTCGGAACGCAGGAAATTCCTCTGGCTAACCTGGAGGACTCGAGACCCTGACAGGGGGCTCGGAGACCTTGAGACAGAGTCAAAAACACCTGTGCCTTCAATTTTAGCCCTTGGAAAAAACAATTACCAACCTTATATGAGGATTCACAAGCCTTTACGAAAGTTTAATGGAATTATGGTTTATCACTGGGTGAAATGTAAAACTTTGGGGATTTAGGATGGGGACTCAGGAGGCAAGATGGAGGAATCTGGGCATGTTCTGTCCTTCTCCTTCTTCTTCTTGTCCTCCATCTTCTGGGTGATGGTGGCACTTTTGGATTGGTTCAGGGTAGAGACAGACTGTCTAACATAGGTGGTAGGTACTGGGAAATTATTGTAAATAATGTACACGTAGTTTTTCGTATAAAAGATAACACCACCTCTGAAGGTGGTCAGTGTGCCTAAACCCAACCTGCCAGATAGACCTCGGCGGGTCAGAGAAAGAATGTTATAGATAAGAAATAATAACCTTGGGAACGAGAACAGAAGAATCCTGACTCCTCCTTGGGCTGCCGTGCTCGGAAAAGAGACTCTCAAACACATCTCGGGGTCATCATGACCACAGAGATCCCCGAGAGTGCTTAACCGTAACAAACGCGATAGCACAACAAAGGACGCTTTTAGCTGCAAATACACAAAAACCCGGCCTGAGAAGGACGAGCGGTGGAGCTAACGAGAAAAGAGGAGCTGCCAAGAAAAAGTGTGCCAGAAGCCAAGGCAAGACAGCTTCAGAATGACCGCTGGAAAAGCATGTAAGGAACTGTTTATGATACAACATAACAGCAGAGACCATGAAATACCTCAAAATGAGTAGGTGAAGTTATGAAAACCATTTCTAAGAAAATGTAAATGGTGTCTTAGAAAGTAAACAAATAAACATGCTGTAAAGCTAGATAAAGGAAATAACTTTGTAACTGTCAGGAAAATCTACAAACGCCAAAGGTTAATGTCCAAAAAGGAAACAGAGTTCATCAGCTTTATTGGAGTAAAGGCAGAGAGTCCAGTGGAGCACACATGCGTGGGGTTTTCTCTGTCGGGTTTTTGGAGGGTGCAGCCTCCTTTTCTCCTAACTCCCAGCTGCACGTTGCCCTCTTCCTTTCCCCATTGGCAGAGGCACCAGGAAGGCGCAGCCCTCCCGACCCACCTACCGCATATTCCCCCTTGCACCCGTTATTTTACCCCAAAGTTCAGAAGCTCAGCCTTGTGCAGACCCTTGTCTCCTTCAGGAGCCAAACTCTCAGGGCTCTGCAGCAAACCCGCTGCCCAAGGTCAGTGGAGGCAATCGGACCCATTTCAGGGATGTTAACACCCATAGCTTCACCCATCAAATAATTTGTAGAGACATTAGCACACATCTTTCCTCTCATGACCGAGGCCCGCACGAAAGGCAGGAGTTATCCCTCCTGTGCCCCGCACGCTGTACGAAACAATTCCTGCTCCACGAGCACCCAGAGGTGCTGCGGGGCTCGATTTGATTTCTGGGTGTGATTGCCCAAAGCCGAGGCGGACGGAATCTCTGCTCCCATCCGTGCAGCGACGGGAGCGGGGTGCGGGGTGTGCCCCAAAGGCAAAGCGAGCGCGGGCGGGCCGGGCCCGCTCGGAGCGCTGCTGGGCCGGGAGCGGGGAGCGAAAGAGGCGAAAGCCGAGCGCTGCCGAGGGGCTGCGGATTGCGGGCGGTTCCGCAGGGCCGGGCCAGCGACGGGCGGAGACAGGCAGAGAGCGAGTGCGGCGAGCGGCGGCTGGAAACCAAGTTACAAATCCTAAACTACGCCAACACTGACCATTCAAAAGCGAAAGCTACCGTGTACCCTTCAAAGCAGCTGTTGAATCAACTCTATCATTAACCAAGAATATCAGGGGAGAGCGCGAACGCAGTCCCCCACTACCACAAATTATGCAGTCGAGTTTCCCCATTTGGGGAAATCGCAGGGGTCAGCACACCCGGAGTGCAAGGGATGAGCCTCGCCCTGGGAAAACCACCTGCCTGATCATGGTGTCTCCCCTGCCAGGTAAGTATGCCCGACACCGCCCACCGCCCGCCTGCCCCGCCCGCCGCACGCCCGCCCAGCACACGCCCGGCCCCGCCCCGGCCCCGCTGCCGCCCGGCCCCACGCTGCGGCCCGGCCCGCACGGCCCGGCACGGCCCGGCCCGCGCCGAGCCCGCGGACGCGCCAGGACAGCGCGGGCTTGGCGCGGGATCGGGCCCGGCATGCCGCGCGGCGAGCACAAATCTGCATGGACACGCCTTGTAAGGGCCGGCTCATGGCCCGGCCCACCCCACTCTCGTCGCCTCCTTTTGACGTCATCAATTAGCCGTCCCCGGTCCCGGTTCGGTGCTGGCGGCGCGGCCCGCACCGGGGCGGCGGCTCTGGGAGCTTCCGATGGCGTCAAGCGCCGCCGGCGGGCCGCCGTGCCGGGAGCGGAGCGGCCGGGAGCGGCCGGGACGACGATCGGGTTCTGCCAGGCGGAGCCGGAGCCGTAGTGGGGAGCGGGAGGGTGAACAGAGAGCGCTCCGTATGTACCGGGGGCGGGCGGAGCGAGGCGGGGGCGCTCCCCGGCGTGCGAGGGGGTGCCGCCGTGCCCGGTGCTGCGGGACGTGCCGAGGGGCCTTGCTGCGTGCTGGTGCTAACCGCGGTGTTTTGGGGCAGGGGAGGAGCTGCCGGCGGGAGCTCTGCACGGTGAGGATGGAGCAGCAGCCGCCAAATCCCCGAGGAAACCGGGGCGGCCCCGAGCCGGTCCCGACGGCGCGGCGGAGGGGCGCGGCGAGAGCTCCGCCAACGGGGCAGTGGCGGCCCCGCGGGCCGGCGGGCGGCGCGGCAGGAAGGGCAAGGCCGAGGTGCTGCTGCTGGAGCTGTCCCGGGCACCGGAGCCCCTCCGGGCGGAGAAGGCGCTGGGCAGCGGCGAGGACGGGAACGGCCCCGAGAGCCCGCGGGGCGGGCGGCCCAAGAGGAGGGCGGCCAAAGTGTAAGTGGGGGTGGCAGGTGGGGCCCGGGGGTACCTGTGCTCTAGAAGCACGTGAGATAGCAGGGAGTGTTCAGCCTGGGTAAGATGAGGCTCCAGGGAGACCTCAGAGCCTCTGACGGTGCCCAAAAGGGCACAAAAAAAGTTGGAGAGGGGCTTTGGATGAGGGCTGTAGGGACAGAACACAGGGAATGGCTTCCCACTGCGATTTATTTTTTGGAAATAAATCTCTCCCTTTGGGGGTGGGCAGGCCCTGGCACAGGCTGTCCAGAGAAGCTCTGACTGCCCCATCCCTGGAATTTTTCAAGGCCAGGTTGGATGGGCCTTGGAGCAGCCTGGGCTGGTGGAAAGTGTCCCAGCCCGTGGCAGGGGGTGGAACTGGATGAACTTTCGGGTGTCTCCCAACCCAACCAACCCAAACCATTCCGCGATTCAAGGATCTGTGTCTCCAGAGGGTCTCAGTGTCTGCCCTGTAGCACTTTGTCCCCTGCTGGGGGGATGTACTGATTCCTCACAGACCAATCCTTTCCCACTTTAGGGAATGTGTTTGGATCCAGGAGCCCCTGGCAGGGCGCAGCAGCTGCCTGTGGCAGGAGGAATTTCCTTGCTTCCTGACAGAGCAGGAGGAATTGTTGGTGGTAGCAGGGCGAGCTGCAGGGAGTTCAGGGTGGGGGAGGCTCCGTGCTCAGGCTCAGCTGGAGCAGCTCAATGCCCCGAGCACGGCCTGGGGGAGGGAGGGAGGCAGGGCTGGCCCGCCCGTGCCGCGCTGTGCTCACATGCGGGCGCTGCCCTGGCCTTGCAGGGCCCTGCTGTACCTGCAGGAGCTGGCCGAGGAGCTGATGCCGGCGTGCCAGCCCCCTGCTCCCGCCGAGGAGCCCGAGCGCGGCCAGAGGAAGCGCCGCAGGAGGAGGAGGAGGGAGGAGGACACGGACAGCGACGACCCCGCCCGGGACGCTGACTTCGTGCCCTCGCAGGAGGTGCTGCAGGCGGAGGAGGAGGAGGAGGAGGGCAGCGACACGCTGCTCAGCGAGGCCTCGGAGCCAGAGCTGGAGGCACCCCGAGGGCACGGCGGGAGGACAGCGGCCACGGGGGTGAGGGCAGGGCTGGGGCTTTGCCTGGGTGCCTGTTTGTGTCCCTGCACCCACAGCTCCTGATGGCCCTGCTGTGCCACAGGGTCCCTGTTTGTGTCCCTGCACCCACAGCTCCTGATGGCCCTGCTGTGCCACAGGGTCCCTGTTTGTCCCTGTACCCACAGCTGCAGATGGCCCTGCTGTGCCACAGGGTCCCTGTTTGTCCCTGCACCCACAGCTCCCGATGGCCCTGCTGTGCCACAGGGTCCCTGTTTGTGTCCCTGCACCCACAGCTGCAGATGGCCCTGCTGTCCCACAGGGTCCCTGTTTGTCCCTGTACCCACAGCTGCAGATGGCCCTGCTGTCCCACAGGGTCCCTGTTTGTGTCCCTGCACCCACAGCTGCAGATGGCCCTGCTGTCCCACAGGGTCCCTGTTTGTCCCTGTACCCACAGCTCCCGATGGCCCTGCTGTGCCACAGAGTCCCTGTTTGTGTCCCTGTACCCACAGCTCCCGATGGCTCTGCTGTCCCACAGGGTCCCTATTTGTCCCTGCACCCACAGCTGCAGATGGCCCTGCTGTGCCACAGGGTCCCTGCTGCCAGGGACAGGGGTGGCACACAGGGAGGCTTGAGGGCAGTGGCAGCCCCGGGTGGCGGGAGCAGGGACAGGAGCTCTGGGAGAGGGAGCAGGGGAGGTGGAGGTGGGTGCTGAGGGCTCCTGGCCTCCTGGGGGCTGTGTGTCTGCAGCCCAGTGTGGCGTGCTGGCAGTGGCTGGGGAGAGCTCTGTTCTCGGGGGCTGTGGTGGTTCCCTCTGGGACAGGTGGTCCCCCAGGGCTCATGGCCTGCTCTGAGTCTGCTCTTGTGCCCAGAGATCCAAGCCCCAGTGCCGAGGCCTCGCCCCCAACGGCTTCCACAACTCCATCATGGCCCCAGTGGAGAAGAGCTCCAGCCTTACCTGCAGCCTGTGAGTGGAAACTCGGGGTGCTCGAGGCTCAGGGGGGCTGCAGGGAGCAGTGGGTGTGTCCTGGTGCCACCACTGGCACAGGTACAAGGGTGAAGGAGCACATGCCTCGGGAATGTCACTGTTCTGCTGGGGTGGGAGGGCTGCCAAGGGCAGGGGCTGTGCTGCAGAAGGGGAGGCTGTGCCACAGCATGCAGGTAGGGGTGCTGCTTGTGCCTGGGCAGGGCTGTGAGGAGGGTGCTGGACATGCCCGTGCAGGGCCATGGCTGAGCTCTGGCATGCCCTGCAGGCGGGAGCAGAAGCACTCGCAGTGGGAGTTCCCTGACTGGATCCCAGTGGCACACAGGTGGACGTGTCTCTCTGACAGGTACCCAGGGAGCAGGGAGGGAGCAGGGCCAAAGGAAAAGTGGCTGGGGTGAGCAAAGGGATGGGTGGCCTGTGCTCCCACACCCCTCTGTGTGTCTGCTGTGGGCTTTGGGGGTCTCTTGGGTTTGGCTGTGGAGGAGCACGGCCGGCAGCAGGGCTGTGTGGGGGCTGGGATGGTGCTGGGGCACGGGGCTGTGCTGGGTGACTGGGGAGGGGTGGCAGACCTGCTCTCACTTGTGCCTGCACAGCGAGGCTGCCCCGTACCTGCCCGCAGAGGAGAAGTCTCCCCTCTTCTCCATCCAGCGCGAGGGCATCAAGGACGATGGTGCCTTGTACAGGCTGAACAGGTGTGTGACGGGGTGTCCCAGGCCAGCAGGCTGTTTGTGGCCTGCCAGGCTGTCCCCTGCCTGGCATGGCAGTGGCTGTCAGGGTGTCCCTAGGCCCAGAGGGACAGTGGCTGTCAGGGTGTCCCTAGGCCCAGAGGGACAGTGGCTGTCAGGGTGTCCCCTGCCTGCCGTGGCAGTGGCTGTCAGGGTGTCCCCAGGCCTAGCGGGATTGTGGCTGTCAGGGTTAGGATGTCCCCAGGCCCAGAGGGACAGTGGCTGTCAGGGTGTCCCCAGGCCCAGGGGGACAGTGGCTCTCAGGTGTCCCCAGGCCTGTCTGGACCAGGGGTTACCCCAGGGCTGCACCCATGGGTTGGGCAGCCGGCCCGTCCTGTGCCCTGGGGTGCCCGCAGCCCCTGGCCGAGCTCTCAGCAGCCCTCACCCCTGTGCCCCCCAGGTTCAGCTCTCTGCAGCCCCACCCGGAGCGCCGGGATGTCTCGTTCTTCGTGGGCGGCCCGGTGTGGGCCATGGCATGGTGCCCGACCCCGGAGGGCTCCGCAGCCCCGCAGTATGTGGCCGTGTCCTGCCACAGGAGCATGGAGGAGACCCACAGCGTGTCTGGGCTTCACTCAGGCCCTGCCCTCCTGCAGCTCTGGGACCTGGGCACGCTGCAGACGGAGCAGGGGTGAGTGGCCAGGCCCGGGGCTGGGCCCTGCCTCGATCTTGTGTCCCTCCATGGCTGTGTGGGTGGTGAGGCTTGTCCTCTCCAGAGCCACCAGCCCCAGCCTGAACCCAGGGGAGGCTGTGCTGCTGGCCAGCCCTGCTGGTGGTGCACCCTGGAGTGTATTGGAGCTGCTGGGCAGCAGCTGCCATGTTGCTCATGGCCAAACTCACGCCCACAGCTCTCCCAACAAGGCCAGGCTGGCCTATGCCATCGCTGCTGACCATGGCTGTGTGTGGGACGTGAAGTTCTGCCCCAGCGGTGCCTGGGAGCCACCCACTGCAGCCCGCATGGTGAGTGCTGCTCAGGGGCTGCCCTTGGGCTCCCCGAGGCTCCTGGGAGGTGCCCCCATCCATGTCTGAGCCCGTCTGTCCATCCCCAGCACCCAGAGATGAGCCGGCTGGGCCTGCTGGCCGCTGCCTTCTCGGACGGCAGGGTGGCGGTGTACGCCCTGCCGCACCCCGAGGCCCTGCACCACGCCAAGACAACCCAGGTAAAAGGTAGGAAGAGCCACACCGCCGAGCAGGGCGTCCTGGCCCTCCTCCACCCGTGCCAGGGTGGGACTGCCAGCCCCGGGCTGGGCACCTCTGTCCATAGGAGCCTGCTGTGCTGGGGAGCTGCCAGCAGGGCTGTGCCCAGCCTGGGGGCTGCGTGGTGGGGAATGGGGACCCTGCTGCCCCCAGCCTGGCATCTGCCACAGGGATAGTGTGGGATCCCAGGCTGCTTTTTGGTGCTGGGGGCCTGCTTTGAGTACCCTTGTGCCCGGAGATGCAAGCCCCAGTGCCAAAGCCTTGCTTCCAGCAGCTTCCACAATTCCAGTGTGGAATTCCAGGGGAGGAGGGCTCCAGCCTTACCTGGGGCTCATCCAGAAGGGCTCACAGCCTGTGTGAGAGGAGGGCACGTGCCGAGTGCTGCTCTGGTTCTGTCTCAGGGGCACTGCAGCAGCCTGGCTGGGGTGTGGCTCAGTGCCCAGCTCTCAGGCAGCCCCCGGGAGCTGGGCACTGGCAGGGGGCTCTCAGCGGCGTCACTGTGGCCGCAGCAGGGTGCAGGGTGTGGCAGTGCAGCCACAAAGCATGTCCCCAGCCATTCCCCATCTCCCTGCTGCCAGAGCTGCTCCCTCCAGTCTGCTCCGTGCGTGAGGACAGGACAGGGAGTGCTGGGCCAGCTCAGGCTAATGGTGCCTGTAATGACTGTGCCGGGCTGAGCGGGATTGATGGCCGGCGCGTGCTGGCGGTGGGCACTGAGCTGTGACCAGCACGCAGCACTCCCACACTGGCAGTGGGGAATGGCTCTCTGTGCCCCCCTGTGCTGGCGGTGGGCACTGAGCCATGGCCAGCACGCAGCACTCCCACACTGGCAGTGGGGAATGGCTCTCTGTGCCCCCCTGTGCTGGCTGTGCCCGCGTTGTTGCGGGTGCTGGGCGCTGCCGCAGCCCCCAGGGCATGTCGTGAAGGGCCCCCCCATCACTGGCTGCAGCTGCACACACAGTCCTTGTGCTCAGGGCTGGGCTGGAGCTGCTCTCCAGCCACAGCAGCAGCGCCAGGCTGTGCTGACAGGCCCTGCTGGGGGCTCCCAAACTGCTGGCTGTCCCTGTCTGGGGCACTGGGGACCCACATCCCTGTGCTGTCCCTGTCTGGGGCACTGGGGACCACATCCCTGTGCTGTCCCTGGGGTGCTGGGACCCCCATCCCTGTGCTGTCCCTGGGGCACTGGGGACCACATCCCTGTGCTGTCCCTGGGGCACTGGGACCCCCATCCCTGTGCTGTCCCTGGGGCACTGGGACCCCCATCCCTGTGCTGTCCCTGGGGCACTGGGACCCCCATCCCTGTGCTGTCCCTGGGGCACTGGGACCCCCATCCCTGTGCTGTCCCTGTCTGGGGCACTGGGACCCCCATCCCTGTGCTGTCCCTGTCTGGGGCACTGGAGACCACATCCCTGTGTTCCTGCCTGGCAGAGCTGGGGCTGGTCTCTGTACTGCATCCTGGCTGTCACAGCTGTGCCCAGGAAGATGCACAGCTCCCCCCTGTCCCCCCTGTGGCTGCCAGGCTCCAGGCTGTGACGTGCCTGTCACTGTGATGGGGGACAGCCCCACACTGGGGGTCAGGGATCCCAGGCCCGATGGATGTGGGACAGGTCCCCACAGCACTCTTGTTGTGGGGGAGGATTCTCTGGTAGAGCTGGTGCGTGGTGCTCCTGTGGGTATCCTGCCCTGAGCTGTTGGGTGTAGGGTGCCTGCAGCCTGCCCTCCCCAGGAGTGCTGCCTGGCTGCTCCAGTCCTGTCAGCCATGGAGCAGATACCCTGCACAGCTGCTCCCTGCCTCCCTGCAGTGCTCAGAGTCAGGTCTGGCCCATGTGTCACTGTGTCACCTCAGCTCTGGTGCCACCCATGGCGGGGCAGGAGCCCATCATCTCTGCTTGTGGCGTGTTTCAGGCACTGCTTTCTCCAGCACACAGGCAGGCCTGGCTCCTGGGGGTCCTGTGCCTCCAGTTTGCTCCTCCCTGTGCTTCAGCTCCTGCTGTGCTGGGGACACTGCTCTAGGGGAGTGGTGGGACAGGGACTGGGAGCCCTGGCCAGGGCCGTGAGGAGCTGCAATCCAGGCTGCAGGCAGGGAGCTCCCAGGACAGCCAAAGCCTGCCCTGACCCCCTTCTGCTCTCTTCTAGATGGGTCCCTCCACAAGCACCTTATCTGCAAGGTCAGTGTTCCCCGCCGTGGTGATCCCTGTCAGGTTCCCCAGCGAGCCCCCGGCGTGCAGGTGGCAGAGCCTGGGGAGCCGAGGCACCTGCAGAGTGTTGGAGGGGCAGAGCAGTGCCGTGCCCCACCCCAGGCTCCCGCTCCTGGGGCACGGGTGGCACCGTGCAGGGCTGTGACCCAGGGCTCTCCCTTGGCCCCCAGGTGCAGTGCATCGCCACACTTCAGGTGGGCTCCGTCCAGGCAGGTCATGCACCTGAGTGTGGGCAGTGCTTCAGTCTCTCCTGGATGCCTTCCAAGCCCCACCATCACCTGGCAGCAGGGTTTTATGACGGTGAGTCTCTTTCTGTGCCCTGCAGCAGCCCTCGGGGAGCAGCCCTCACCCTGGCAGAGGCACTGCAGCCTCAGCTGCTCAGCCCCAGCTGGTGCTGGAACCTCTGCCCAGCCCTGGCTCAGGGGGAGGCTTCTCTGGCCTGGCTGTTGTCATTCTGACATACCTCCAGGCTGCTCACTGGTCGTCCCTGTCTGGGGCTCTGGGCTTGCCCACATCTGTTGAACTTGCCTGGATGGAATTTTCTGCTGGACTTGCAGTAATCCCCAGCTCTGTGCTATGTTGCCAGGACCTGCTACCGTGATGTCTGCTTGGAGCCCCAGCTCCAGCCTGGCCCCCGTGTCCTGTGGCCCTGCCTCTGCCCTGTCCCACTCTCAGCCCCAGCCCCAGCTCCAGCCTGGCTGCCATGCTTCTCAGCTCCCACAGCCCTGCCTGTGCTGCAGCTGGTCCCCTGCTGAAGCCACTGGCAGTGCCTCATGGACACAAGTCTTTCCACAGGTACTGTGGCAGTGTGGAACCTGCTCACCAAATCCCTGCTGCAGTGCGTGCACCAGCCGGACGCCTCCCTCAAGCTCTACCCTTTCCGGTGCTTTCTGGCCCATGACCAGGCAGTCCGGAGCATTGAGTGGTGCAAGGCTGACAGGTGAGGGCAGGAGCAGCCACAGATGCTGCCAGGAGAGGAGCTTCCTCCTGCAGAAGCAGCTCTTTTGTCAAGAAGGGCTTGAGAGGCCGTGGTGCCAATGGCTCTCTGCAGCACCAGAGAGGTTGGGTTGGGCTTTCCAGGGTGAGGGCAGTGGAGCCACTGCAAGGCTGGGGCCGCCTGGGCCCTGTGCTGGGCCAGGGCACAGCTCCGTGCTGGGCTCTCAGTGCTGCCTTTCTGCTGCTTCTCAGCAACTTCCTGGTGACGGTGGGCAGCGACCGCAAGATCAAGTTCTGGGACCTGCGGCGGCTCTACGAGCCCATCAACAGCATCAAGCGGTTCCTGAGCACCGAGGTGGCCTGGCTGCTGCCCTACAACGGCATCACCGTGGCCCAGGACAACTGCTACGCCCCGTGAGTGCTGGGGGCCAGACCTGCTGCCAGGCCTGGGCCAGCTTCCCTGGGGCCCCTCTGGCTTCCCCCTCCCTGGCACTGTCCAGCTGTGCCGTGGCAAGGGCAGGCTCTGCCTGTTTTGCGTCACGCTGCAGCAGCAAAGCGTGGCATCCCCTCTGCCATGCCACCCTGAGGCAGAGGCAGGGTGGGCCAGGGGACTGAGCAACAGGTGTGCTGCTAAAGGGGTTTGGGAACTCAGTGAGTCCTTGGCCTCTGGGAGCTGCCTTGCCTGTGCTTGCTCTGGACTCTGCCATGCTGCTGGAGCAGGAACAGCCCCCTCACCCTGGTCCATTTCTGTGTGGAGGTGGCTGTGCCTGGCTCTCACATCCCTGGTGACAGCAGTCAGGCACCCCAGGCCTCATTCTGTGCCTTCCTCCACAGGTATGGGCTCTGTGGGATCCACTACATCGACGCTGGGTACCTGGGCTTCAAGGCCTATTTTGTGGCCCCTCGCAAGGGCACCGTGTGGGTAAGGGCCAGGGCAGGGCCCCTCTGTCCCAGCAGCCAGGTCAGGCCCAGCTGGGGCCCAGGGCTTGTGGTGGGAGCCCCGTGCCCTCCAGCCCTCTGTCCCTGCAGAGCATCTCTGGCTCCGACTGGTTGAACACGGTGGCTGCGGGTGACATCACCGGCGAGCTGGTGGCAGCCGTGCTGCCTGACCTGGCTGTCAACCCCCTCAACATCAAGCGCTCCTCGGACCGCAGATTTGTAAGAGACCATCATGCCTGGGGGGCCCAGCCCAGCACACAGGGCCAGCGGGGACAGGGGACCACAGGAAGAGTGTCCTGAACCCCCATCCCACTGGTGCCTGGTGGTGCCTGTCTGCAGGGGAGCAGCAGGATCTGTGCCCACCCTGCCCTGAGCCGCCTCTCCCCCACAGCCCGTGTACAAAGCTGACCTACTGCCATGCAGCCCTGACGGGCCCGAGGGCAGCGAGCAGGGCCTGCCCAGGACCCATTGCTACAGCGAGATGGCAGCCAGGAGCTACCTCCGCTTCCAGGACACCGACCTGGTAGGACAGGCCGGGGCAGCCAGGGTCTGACCCTGAGCAGGGCTGGGGGCTGTGGCTGGGCAGGGGGGTGGCAGGGTCTGACCCTGAGCAGGAATGGTGGGGCTGTGGCTGGGCAGGGGGGTGGCAGGGTCTGACACTGAGCAGGGCTGGGGGCTGTGGCTGGGCAGGGGGTGGCAGCGTCTGACCCCGAGCAGGAATGGTGGGGCTGTGGCTGGGCAGGGGGTGGCAGGGTCTGACACTGAGTAGGGCTGGGGGCTGTGGCTGGGCAGGGGGGTGGCAGGGCTGGGAGATGCTGCTGGGACAGGGCTGAGGTCGTGGTGCATGCACTGCTCCTGCCCCGATACCGCAGCCCAAGGCGGTGCCTCCGCTTGCAGCGCAGCTTCCAGAACTTCCCGAGCCGGGAGCCCATGCGACGCATGCACGTGCAGGAGCTGAAGGCAGAGCTGAGCCTCGACCGCCTGCAGCTGGAGGCCCTCCACAAGGTGGGTGGCACAGTGTGAGCCCCAGCCCTGTGCTCAGGTGGCTCTGCTCTGCCCTGGGGCCGAGTCCCAGCACCCCAGCCCCGTCCCTCAGGAGCTCCTCTGTCCCACAGGTGCGCTTCAGCCCCAACCTGGACTCGCAGGGCTGGCTGGTGTCAGGCGGGCAGGCGGGCATTGTGCGGGCACACTGCCTGGCAGGGCTGGCCTCCGTGGGCCACCAGCTGCTCCCTGAGTGCCAGGCCCGCTTCAGCGTCCTCTATGGGGACACGCCCAGCAGCCCTGGTCCCCCTGAGCCCTCCCTGCTGCCAGGGGAGTAGGGCATCAGTGCCTCAACATGCTGCTGCCATGTGCCCACCCTGGGCAGGGCTTGGGGCTGGGCCAGCTGTGCTGGCATGGGGCTGTGGGCCCTCTCGGTGCTGCTTTCCTGGTGGGTGTCTGCTGCAGGGGGACAGCTGCTCCCAGCCGTTCCCTGGGATGGACACTTGTCCCCGTGCTCTGGGCCTGGAAGGGTCTGTCTGCACCGTTTGGTCTGAGCTGGGCAGGGGTGGTGGGACCTGGTGTGACCAGGGCTGAGCTGTGGGTGTGACCCTGTGGAAGCCCCGTGGGCTCCACCAGCGTGGAGCTGTGCTTGTGCTCGCCTCCATCCCCAGTGAGTGCCCAAGGGCGAGGAGGGGGCCGGGAGCCGTGGAGTCGCTCACATTGAGCTCGTGTTCAGCTGTGCAGAATAAACGTGGTTGGTTTTGTATGGCTGTGGTGGTGCTGGCACCAGGGCAGGTGTGGCTGTAGGGGCCCACCCCTAACTCCACCATTTCCCTGCCCATGCCCCTGTCTGCTGCACTGCTGCTGCTCCAACACATTTATTGGCAGCGCTGGCACCGCTGCTGGCACAGATGGACAGATGGACACCAGGGGCACAGGCACGACTCAGCAGAGGAAATGGGTCAGGGCCAGGCACAGGAGGGTTCAGATGGAGCCCAGGTAGCAGCACGGGGGACTGGGGCCAAGGCCAGGTCTGAGGTCCCCCATGGGGAATGTCCCTTCCTGCCAGGACAGACAGGCTCCCTGGGGACCGGGTGGTGGGGCAGGATTCCGCCTCCTCAGGAGCTGTGGCACAGCAGGGAGTGGAAGGTTCCAGGGAGCCCCTGTGCTCCACAGGCCAGGCCATGTGTCTGTGCCCCCAGGACACCACACTGGAGTCGCTGTCCCACCCCAGGGCTCTGCAGCAGTGGGGTGGGTAGAGGGGAGATGGGATCTCAAGCACTGCCCTGCTCTGGCACAAGGAGCTGGGGCCAGGGCCACGTCTGGCCCAACGTAGCAGCGGGTGGGGGTCTCAGGTTCGGGGGTCCTGGCAGTGGGCACAGCCTGCTGACTCCTCCTGGTGCTGCTCCACCTGTACCGTGCACAAGGCAAAGCCAAACCCGCTCTGGAGCCGGGCAGTGACCTCCTGCAGCACCATCTCCGGGTCAGCGCTGGCATCTAGGAGCAGCAGGGCAGGGGCTCGTTCCTGGCACGGCCCGTGGGACCCCCCAGCCAGGCTCTGTGCAGGTCACTCACCCACGGCCACGTGCACCGACACGGCGGCGTGGTTCAGTGTCAGCGCCCAGAGGTGCAGGTCATGGACACCGCGCACACCGCGGGCCCCCAGCAGCGCCTCCTTCACCGCATCGAACTGCAGCCCCCGCGGGGCCCCTGCCAGCAGCACCCCTGGTCACACCGGGCCCCCCTTGGCCCCCAGACACAGCACCCTGAGGCTGGGGGCTTCCCCAGGGCTGCCAGGCTGGGCATGGTGGCTTTGGGGTGAGACAGGCCTCACCTTGGGGCCAATGCACCTGGCTGCGCTGGAGAGGAGGGACTGGGGGCGTTCAGGTGGGGCAGGGGAGGCGCAGAGGAGGGGAGCTGCCTCATGGCAAAGTGCTGTGGCAGATGGAGCTCCAGGAGCTCCTGTGCCCACCCTGTGCCTGGGTCTTGCACTCCTCTCACTCACTGCTCACCTTCCATGAGGACCATGAAGACGTCTCTGAGGATGGTGATGGTGGAGCCAAGGACGAAGACCGAGAAGAAGAGGGTGCTGATGGGGTCTGCGATCTTGCACTGGGGCTGCAGAGAGGGGGGTCTCTGTGAGGCTGGGGGCAGAGCCCACGTAGCACCCTGCGTGGCACCGGGAGAGCTGCTCCCACGGGCATCACTGGGGCGGCCCAGCCCGGGCACCTTGAAGTAGATGATGGTGGCAGCCACGAGGACGCTGACGCTCTGCAGCAGGTCACCCACCACGTGGACGAAGGCTGCCCGCACGCTGGTGCTGCCGGGCAGGGGGCTGCAGCTGGGCTGGCAGGGCACGGAGCTCTCCAGCTGCTCGTAGGCCCCTGTGCCATGGCTGTGGCCAGCAGGGGACTGGTGCAGGATGTAGGCCATGCTGGAAGGAGCAGGGCTGGCTCAGTGCCACACTGACAGGGCATGTGTGGGGGCCCTGCTTGGGCAAAGGGGGCACAGGCAGTCACACCTGAGGCTGGGGACAGTGGGAGGAGTGGGGCTGGAGCTGCAGCAGGGCTGGAAGGTGTGCAGGAGCAGGGCAGGGGTTTGGTCCTGGGGCTCGTGACCGGGCTTGGGAGGCGCTGCTTGTGGGACCAGGGAGTGTGGGGAATGGGGACGTGGGCACATGGACTGGAAGCCCTGAGCGTGTGGTAGACAGGGAAGTGGGGGTGGCAATGCCTGGGGACACAAGGCTGGTGCGCAGGGACACAAAGTGACCTGGGGGCACAGCTGGGGTCACAGGGGGGCAGGACTCAGCTGATGGGGGACACGGCGGCACACGTGGGACATACACCAGATTGACACCGACGGCACAGGCCGACGTGGCCAGCATGGCTCGCGCCTCGATCTCGTAGTCGTTGCTGATGATGCGGGCAGCCGCCAGGTAGACCAGGGCCGCGGTCACAACCCAGATAGAGAGGACAGAGGCCAGCGCACCCAGCGTCTCTGCGGGGTGAGACCCATCAGCACCCACCCGGCCGTGGGGTGCCCGGAGCCCGCAGGGCCGCGCCCCTCAGCTCACCCGAGCGGTGCCAGCCAAAGGTCATGGTCTTGGTGGGCGGGCGGCTGGAGACCCAGAGGGAAAACAGGCTGACGGACATGCTGCCCACGTCCGTCAGCAGGTGGGCTGCGTCCGTCATGATGGCCAGGCTGTGTGCCAGGTAGCCGCCTGCGGGCACAGAGCAGCTGGCACCCCGCGCCCGGCCCGCAGCCCCGCGCCCCGGCCCGCCGCGTTACCTATCACCTCCCCGACCATGAAGAGGCAGCAGACGGCGCAGGCGACGCTCAGCTGCCGGCGGGCCTGGAGCCGGCTCTGCCCGGGGCTGGGGGTCGGGGGGCTGCAGCGACAGCGCGGATCTGGAGCCGGGGGGGCCCCCGGTGCTGAGGGATCTCCAGAGCCTGTGAAGAGACTGGGAGCGGGGGTCACCGCCGGCAACGCCGGCTCGGGGGCTCCTGCCCAGACCCCCCGAGGGTCCTGCTGCCGCCCGCTGCTATGCGGCCAGGTGGGGCACCGATGGAACCCCCCTTTCCAGCGGGACGAGCAGCCACGGAGCGGCGGCAGCAGCAGGAGACGGTGGCACGGGGCTCCCGCCGGAACCGAAGACGGGACTGGCGCGGGTACCGCGGGAAGGTGCGGGTGGGAGCGAGGTGTTGCGCCCGGGGCCAGGCTGCGGGACGGACGAGCGGCGCGGAGACGTGGGGCGCGGGGAAGGGGCGGCGGGGGCCGGGTCCCGGTGCGTGGGGCAGCAGTGCGGGAGCGGGAACGGGCAGCCCACCGGGACGGGGGCTAACGGATGAACGGCACCGGTGTGGGCGGGTGATGGATGGATGGTACCGGTGTGCGTGGGTGACGTTTGGGCGCCGATAGGTGCGGGACGGACACCGGAGGGGGCAGCGAGGCTGGCGCACGGCGGGGCTGGTTCCGCTTGAGCGGAGGTGCCGGCGGCGGGCTGAGCGTGCCGGTGGCGGGGTGACGGTGCAGGCGGCGGACGGTCAGGGCTGGCGCGGGGACTGCGGAGGTGCCCGTGTCCGCTCGGATGGATGAAGGCACGGGGGCGGGCGGGGAGGGACGTGCCGGCGGTGCCGGTGTCGGCGCTGGGAGCTGGAGGCGCGCGACGTGCCGGGGGCTTGCGGGTGCCGGAGGAGCCGAGGGCGATGGGGGCGATGGAGGTGCCGGGGATGATGGGCGAGTGGGTGCGGGAGGACCGGGGGTTGCAGATGCGGGAGATTATGGAGGTGACGGTGCGAGGAATTGCCGGGGAGCCTGGGAGGTGATGGGGTGCCGCGGGTGGCGGTGCCGGGGTGGTGGAGGTGCCGGTGATGGACGTGCTAGCGCCCGGTAATGGGGTTGTCGGGACGATGGTGTGCCGGTGCTGATGAAGTGCCTGTGGTGACCGGAGTGTCGGGGGTGCCGGTGATGGGAGTGCCGTCGGTGCCGGAGGCGCCGGTGATGGAGTTGTGCTGGCAGTGGTGGGGATGCCAGGGTGATGGGTGCCGGTGATGGGTGCCGGGGCGATGGGTGCCGGGGTGATGGGTGCCGGGGCGATGGGTGCCGGTGATGGGTGCTGGGGCCATGGGTGGCAGTGATGGCATGCCGGGGCGATGGGTGCCGGTGATGGATGCCGGTGCGATGGGTGCCGGTGCCGGCGGTACCTCTTGAGGCGCAGGCTGCCGTCGGCGCGGCCGCCCCGCGGGCTGACCAGGCGGGCGCTCTCGGTGCCGGTCGGGGGCTCCATCCCGGGAGCGAGCGGCGCCGCGAGCACCGGCACCGCCGAGCTCCGCCCCTGCAGTGACTCCGCCCCCGGCTCCGCCCCCGCGCGGGTGGCGGGGCGGTCCCGCCCCGGTGCCGCCGCTCCGGGCTCGGGGCGGGGGCGGCCGGCGGGTGCGGGCGCTGCGCGGGTGCGGCTGACCGGTGGATCTCCGGGAGAATACACCGGAGCTGCGTGTAAGGGCGCTGCCTTGGCGGGACATGCCCTTCGGGGACAGGGATCCGCCGCACCTCTTGTCCCCGGCAGGTGATGACACAACTGATCCTGGGGTCCGTCTGAGCACAGGAAGGACACGAGGGGAGCTGGGGAGAAGCCGGCACGGCGGGGACCGTGCCTGACCGTGGGGATCACCTGCCGCGGTGCCACGCCGGAGCCGGTGCCCAGGGGAGCGCAGGGCACAGCGTCTGCCCGGGCTGCAGGAAGGATTTTGGCGCTGTTCCCCTGCGATCCTCCGAGAGAAGCGCTGGGAGCGCGGGCTGGCTGAGCCGGAGGGGCTGCACTGGCAGGGGCTGCATGGCCGAGCCCAGAGCAGGGCGTTCAGTGCCCAGGAACCACCAGCGCAGCCCGGGGTTGGTGCCGAGTCCAGCCCCGTCTGCCGCCGCCTTCAGGGACCGGGCGGCCAGGCAGAGCCCCCTCATCGCGGCGGCAGATGACACCGACCGTGCTGCTCCGTGATGCGGAGAGACTCAGGATGGGCTGCGGAGCCGGGGGCAGGAGCCTGGGGAGGGTCAGCACGGTGCAGGGCCGAGTCCTGACCGGGCAGGAACAACCTCAGGACGGGCAGGGGCAGCCGGCTGGGAAAAGGCTCCAGGGGTCCTGGGAGACGCCCAGCAGACCGTGAACCAACAACGCAGCCTTGGCGTGTCCTGGACACTGCCCCGCGGCGCCGGGCCCAGCGCTGGGTGCCCAGGGCATGAGGGACAGGGACAGGCTGGGCACAGCCCCGAGCAGCCTGTGATGCTGCAGGGCTGGCAGGGACAGGGACAGGGACAGGCTGGGGACAGCCCCGAGCAGCCTGTGATGCTGCAGGGCTGTAACGACTCTGCCGGGTGAGGCTGAGGGAGCCGCGGCTGCTGAGCCCGGGGCAGAGCGGGCCCGGGGATCCCGAGGTGGGGATCACCTGCAGGGAGGGCTCTGAGGGTGAGCCCCGGTGTGACACCTGCAGGGAGGGCTCTGAGGGTGAGCCCCGGTGTGACACCTGCAGGAGGGATCCGCAGGTGAGCCCCGGTGTGTGTGACACCTGCAGGGAGGGCTGTGCAGGTGAGCCCCGGTGTGACACCTGCAGGAGGGATCCGCAGGTGAGCCCCGCCCTCCCGGGGAGCCCGGGGCGGGGCCTCGGTAAGAGGCGGAGCCTCAGGCAGGGGCGGGGTCACAGTAGGGGCGGGGCACCACTCAGAGGCGGAGCCTCACTGGGGCAGGCGCTCAGTCGGGGCGGGGATTCGCCCAGGGGCGGGACTTAACACAGGGCGGGGCTTTCGGTCGGGGCGTGGCCTCGTTCGGGGGCGGGGCCTGTTCCCCGTGCCGTGCGCAGCCCGTCCTCTCCCGGCAGCCCCCACGGGCCGCGCGGCGATGGCGGCGGCGGGCGCTGAGGAGCGGCGGGGGGCGGCGGGGCCGGAGCGCGCCCACAGCTCCGGTCCCGGCCCCGCCCCGCTGGGCTCGCTGCTCAGCCGCTTGCCGCTGGCGCCTGCCCCGGCCCCACGGCGCCGCACCGCCAGCCAGTGCAAGCCGGAGCCGCCGCTGCTGCGCACCAGCAAGCGGACTATCTACACGGCCGGGCGGCCGCCGTGGTACAGCGAGACCGGCGCGCCCGTAGATGAGGCCTTTGTCATCGGTGAGCGGTGGGACGGGGCCGGGGAGGGGATGGAGCCGGATCAGAAAGGAGATGGAGCCGAGAGCGGGCCGGGAGGGGATGGAGGCCGGACCGGGGCCGGGGTCGGGCTGCGGTCGGGAATCGCGGAACGAGGCCCCGAGGGAGCTGAGGCTGCTGAGACCGGGCTGCTGGGACCGGGCCGGAGCCGGATCTGGATCCGGGCCCGTGACGGATCCGGGCCGGGGCGGTGCCCCCGCCGGTCTCCGCAGGCCTGTGCGGCGGCAGCGCCTCCGGCAAGACCACGGTGGCGACGCGGATCATCGAGGCGCTGGACGTGCCCTGGGTCGTGCTGCTCTCCATGGACTCCTTCTACAAGGTGCGGGACGGGGTCCGGGGTTCCGGGCAGCGCTGAGCCGTGCGACACTCGCGGTTCCAGTGTACCGCTGGGTGCTGCCGGTGCTCGGGGTGCGGCTCTGAGCAGGGCTGGGGTGCCGGTGGATGCCAGGATGCGGCGCGGCGCTGAGCGGTGCCGGTGCTCGGGGTGCGGGGATCGGGTGCGGCTCTGAGCAGGGCTGGGGTGCCGGTGGATGCCAGGATCCGGCACGGCGCTGAGCGGTGCCGCTGCCTGCAGGTGCTGGATGAGGGGCAGCAGGCGCTGGCAGCCCGCAGCGACTACAACTTCGACCACCCCGATGCCTTTGACTTCGAGCTGCTCGTCAATGTCCTGCGCAAGCTGAAGAAGGGCAAGAGCGTGAAGGTGCCGGTGTACGACTTCACCACACACAGCCGGCGCCGCGAGTGGGTGGGTGCCAGGGGCCGGGCTGAGCCTGGCTGGCAGGGTCCCGGGAAAGGGGAATGCTTCTGGGCCCTGCAGGGCCTGGAAGGCTAAAGGGAGGGGGCGGCTGCGGTCATCAGGGAAGGGGACTCATTCGTGGGAGACTGTGGGGGGATGTGCAGACAGGCCGGTGCAGATATGAGGGAGGGACTCAGTGTGGAGAGGTGCTGGGAGGATGGCACTGAGTAGAGGCTTGGGATCTAGAGCAAGGTTCGGGGTCTGTCCTGGTCTGGAGCATCATGCACAGGGATCAACTATGGCTCCAAGGCATTGGGTGCTGCAGGATGGTTATGGGGAGCCCCAGCACAGTGGTGAGACCCCAGGGGGGTCAGTGCCCTGTCTTTGTCAGTGTTGGTGCTGCTGTGGCATGTGAGAGAAACAGGACAAACCCAGCTCCTGTCTGCTTGCAGAAAACAGTGTATGGGGCTAACGTCATCGTGTTCGAAGGGATCCTGGCCTTCGCCAACAAGGAGCTGCTCAAGGTATCGCTGCCTCAGGTGGCCGCTGGCCCAGAGGGGATGATGTGCTGCAGCAGGACAGGCGCTGGCCCTGGGTGCCCCTGCAGCACGGCAGTGGGGGCTGTGGAGGGAGAGGTCACCGCGCTTGCTGGCAGAGCACTGCGTGTCAGAGGCCTCAGGGGAGGTGATGCTGGGTGCCACTGCGGGGTGGTGGAGGGGAGTAACGCAGGTGTGATGGGAGCTGCATAGGGGGTGCTCACCCCTCCCAGTTTTCCAGCTGCTGGACATGAAAGTGTTTGTGGACACGGACTCCGACATCCGCCTGGTGCGGCGGCTGCAGCGCGACATCATGGAGCGCGGGCGCGACGTGGCGGGGGTCATCAAGCAGTACAACAAGTTTGTGAAGCCAGCCTTCGAGCAGTACATCGAGCCCACCGTGCAGGTGGCCGACATCGTGGTGCCCAGGGGTGAGGCCAGAGCTGACCCTGGTGTGGGGAGCGGGTGCTGTGGGGCAGGGTGGCTCAGCGTCCGCCCCACCTGCCTCCTCTGCTCCACCCTCAGGTGGGGAAAACTTCGTGGCACTGGACCTCATTGTGCAGCATGTGCACAGCCAGCTGGAAAAGGTGAGCCGGGGCTGAGGAGGGGAAGGGTCCTGCATGCTGAGGGCAAGATGTGGCTGCACACAGACCTGTGCTCTGGGAGCACCTGGTGGGGGTGTTGGCATCACCTCTCTCTTCTCAAGAGGCCCCAGCACGGTGCTTGGGGGAGCAGATTGGTGAGGTGGGCACTGGGGAGGAGGGTGGGGAGCTGGGCTGTTGTGGTGGCTGTGCTGGCCTGTGAGTGACTGACAGGGTGTCTGTCCTTCCTGTTCCCCTGCGCTGCGCCGGTGACCTCTGCACCACCAGCGGGAGATTACAGTCAGGTATGTGGGACCCACGGCTGCAGAGGAGCCTCTTCTGGGCTGGGGGGGCTGCTGGCACCCGCTGGGTTCCGTGTCCCTGCTGGCAGAGCTTTGCTGAGGTGCCTGAGCGTAGCTGCTCCTCCGCAGGGCTGCAGAGGCTGTGCTCAGCTCCTCAGGGCCTGTCTGGCTGCAGCTCTGGGCTCTGTGGGACACACCTCACACTGTGGCTGATGCATGTGGCCAGCTGCCTGCCCTGCTCATGTCTCTGTTTGGAGCAGGGCTCCTGTCCTGGCTGCTGAGTTACCCTGAGCTGCTCACTTCTGTGGGAGAAGTGCCCTGCATGGTCCCTGTTCCTGGCACTTCATGTCCCCTTTGGGCAGGACAGCCCTTGTCCCTTGTGGTGACAGCCTGGTTGCAGGGTGCAGGGAATGTCCTGCCCTGCAGAGCTGCAGCTCCTGGTGCTGCAGAGGCTGCAGCAGCCGTGTGTACGGTCTGGGAGGTTCACCCCAGTGGTTTTGGGCAGTCCAGCTCTGGGGTACCAGACCTGGGGCGTTCTTCAGTATCCAGGAGGGAAGGCCAGGCACGGTGCTGACCTTTCAGAGGGGTTTTTCTGGAGCCTTCCTTTGGCAGGGCCGTGTCCCCCCGAGGGCCCAGGGCTGTGAGTGTGTGTGTGCTGCCCAGCTCTGAGCACCTTCCTCCCTGCAGGGCAGCCCTGGCTTCAGCCCACCAAGGACAGCCCCTGCCCAAGACCCTGAGCGTCCTGGAGAGCACGCCGCAGGTGCGGGGCATGCACACCATCATCAGGTACATCCCTGCCCTGGCCCTGCCCTGGGCTGCTTGCTGGCAGCACGCCACAAGGCCTGGGATGAGTTTCTCCCCTTTGCCCTGGGGCTGCAGTCGTGGGGGTTGGCCTGGAGCAGAATGGCTGAATGGAGCTGGCCCTGGCCTCATGGGCACATGGTTACCAGAGCTCTGCACATCTGCTTTGGGTGATTCCTGAGCCACAGGCAGGCTTTTCCTACAGTGGGAGGGGACTGGTTGGCTCTTTCCTCACTGGAGCACAGGTGGAGCCGCTGGTGGCATGGAGCAAGGTACCCCTTGCCCCTCTCCCAGGGCACTTGGTTTAGAGCTGCCTTAGAGAAGGGACCTGGGCAGCTGCTTCTGTGACTTCACCACTCTTGATCTTTTCTTTCCCCTCTGATGCTCCTTTTTTCCAGGTGACAGTAGCATTAGTGAAGGGTGAAGGGCTGAGGCCTTTAGGACTATGGAGAGGTTCACTGTTTTTGCAGCTGCAGAACCTGGCAGCCCCAGGTGTGTTTCTCCATGGCAGAGAGGGGATGTTGAGCTCAGTGAGGTCCTCCTGTGGCACCTGTATGTTGATTTGGAAGGTGTCAGCTCATGTCCTTGTGAGAGACCTGGAGAGGACTGAGTGTACTTTGAGTAAGCTTGCAGAGGATACCAAGTGGGATGGGATGTGGATCTGCTGGAGAGCAGGAAGGCTCTGCAAAGGGATTGGGATGCTCTGGATCGATGTGCTGAGACCAGCAGTGTGAGGGTCACCAAGGCCAAGTGCCAGGCCCTGCCCTTGGGTCACAACAGCCCCATGAAGCACTCCAGGATGGGGCAGAGGGGCTGGAAAGGCCATGGGAGCATTAGTGGACAGTGGCTCAACACGAGCCCAGGTGGGCAAGAGGCCAGTGGCACCTGGGCTGTGCCAGCTGGGCACTGCTGGGGCACCTCCAGTCTCGGGGACAGCTCTGGGCCCCTCCTGATAAGAGAGACATTGAGAGAGCGTGTCCAGGGCAGGGAATGGAGCCCCAGGAGGGGCTGAGGGAGCTGGGAAGGGGCTCAGCATGGAGAAAAGGAGGCTCAGGGTTCTCTATAGCTTCCTGACAGGAGGATGCAGCCAGGTGAGGGTCAGGCTCTGCTCCCATGGAAGAAGGGACAGGACAAGAGGAAGCTGCCTCAGGCTGCTCCAGAGGAGATTTAGGTTGGATATCGGGAGCAGTTTCTTCATGGAAAGGATTTTCCAGCCTCAGCACAGCTGCTCCAGGTGGTGATGGATTCCCCATCCCTGGTGGAGTTTAGAAACCACGTGGAAGTGGCACTTGAGGGTGTGGGCTGGTGGTGGCCTTGGCAGTGCTGGGGGAGCAGCTGAACTGGATCTCAAAGGACTTTTCCAACCCAAACAATTTATGGTGTTCTGATACTCATGGCCACATCCAGGCTGGGCACCTCCTTTCCTTCTCCTGACTCCCTCCTGTGGAAGCACAGGCTCCAGGGCACGTCCTGGCAGTAGAAGAGGTGATGTGGCACCTCAGGTGTGCCAGGCAGAGCCCTGTGCCAGTGCCCTGTCCCTCCCCGGGCTGTGGCTCCACCTTTGTACCACAAGTGCTGGATGACCTTAATCCGTGAGGCTCAGGGCTGTGCTGGGCTGCCCCGGGCTGGGTCAGGCTTTGCTGGGGCTGCAGGGCTTTGGCACCTCTGGCCTCACGTGGCTGTGCTGATGCCATGCAGGCATGTCCAGCCCAGCCCAGCCCAGCCTTTCTGGGTTGTGCCTGCATGTTCCAGCCCAGCACCACTGCAGAGCTGTGAGACAGGGTTTTGCTCCCTCCTTGTCCTGTCTGGTGCTCCCCAGTGCAGCTCTCTGGGGTGCCAGTCCTGCATGCTGGCCAGCACCATTCCCTGGGGTTCCACACCAGAGGCTCCTCAGGCTCCACCGGTCTGTCCATCTGTCTGCTGGGAGGGTGTTGGTGGCAGCACGGGGGCATTGTCGTGGCACATCAGGCTGGCATCTGGGAGAAGCACTTTCTAGAGCAATTTTCTGCTGTTGTGGAGAGACAGAAACTGAAAATGAGTCCCACACTGGAATAGCTGCACAGTTGGAGTAATGGGGCTGAGAATAGATGGAGTGTGAAGGATGCAGTGTCAGGATGAGGAGGACTGGTATCCCATTGCCAGAGGGCATGTTACATGAGATACTGGCAGGAGTTCCTCCATGAGGATGGTGAGGGTCTGCCACAGGTTGCCCAGGAGAGCTGGCTGCCCCAAGGGTCTAATAGAAGGTGCAGCTGCCCATGGCATGGCGGTGGGGCAAGGTGACCTTTAAGGTCCCTCCCAACACAAACCATTCTGGGATTCTGTAGCCCAGTCATGCCCAGATTTCCTGGTGCCTGGCTGTACCAGCTGTCTCTCAGCTGCAGACAGTGCAGTTCATGCACAGATGCTGTGATCAGGCCCCAGGCAGATGCTCCTGGTCCCTCTGTCATCTCCTGAGCATGCTGGGGAAGGCTGAGGTTGTCAGCAGTGCCAGGTGCGGTGCTGCCATGCCCAGCTGCAGGCTCCCAGTGTGCTGCAGCGTGCTGAGGTTCATCTGCCTCCTCTGTGGATAGGAGCAGGGTGTTTCCTCAGGCTTCAGCCAGGCAGTGGTGCCATGGGGTGAGGGGGCTGCCCTGGGGACAGCGATGTCCCCTTTGGCAGTGCTCTGCCAGCTGAGGGGGTGGGATGGTGGCACTGATGGGTCCTGGTCACCTGCTGCTGCCCAGCATGTGCAGGCTGCCCTCTCTGGAACAGCCTTTCACTGTGATGCTTGTGCCCTGGGCAGGGAGAAGCTTCATGGTTGTGTCAGCACTGGGGTTCCCCAGGGTTCCCCATCCCCAGAGGAACCTCTGCAGGAGCAGTGTGGGGCCTGTCCCACCCAGCCAGGGGCCAGCACAGCCGGGCTGGGTCCCAGTGGGGACAGCTGGCTGGGACAGGGGAGGCAGGGAGGCTCTGGCTCGTGCTGCTCCTGGGCTGCTGTGGGTGGATGTGTGGGTGCAGCCCACCTGTGAGTGCTTGCTGACAGCTCATGGTGGGAGCCACAGGCATGGTCTTCCAGACCAGAACTGGTTTTTTGCCTTCCCTGGGGCTGCTGGCTGTGCCCGGGGGCTTGGGAATGTCTGTGTGCCGTGGTCACTGCAGATGCTCAGCTGTGAGTGACCCTGGAATGGCTGCTGGAGCGTACAAGGACAGCAGTGACTGCTCATCCTCCTCCAAACGCCTCACTGGGGCTGTCTGTCATCCACCGAGGTGTAAGAAATGGCAGATGATGTCTTAAAATACAGAGTAAAAATATTCAATATCCTTCTGCCTCTTCAGGAGTGTTACCAGCTCCACTTCTCCCATCTGGGAATGGGCAGGTGTCTGTGGGACTTCGTTGTCCTCGTGTTCCCCACGAGGCTGGTGGCCAGGGTGCTCCCAGTAGGAAAAGTCATTTACTTTCCCTCTGCTGTGGGGTTAGTGTCCTGCATGCAGGGCTGGCTTTACCCCTCCTGGGTGAGGGGAGAGGTTTCCTGGGTGTTGCAGCCCCATGGCAGCTTTGTTCTGGTTTGTGTTTGTTTTACATCTCTGCCTTCAGTACATCAGAGCTGTGAAAAGAGCACATGATGGGTATTTCAGAGTCACCTGGTTCTTAGTAGTGCTTTATCTCTGACTTGGGATGTAGACGGGAGAGCTGGGGACATGTTCAACTCTTTTCTGTCACCCAGCATGCTCAGCTATGGTGCATTATGTCCCCTTCCACAGCAGGGTCCTGTCCTATCCTGGCTCTGCTCCTGTTGTGCTCCCCAGCACTCACCCACTGCTCCTGAGCTTGTGCTGCCCAGGACCGATGGTCCTGCCTGACCTGTCCCTACTCCCTGTTCTCTCCCTGCTCTCTCTGATGGCTCTAAGTGGTGTTGCACCTCCCTTCCAGGGTAGCTAAGCCACTCTCTTGCCTCTTAGTGCTAAGACAGAAGCTGAGGTGTCAGTGAGCCCCACAGTGCTGGTGATCACTGATTGTGTCACTCCAGGAGTGCTCTGGCTCCCACAGCTGGGGCTGCTGTCCATGCTGGCTGGCCCCTGGAGCCCCACGTGTGGTCTGCAGGGGATGGCAGGGGCTCTGTTCCCACCTCACTTGTGTCATCCCTCCCAGGAACAAGGACACGACCAGGGACGAATTTATCTTCTACTCCAAGCGCCTGATGCGGCTGCTGATCGAACATGCCTTGTCCTTCCTGCCCCTGAAGGTGAGTGACCACTTCCTGGGTGCAGCCACAGCCCCAGCCCAGCTCCCCTCTGGGTGCCCCCTCACAGGGTCTGGCTGCCCCCCACTCTGTGCTCCCCTCCCTGCAGTCGGTCACGGTGGAGACGCCCCAGGGCACCACGTACGAGGGGAAGCGGTTCCACAGGCAGCGGGTGAGACACAACCCCGGCTCCTGCTCGCCGTGGGAGCACAGCTCCTGGCTCAGCATGCACCAGGAGCACCCAGCACGTGTCCCTGCCCCTTTCCCAGATCACGGGCGTGTCCATCCTGCGGGCAGGTGAGACCATGGAGCAGGCCCTGACCGCCGTCTGCAAGGACATCCGCCTGGGCAAGATCCTCATCCAGACCAACCTGGACACGGGGGAGCCCGAGGTGAGTCCTGCTGCAGCCTGGCACACGCAGCCACGCGCCGCTGGCACGTCACCAACCCTTCCTTCCCTCGCCAGCTGCACTACCTGCGCCTGCCCAAGGAGATCAGCGAGGACTACGTGATCCTCATGGACAGCACGGTGTCCACGGGGGCCGCGGCCATGATGGCCGTGCGCGTGCTGCTGGTGAGGGCCGGGCCCGGGCTGGGGCAGGGATCCTCTGCGCCCCGCCGGGCTCTCACAGCTCCCTGTGCCGCAGGACCACGACGTGCAGGAGGACAGGATCTTCCTGCTCTCGCTGCTGATGGCGGAGATGGGGGTGCACTCCGTGGCCTACGCCTTTCCCCGCGTCCACATCATCACCACCGCCGTGGACAAGCGGGTCAACGAGGAGTTCCACATCATCCCGGGCATCGGTGAGGGGGCCAGGGTGTGCTGTATCTCTGGCTGGGGCCAGCAGCCCTGGGGGCAGCCTTGCGGCCACACCAGAGGGGCGCTGGTGGGGCTGGCGCTGCTGCCCCTTCACTTTGTCCCTTTGTCTGCCAGGTAACTTTGGAGACAGATACTTTGGCACCGATGGCCCCTCGGCCTGGTGTGACAGCGACAGCGTGGACTGCTGAGCTGGCTGGCCTCAGGACCAGGGGCTGGGCTGGCTGCAGGGCTGGCCCCCATCCCTGCCCCCAGGAGAGGCCCTGAGCTGCAGCCGTGCCCACCTGCCAGCCCCTGGCTCTCCGGACCTGCACGACAAGCCCCTGCTGCTGGTCTCCCTCTGCCCCCAAGGACCAATCCTCCCCAGGGAGGAGGACAAGAGAGGGATGGCCTCTTCTGCGGACCACGGAGAGGGGATATTTAGGGACATTCCTTGCTCCCAGAGCGCTGCCTCTGGGCCTGGGCCAGCCGTGCCTGCAGAGGGAGAGTTGCCCTCCCCGCGGCTGTGCCTGAGGGGGTGCTCACCTTCTACCCAGGGGAACAGGGGGATGGGGTCCAGTCCAGGCAAGCTCCATGCCTGGAATCCGTATTTATTTGTATTTATTGTGGGTGGCCCCCGGCTCCAGCGGGACCCTCTGACATCAGGGACTGGACCTCATGGATCCACTCCATCCCTGCCAATCCACACTCCATCCCTGGCCCCAGGAGCTGGGGGGTCGGCATGGGGCTGCCTTCCCGGCGCTGTCCCAGCCCCGGTGCGCAGAGTGCTGCTGGTGCCCAGGGAGTGCTGAGGTGTCCCCGGTGCTGCCCTTGTTGCTCAGGTTCTTTTTCCAAAGGGCAGCGGCAGCCTTGCCCCCCTTGCCCGCGCCACCGGCGGCAGCAGGAAGGTCCGGGGCCGGGGGTCTGTCCCGGGCCCGGCCGTGCCGCCACCCCTCCCTCGCCGCCGTTTTGTACCAATAAAGGAGCAGCGCGATGCCCGTGTGCCGCCTCCTGCTGCTGCCGGACCAGGGGCGGGCGGTGCGGGCTGGCCCTGGGGCCGGGCGGGCCGTGCCCCATACCGGGTGTCGCCGGGCCGTGCCCCGTACCGGGCGGGCTGTGCCCTGTACCGGGCGTCGCCGTGGCAGGCCGTGCCCTGTACCGGGCGGGCCGTGCCCTGTACCGGGCGTCGCCGTGGCAGGCCGTGCCCTGTACCGGGTGTCGCCGGGCCGTGCCCCGTACCGGGTCGCGGGCGGCGCCTGCGCAGAGCGGCGGCGGAAGCGGCGGCGGGCAGGGCCGAGGCGGCGGGGCAGGCCCGTGGCGGTCGCTGCCGCGTCCCGTCGGACCCCGCGACCCTCGGCACGGCCATGGCGGAGCCCCCGCGGCCGCAGCGGAAGCTGTCCCGGGTCGGGGAGAGCCTGTACCGCGTGCTGGGGCTGCAGAAGGGCAGCTCCCCCGAGGAGATCAAGAAGGCCTATCGGTACGGGGGGGTCCGCGGGGCCGTCCCGGGAGCCCCGGCACGAGGGGCCGTCCCGCCAGCGCGGCCGGGAACTCGCCCGGACGGTCCCGGTCCCGTCCCGGCGGCCAGGGTCGGTTCCGGGAAGCGAGGCTGTGAGCCCATACCGGGGATCCTGCGGGGCTGTGGGCTGTCCCGGGCAGCGGGGCTGTGAGCCCGTACCGAGGGTGTGGGCTGTCCGGACAGAGGGGCTGTGAGCCCATACTGGGGGTCCCAGCTCCATGGAAGGGCTGTGGGCTGTCCCGGGCAGCGGGGCTGTGAGCCCATGCCGGGGGTCCTGTGGGGGTGTGGGCTGTCCTGGACAGAGGGGCTGTGAGCCCATGCCGGGGGTCCCCCCGCTGCTCCCACAGGAAGCTGGCTCTCAAGTACCATCCCGACAAGAACCCCGATGACCCGGCGGCAGCCGAGCGCTTCAAGGAGATCAACAGCGCCCATGCCACGCTCAGCGACGCGGACAAGCGCCGCCTGTACGACCAGTACGGCTCCCTTGGCCTCTACGTGGCCGAGCAGTTTGGCGACGATGCTGTCCGGCACTACTTCCTCATGTCCAAGTGGTGGTTCCAGGTGAGCCCGGTGTCCCTGGCGCTGGCTGGTGGGGCTGGTGGGCCGGGTGAGCTCAGGGGTTTGCCCTGCTGGCAGGCTGGTGTTGGACTGGGCTCTCAGGGACTCGGGTGAGCTCACAGCGCGGCTGTCCCTGATGCAGGCACTGGTGCTGTGCTGCGGGGCCCTCACCTGCTGCTGCTGCTGCTGCTGCTGCTTCTTCTGCTGTGGGACGTGCTGCCAGCCCAAGGAGGATGAGTCCTACAAGTACGTGGACCCCAAGGACCTGGAGGCACAGATGCAGACAGAGGACAGCGGTGAGTCAGGCGGGAGCCCGGCAGCTGGGAGCGCCTGTGTTTGCTTTGTGGGGGCTCTGGGGTCTCCCCATGTCCCATCTCGTGTGGGGGACAGAGTTCTGGCTCAGGCCTTGGGTTGGTTTTAGCTGCAGCTCCTACTTCCAGCCAGCCCTTGGTGTTTCCTGTGTGGAAAACACAGCCAGGGCTGGTGACAGTGGCAGAGGGAGCCCCTGCATGGGCCATGGGTGCACCTTCTCCTTCCCTCTGGACAAAGGCCCCCTGAACAGGCCTGAAGCTTAGAGACCTTTTGGGGCACAGAGCACGGGAAGAGCAGCTGTGCTCCAGGCCAGCTGTGTTCCTGGCACTGGCCATACTGGTGTCAGTGGGGCTGGGTGGCTCCTGCAGGTTCCCTTGGGGTCGGGGCACTCTGCAGTGGCCAGGGTTGTGGGGGCTTTGGGCTGTGGGAGCCCTCGAGGCAGTGCTGTGACATTCCTGCTCACTGGCACCACAGGCTGGGGCTGAGGCACTGATGTGCAGCTTTCCTTTGCAGATCCTCCGGGCCCTGTGGTAGCACAGCCCCTGCCTGCCAGCACGGAGCCGCTGCCGGCCAGCGCCAGGAGCGATGCCTGAGGCCGGCCCCACCCTGCCGGCTCCCAGCGCTGGGCAGGGATCCTCCTCCCTTGGGACTGTCACTTTCTGGGACCACGGTCCCGCCCCCCGGGCTGCCTCATCAGCCCGGGAGGGATAGAATCTCAGGTTAATTTGGCCAGCATCAATGCATAGGCTCCTGGGCCCCTGCTCGAGCTCCAGGGCAATGCCCCTGTGTCCAGCACTGGTGGTGGCAGTGACCTGGAGCCCGTGCTGCTGTGGCCCCTCGAGTGCCTTGCCCGTGCCCAGGTCGGGCACCGAGCACCAGGCACGAGCAGAGATGCTCCAGGCCGAGCTCTGTAGCTCTCTGTCCGAGACCATTAGCACTGTAACCTCGGGGCTGGGCTGAGCCCGCCCCTCCTGCAGCCCTCCCGACGGGTGCTGGGTGCCAAACGCTGCTGTGGGCTTGGGGTGCTCCTGTGTGTACCCCTTCCCTCTGCCCTATGGGTTTGTCTGGGTTTTGTGGGCACCATTAAAGGCCGACGGGAGGGGAGCATGTGTGTGTGCCTGGGCTCTGTCCAGGGCAGCAGGATGTGCCTCTGCCTGGTGGTTTCCATGCTGGGGCCGTGCTCGTGGATCCTGCAGGGTGCTGGACTAACCGGGGTGTGGAGTGGCCATGTCGAGTGGAGTGAATGTCACCTGTCTCCTGTCACCCACCCGGTGCCACTCTGTGTGCCGTGCTGCTGGCTCCCGCAGGCTCTGCTCTCCCCACTCGTGCTGCAGCAGTCCCGGACCGTGCTCCCCGCTGCCGGCACCGCCCCTGCTCCGGCCCCGCTCCCTGCGGAGCTCCCTGCGGAGGGCCGGCACTGGCAGGGGTGGCACCGAGGGGGCACGGGGAGCCGCTTGCTCGTTCTTCCCATCTCTGGTCGGTCACTGCCTCTGCCCGCGGCTGCATGGGCTCTGCCTCACTCCCTAAATATAGCCAGGGTGCCAGGGCGAGTGGGGATGGGGTGTCCTGGCACCAGCCCCTCTGCCCGGCTCTTCGGGGGGGCTGGCGCCGTGGGATCTGCGGGACCCCAGCCTCCCGCAGCCCTGCTGCCTGCAGAGCGGGGCACGTTCTCCTCAGCGTGACTGCCAGCCCTGCAGCCGCTGCACCAGCCAGCCCTGGTGCCCCGGGCCTCGGCCGCTCCTCCTCCCGGGCAGGGATCAGCGGGTCCCGGAACGCAGCCGGTGCCGGGACCAGCCGGTCCCGAGGGAGGAGGGCAGGAGCGGTGACTCAGTGTCACCCGACGCCGCCGACAGCTGCGGCCCCGGTGGGGCGGGGGCGGCTAAAATTAGCGCCGGGGGCCGGGGCCGGGGCCGAAACAAAGCGGGCACCGGGCGGCCGGAGCGGAGCCGCGGGACAGAGCTGGGTCGGGCCGGGCCGGGCCGGGACCGCGGCCATGAACTTCGCGGTAGGGCTGAAGCCGCTTCTGGCGGAGGCGCGGAGCATGGAGAGCCTGGAGAAGCAGCTCATCTGCCCCATCTGCCTGGAGATGTTCTCCAAGCCCGTGGTCATCCTGCCCTGCCAGCACAACCTCTGCCGCAAGTGCGCCAACGACGTTTTCCAGGTGGGAGCCGCGGTGGGGCGGGGGGAGGCACCGGGACCTCGGTCCCTGGGGCCCCAGCCCGGCGGGGGTGGCCCCGTTATCCCGGGATCCCCGGCCAGCGAGGCGGAGGGGCGGGCGGCACCGGGAGCACCGGGATCCTCTTCACGGGGGGGCCTGGTCTGGCGCTGAAGCCGGGAATCCCGGCCCCGGAGCAGCCGCGGGGAGCTCCGGTGGGCTGCGCTCGGTGCCGCTCCCGGCTGGCAGGGACGGTGAACGGGAAGCAGGGGCCGTGCATGAGCCCTGGTTTGTGCCCACACCCGTGGCCGTGCTCTTGCCCGTCTCCATCTCTGTCTCCGTGCCCGTGGCCGTACCCGGGTCCGTGCCGGGCTCTGTGGGGCGCAGATCCGGGGGTACGGAGGTTCCGGGGGTGCGGGGTGCCGGGGGTGCGGGGTGCCGCCGCCGTGACCCCCCGCGTCCCCCCCCAGGCCTCCAACCCGCTGTGGCAGTCACGGGGCTCCAGCGCGGTGCCGTCGGGCGGGCGGTTCCGGTGCCCGTCCTGCCGGCACGAGGTGGTGCTGGACCGGCACGGGGTGTACGGATTGCAGCGGAACCTGCTCGTGGAGAACATCATCGACATCTACAAACAGGAGTCGGCCCGGTCCGGAGGCGCGGGGACCCCGAACGGGGCGGGGGGGGGCGAGATCTGCGGGGGGCAGCGAGCCCACCGAGAGGGCTGGGGGCGGATCCCAACAGGACCTGGGGAGTCATGGGGACCATGCAGGGCCAGGGAATATCCCTGGGGCCGTGGCTGTCTCCAGGGACAGAGGTGTTCCTGGTGCCAGCAGTGTCCCTGGGGCTGAAGGATCCTGGGAGCCAGAGGCGTCTCCAGGGCTGGGCAGGACCTGGTGCTGTCTCTGAAGCTGGGGTGTCTCTGGGGACGGGGTGTCTCTGAAGCTGGGGTGTCTCTGGGGGCTGGGGTGTCTCTGGGGACCGGGGTGTCTCTGAAGCTGGGGTGTCTCTGGGGACCGGGGTGTCTCTGGGGGCCGGGGTGTCTCCCTGACACCCCCAACCCCGTGCAGACCCCTTCATGCCAAGGCTGAGCAGCACCTCATGTGCGAGGAGCACGAGGACGAGCGGATCAACATCTACTGCCTGCGCTGCGAGGCGCCCACCTGCTCCCTGTGCAAGGTGTTCGGGGCGCACAAGGACTGCGAGGTGGCCCCGCTGCCGGCCGTCTACCAGCGACAGAAGGTGGGGGGCCCCGGGGGTCTCGGGGGGCCGGGGGTACCCCCACAGCCACCCTCACGCCCAGCCTCACTCCCAGAGCGAGCTCAGCGATGGCATCGCCATGCTGGTGGCGGGGAACGACCGGATCCAGGCCATCATCACACAGATGGAGGAGATCTGCCACACCATCGAGGTGGGCACCGAGGGCTCCTGCGGAGGGATGTGGTGGCACTGGGAGTGCCCAGCCCTAGAGCTGTGCTGGGGCACACGGAGCAGCCCTGCCGCCGGGCAGTGCCAGAGGAGGGAGGCGGTGGCACTGGGAGTGCCCAGCCCTAGAGCTGTGCTGGGGCACACGGAGCAGCCCCGGCCCGTCCCGCAGGAGAACGGCAGGCGGCAGAAGCAGCACCTGGGGCTGCGCTTCGACGCGCTCTACGGCATCCTGGAGGAACGCAAGAAGGAGCTGCTGCAGAGCATCGCCGCCGAGCAGGAGGCCAAGCTGCAGCGGGTCCGCGGGCTCATCCGCCAGTACGGAGACCACCTGGAGGCCTCCTCCAAGCTGGTGGAGTCAGCCATCCAGGCCATGGAGGAGCCCCAGATGGCCGTGTACCTGCAGGTGCTGCCGGGGAACGGGCGGCTGGGACTGCCCTGGGGCAGGGTGGTGGTGCCGTGGTTCCCCGAGGGGCGTGGGGCTGCTCACAGGGGGCTGTGCTCACCCAAAAGGATCTGTGGATGCCCCTGGGATGTGCAGGGCTGGACCTGTGCTGGGGGTGATGTCTAGAAGACACTGATCCCCCCTCGTTTTCCTTTGCAGCACTCCAAGGAACTCCTGAAAAAGTGAGTGGGGGACAACGAGGGGAAAAGGCCCTTGGCTGGAAAAGGCCCTGCAGCTCCCGGGGTGCCTGTGCCCTGCAGGATCACAGACATGTCCAAGGCATCAATGAGCAGCCGCCCTGAGCCTGGCTACGAGAACATGGACCACTTCTCCATCAACGTGGACTACGTGGCTGAGATGCTGAGGACCATCGAGTTCCAGACAGGTGCCTGCACTGGGCAAATGGCTGTGCTGTCCCCGGGGGCACTGGGGCTGCCCGGGGTGCCCAGAGCCCCCTTACCACATGCCCTGTGTGGGGATGTGACCCCCACCTGCAGCCCCACGCAGGGGCCCTGGAGGGTCAGTCCTGCCCCAGGCTCTCCCTGGTTCCCACACTGGGCTGGTCATGTTCCTCCTGGGAACACCCTGGAGTGTCCTGGTGTGTCCCACAATGCGGGAGGGAGGGAAGGTCCCATCTGAGCTGTCCCTGCCCACAGAGCCCCTAGGCGAGGATGAGGGGGATGGACCTGGGGACGGCAGTGAGGCTGCAGCAGACGAGGACCGGCTGGACAGCCTGGAGGTGCCCGAGGCTGCTGAAGGTGAGTGCCTGCCACGACTGCCCAGGGCCGTGTCCATGGCCCACCTGTGGCAGCAGGGTCCTTCAGGGTGCCAGGGCATCCTTGCCTCGATCTTGTCCCTCTCTTGTCCCCTCTGCAGATGTGGGGCCGAGGCAGAAGCCAGCGAGCTCTCCCCATGGTGAGATCCTCGTGGGGAGTGAGATGGGCACGGCCATGGCGTGCTGTGGGGCAGAGGAGACCTCCTGGGAGTGGGGATGGGGGTGTGCAGGGGCGGGTCACACCCCAGGCTCCCCCCAGGCCATCCCTGTCTCCCTGCTGCAGGGGGTGGGAAGGGGGTCCCGGGGTCACAGGGCTCAGGCCGCTTTTCTGCACAGGTCAGCACTGAAGTGAAGCGGAAGCCGTGGGGTAAGGCTGGCATGCCCTCAGCTCTGCCTGTCCCCGTCACCCCGCCCTGGCTGTGGCCATCCCCGCACCCTCAGGCGAGCTCCATCCCGCTGCTGGAATTCCCGAGATGGGCGCTGCCCCTCTCCGAACATTAAAAGTGTGTGAGGACCCGTTCTGCCGTGTGCTGTGTGGGTGGGCTGGAGGCGAGGGCCGCCCCTCAGGGTCTGGCCCAGCGCAGCCCCTGCCCCATCACCCCAGCAGTGCCCCCGGACCTCGGGCAGGGGGCTGAGACCCCGGTGCAAGGCGGGCTTTGAGCCCCGGGCCCCGTGAGTGGGGCTCTGCCCTGCCCACAGCCCCTGCCGGGGGACGGGGACCCTCCGGTGCCGCCTCCCGCCAGCCCCGCCCGGGGCCCGCAGCAGCCCCGTCCCCCGGGATGGGCCGGGAGCGGACACGGCCGGGATGGGATGGGATGGGATGGGATGGGATGGGATGGGATGGGATGGGATGGGATGGGATGGGATGGGATGGGATGGGATGGGAGCAGACACGGCCGGGATGGGATGAACCGGGAGCAGACACGGCCGGGATGAGCGCGGAGCAGACACGGCCGGTATGAGCCGGCTGGGTACACACGGAGCCACCGCAGCGCTGCCCCGGGGCCGCTCCCCCGGGAGCCGCGGCTGCGTCACCGCCGGCCCGGCCGCCGAGGCGGCAGCGCGGCTGGTGATGCACACGGCCAGGGTCCCGGGCTGGTGATGCACATGGCCAGGGTCCCGGGCTGGTGATGCACACGGCCAGGGGTCCCGGGCTGGTGATGCACACGGCCAGGGGTCCCGGGCTGGTGATGCACACGGCCAGGGGTCCCGGGCCGGTGATGCACATGGCCAGGGGTCCCGGGCCGGTGATGCACACGGCCAGGGGTCCCGGGCCATGGGGGTCTCCGCAGCCACACCGTGCCCAGCCTGGGGACAGCAGGGGCTGAGCCCTGCGGACCCGCAGACCGCGACCAGGGGCGGGGTGCGGGGTCCCGGAGGACGGGTGGCACAGGGGACAGCTCAGCTCTCTGTGTCCCTGAGATGGGAGAGGGGACAGCTCAGCTCTCTGTGTCCACGATCTGCAGAGGGGACAGCTCTCTCTCTGTCCCCGAGCTGGCCGAGGGGACAACTCAGCTCTCCGTGTTCCCGAGCTGTCACCCCAAGCCCAGCTCCAGCCCAGCTACTCCTTCACCCACCAGAACCGTGCCCGGGAGGGCTGGGGCGATTCCTGGGGAACTCGAGGGGCTGTGGCTGCCCCATGCCCTCCCCAGCCCCTCCTGGATGCAGCCTTTGCCTTCCCCACCCTGCTCAGGGATGTTCCCTTGTGGCTGTCACCCCGCAGAGGTGACTGAGAGGGACCCCCCAGCACTCAGAGCCCCTCAGCTGGGTGCCACGGGTGCCTTCCCAGTGCCTGAGAGGCCTCAGGAGAGCCCCACCATAATTCTGTTCTGTTTTGGGCACTTTTCTCCCTTGTGCTTTGTGTCCAGATGCTCAGCCCCTGTCACTGCCCCCCGAACCCCCTGGGATTTGCTCACTCCTCTGCTTGTCCAGTTAAAGTGCACCCTCCCCTAAGATCCCAGGAATGAAATCTCTGTGCACTGGGCATGCATTCTAACACATTCTAGCACATTCCAGCACACAGTCTGCTCCAGCTGCTGTTCAAGGGACAAGAAGCATCATTATTTCTCTTTATCCTTCTCCATAACTGTGCTTCCAAAGGCCTTTTTCTCCACAAGGAGCATAATGCTAACATTCCTGAAGAATGTATTTTCACTTTCCCCCACAAACGCAGGTGGGTTGTCCCCCTGCTGTGGTCATTTACCCAATTATATGCCCCATCCATGGAATTTTGTCCATTTGATTAGGTTTGTATGGGGTTTGTGTGCAAGGTTTTGGTGGTGGGGAGATGGCAGGGGCAGCCCCTGTGAGGAGCTGACAGAAGCTTGCCCCATGTCCAGGAGAGCCAAAGGCAGCTGGCTCCAGGAGGGACCCGCTGCTGGCCAGGGCAGAGCCCCTCAGGGACAGCAGCAGCACCTCAGGTGTTACTGTATGTTGGGGAGATGAAACAGGAAAGCCTTGTAAGTATGATTGTCTAGCAAAAGATTTTGAGAAGATGGAAACTCTAAGTGAGATTGAAATGAAAGCAAGCTTTGAGATCCCTCAGTTACTGAACAACTGGAAAACAATGGCATGGCCAGCTGAAGGTGATCCCCTTTTGATGGAACAACACCCTCTGCTTGCAGACAGGCCCAAGGGTCAGAGCAGACCCTACAGCTTGGCAGAAGGGCCCAAAGAGGAGTTTTTAGGGTTTAAAATGTAACAGTGTGGTGATGTAATGATTCTTATAGGCTGTATGTAAATGCTATAGGATTTGTATCTTGGACTAGATTGGTTAGTGAGAATCAGAATATTCAACACAGAAGGAAGATTTATTGTATTGTAACAGGAATCCTGCTCTCTCCCCCTCTTACTCTCTCACCCTCTCACCCTCTCTCCCCCTCTCTTCTCTCAGGCCTGCTCTGAGCTGTGGCTGGCAGCTCCCAGCAGGGCCCTGCACCCAGGCCCTTTGCAATAAACCCCAAATTCCAGCAGGGCCCTGCACCCAGGCCCTTTGCAATGAACCCCAAATTCCAGCAGGGCCCTGCACCCAGGCCCTTTGCAATAAACCCCAATTCCAGCAGGGCCCTGCACCCAGGCCCTTTGCAATGAACCCCAAATTCCAGCAGGGCCCTGCACCCAGGCCCTGTGCAATAAACCCCAAGTTCCAAAAGGCCCCTGCACCCAGGCCCTTTGCAATAAACCCCAAGTTCCAGCAGGGCCCTGCCCCAGGCCCTTTGCAATAAACCCCAAATCCCAGCAGGGCCCTTCACCCAGGCCCTTTGCAATAAACCCCAAATTCCAGCAGGGCCCTGCACCCAGGCCCTTTGCAATAAACCCCAAATCCCAGCAGGGCCCTTCACCCAGGCCCTTTGCAATGAACCACAAGTTCCTGACCTGGCTGCAGAGATCTCTGCTCTCCGTCCCTCCCGACCATCCTACCCCCAACACTCCAACAATTGTGCATTATCAGGGATAATGGATTTAGGGAGGAAAGAAGAGCTCTGGCATGGAGGCAATTACAACCAGAGAGGAATGATGGCATGAGAGAGCCGCAGCCCTGGAGGGCCTCAGGTCAGGGCAGCAGGAGTGAGAACAGGGATTCCCCACAGCCTGGGGGTGCCTGGGGGGAGCAGAGACCCACCCAGAGCCCGGGGGAGCCCCCATGGCAGCAGAGACCCACCCAGAGCCCGGGGAGCCCTTGCGAGGGCAGGTGGGTGCCCAGAGGAGGCTGTGACCCCATTCACGGGAGCAGGGTCCTGGCAGGGACCGTGGGGAGAGGAGTAGCCCATGCAGGAGCAGGGTCCTGGCAGGGACGTGGGAGAGGAGGAGCCCATGCAGGAGCAGGGTCCTGGCAGGAGCTGTGGCCCTGTGGGGGCCCCATGCAGGAGCAGGGTCCTGGCAGGGACCGTGGAGAGAGGAGGAGCCCATGCTGGAGCAGGGTCCTGGCAGGAGCTGTGGCCCTGTGGGGGCCCCATGCAGGAGCAGGGTCCTGGCAGGGACCGTGGGGAGAGGAGGAGCCCATGCAGGAGCAGGGTCCTGGCAGGGACCGTGGGGAGAGGAGGAGCCCATGCTGGAGCAGGGTCCTGGCAGGGACCGTGGGGAGAGGAGGAGCCCATGCTGGAGCAGGGTCCTGGCAGGAGCTGTGGGGAGAGGAGGCGCCCATGCAGGAGCAGGGTCCTGGCAGGAGCTGTGGCCCTGTGGGGGCCTCAGGCTGGAGCAGCCCCTGAGGGACTGTCCCCATGGAGAGGACACACAGTTTGAGAGGGGCCACAGCCCGTGGGAAGGAGCAGCCTGCCGAGGGCTGTGTCCCTCCCAGCCCTGAGCAGGGCAGGGGCTCCTCTCCCGTGGTAATCACACATCCTCTGAACAGAGACACGGCTCTCGCCCGGGATTTTGGAATCTGGGAAGCTGTGAGAAAGCTCAGAGAGAGCAAGAAACAATTCTTATCTACCTCCACTTGCTGCACCTGCTGTTGTGCCCGTGTGTAACGTGTTATGGAGATTGTTTATCCAAGGGTGGTGGTTTCTTAGCTGGACTCTGGTGATGGTGTTTGGGTTCACTGAGCAGTTGGATCCACGTGTGTCGTGTCTGTCTGCAAGGGCGATGGGTTTTCCTGGTAGGATAGAACGGCACAGTAGGATAAAGGGGTTGATCAGGCCCCTGCAATCGGGGAGTCAGCGCTCATCATTCCCCATGCTGCTGCTCGGCTCTGCCTCAGCAGGAGCAGAAACCCCGAGGTGGCCTGAGTGCGACCCCCACCCTGTCCCACCGCGCCCCTGCGAGGGAAGGGCTGCAGAGCAGGGAGCAAAGCCAAGCCTGGGATGGGCAGGGGGGCGAGGTGAACCAAAACCGAGCATTTTCGGAATTTATTTTTATTTATTTTACTTTTAATTGTGGGGGGTTTTTTTTTTTTTTTTTAGAATTTATTTTTCTTCTTGTTACCCTACTCTGATTTGCTTGGTAATAAATTAAAATAAATTCAATAATTTTCCCAAATCAGGTCTGCTTTGCCCACGACAGTAATGTGTGAGCTTTCTCTGTCCTTAACCTGAGCCATGAGCTTTTTTTATGTTTTCTCTTCCCTGTCCAAGTGAGGGGGAGTGATGGAGCAGCTCTGGTGGGCACCTGGCATCCAGCCATGGTCAATCCATCACACCTGTAATGCCAATTACCTTCCTCCTGGCTTAGGTTAGACCCCATGGAAAATCCTCGCCGGGTTTTGGGAGTAAGGAGCACTGTCAGATTTAAATGTGAGATTAAAATACCCCAATCCAACGGGTCCTTTGCTGATTGTGACACTGGGAAATCAGTCAGTTTTACTGCTGGAGTTGGAATTTTCCCCATTGATTGGACAAGCTGTAAAGTAACAACATATTATATAGTTGATCAACATTATATAGTGCGTCACCATAAAGTAACAATATATTATTTAATGGATCCCCATAAAGTAACAACATATATATAATGGGTCACCATAAAATAGCAACTTATTATATAGTGGATCTCCATAAAGTAACAATATATTATATCATGGATCAGCATAAATAACAACTTATTATATAATGGGTCACCATAAAGTAACAATATATTATATAATGGATCTCCATAAAGTAACAATATATTATATAGGGGATCACCATAAAGCAACAACTTATTATATAATGGATCTCCATAAAATAACAATATATTATATAAGTACTTCACTTGCAAAATTAATTTGCATAAACATATTAAAAAATTAAAGAACATGCTTCTGTGTCTGAGTGGAATTTCAAGTTTCCAGTTCGGTGTGAATTCCATGGATCTTGTCCAGGCTCAGGGATGTTTTTCATACTTTCTTTCATGGATTCAGGGGTTGTTTCCTGTCCTTTTCCCTTTTCCCTGCAGCGCGCACCCTGAGTGCTCCCAGGAAGCACCTTCCCACCTTCCCACCTTCCCACCTTCCCACCTTCCCACCTTCCCACTTTCCCACTTTCCCCTTCCACTTTCCCACCTTCCCACCTTCCCACCTTCCCCTTTCCCACTTTCCACCTTTCTGCTGGACCCTCATCCTTCCATGTTCGAACACCTCCCCACATTGCAGGGACTGTCCAGGGGTACCTGAGGGGAGGGTGGGGCTGATTCCAAGCCTGGATGGGATGAAGGCAGGGAGAGAGAACTGGAATATTTCTGTGGCCTTGCACACACCTGATCTCCATGTGGGCACGGGGTTTTGCCTTCCATGGTGTTTCCAAAGTGCTCCTTCCCGCTCTGACCTGGGACTGACACTCCTGTAGCAGCCAAAAACGATGCCCCACTGCAGCCTTTTGTTGGAATTTGGACATTTGCCTCTTTGTTGTAATTTGGATATTTGTCCCTTTGTTGTAATTTGGATATTTATCCCTTTGTTGTCTGGTTCATCCTTCCTGCCTTCCACTGGACTGTGGGATCCATGAGGGATTCCAAAGACACTGTGAAAATTTGATATTTCCTGCACCATTTCTGCTGTAAAGTAGGGTTCATCATCTGCAGAAATTCCTTCTGGGACACCCAGTCTGGGAATTGTTTCTTTTAAGAAACCTGATCACTTCTCTGCTCTGGTTGGTGCAATGGGGAGAGCCCTGGTGTCACGGGAAATTGGGAAATAAACTCTCCAACCAAATTGCCAGGCTGGAAAGTTAACATTGCTTTATTAGGAGTGCTGTATGCAGGGGGAATTCTCCCCAAAGCATGCCCAGTACCCTGACAGACCAGGTTATATTCCTGAAACTAATACATATTCATCACAGTTCCTGAATACAAGCATGTATGCTAATGATTTCTGAGGAAATTATTGAGAAATTGCTGAGAAAATTATTTTGGTATGGTTCCAGATCTTCTGATGAATCTTTTCTCCTTGGGTTATTTAAAGCATGTGGTCAGGTCATAAGGTACTTCTCTTATTCTTTGTTCTGACACACAATCCTTGCTCTCAAAACAGATATATTGGCTAGTGCATATTAATCATTAATATCAGTTAATAAGGAAGCAGAGGACCCAGTCACAGGCAGCTGCCTTTCCTAACAGTCCTGGCTGTGGCCCCTCTGATTTGATGTGTATTGTTCTTTAAACACGTTTAAAGGCACTTCTTAGTGGTGCTTTTAATGGTACCTGTTATTTTTACACTCAAAACTTGAAAAAGTATTTTTACTCTCAAAACCTCAGTGCTTGTGCCAGAGACTCCATTTCCCAGCGAGCTCCCCTGTGTTGCTCCTCTCCCATTTTCCTCATAAGGTGTTGGGGAATTATCACCTGTTTGCTGGATGCAATCCACCATCCTTCAGGGCTGTTCTCAGGACCTAAATTTGGCACTTTCTCTCATTGTCAGCCAGGCCATTTCCAATATTCACTGGGGTTCTCTGAGTGGATGAGCTTGCATTGCACTTATTGCCACCTTCTGAGGTGGCTGCTCGCCCTCTGACCATCTCTGTATCGCTTCTTGTCTTGGTTTGAGCAGACAGGTGTCTGCTGAGGAAGGCAGGAGCCTGCCCTGAAATGGAAAATGTAACCCCCCTCTGAATTATTATAATTCTGAAATTGAGGGGCTCTCAGGCAAAGATGTGGGAGTAGGGATAGCAGCAGTTCTTTATTAGGGAAGAAATAAAATAAAATAAAATAAAATAAAATAAAATAAAATAAAATAAAATATGCAGTAATACATAACAGAGTCAGACCATGCCCTGCCCCCTGTGTGTCAGGGGGGTGGCACAGCCCCATCCCATGGGGGCTCAGCCCTCCTGCAGTGCCAGCTGTGGTTCTGCTGGAGCAGGGATCCTGCACAAGGGGGGAGTTTTCCTCTGCAGCTCCAGGGCTGCTGGAGATGGGCCTGGGCTCCCTCTGGGAATGCAGGGCAGCAGAAAGCTGCTCCTCTGGGAATGCATGGGGCAAAGGCTGCTGTGCTGTGCCAGGCTCAGATTGGATCCAGGTAGGAATGCTTGGCTCCTCCCCTGGGCGCAGCATCTCCCCATGGGATGCTGGAATTGGATCAGCCCTGCAGGGACACTCAGTGGCCATGGACAGAAGATAATTAATAATTAATGGCTCATTAACAGCAGAGATCTCCCGGAGCGAGGATTGGTTGTGGGAGAGATACAGAAAACTGTCCAATGAATAGAGATAACTGCCCCACCTCTGACAGGTGGGAATTGAACACACACATTCCTTGTAATCCAGGACACCTGTCCGTGTTCCCTGGGGGATCCCTCAGGGGCTCACAGCCCTCTCTCTCCTTCCAAAGGGCTCCACAGGCACGGAGCACTCCCACAGCACACCTGGAGCCAGCCCATCCATTCACAGCACACCTGGAGCCAGCCCATCCATACACAGCACTCCCACAGCACACCTGGAGCCAGCCCATCCATTCACAGCACTCCCACAGCACATCTGGAGCCAGCCCATCCATTCACAGCGCTCCCACAGCACACCTGGAGCCAGCCCCTCTGTCAGCGTTCAGGAACACATAATCAGGAATGATCATATGCAGGTGCTTTTATTGAAGAGCTCTGGGTGTCAGGGGTGCACAGACCCAAATCTGACTCTGACATGGGTTTGGGATGAACATGTTTTTATATTCTATCATTATATAACTTATATATTAATTATTAAACAGACGTCCATTGTATACATTGATTTCATCCAAGCATGGGTTTCTCGTGATCCCCCTCAAACCCCTAACATAGTTCCTCATGATTCTCTAAACAACAATTATATCTAATCACATCTAACAATTATATCATTTATCGTATACTGACTACGCAGGTGCAGTTTCACATGATACAAGGCCTAACATTTCCCAGGGCCAACCTTTAACATTTTCCCAGGGCCTACTAAGCCTAAGTTTCTTTCTAGCTCCCCGAATTTCCTGTGATTTTAAAATATTTTATGATCACATCCATTTACAGTATTCCAGGGCTCTGTCAGTGCCTCCAGCTCTGCTCTCTGAGCCCACGTTGGGGTCAGAGCTCTGCCTTCTCCTGCCCCATGTTGGGCCAGGGCTGCATTCCTGCCTTGCAGCAGCCAGTGCTGCATTCCTGCCTTTCATCCCTGCTGCATTCCTTCTTTGGGGCAGCCAGTGCTGCATTCCTTCTTTGGGGCAGCCAGTGCTGCTCCCTGCTTTGGGGCAGCGCGCTGCATTCCTGCTTTGGGCACCCAGTGCGCATTCCTGCTTTAGGGCAGCAGTGCTGCATCCCTGCTTTGCAGCAGCCATTGCGCATTCCTGCTTTGGGCAGCCAGCGTGCATTCCTGCTTTGGGGCAGCCAGCGCTGCATTCCTGCTCTGGGGCAGCCAGCGCTGCATCCCTGCTTTGGGGCAGCCAGCGCTGCATTCCTGCTTTGGGGCACCCAGTGCTGCATTCCTGCTTTAGGGCAGCCAGTGCTGCATCCCTGCTTTGCAGCAGCCATTGCTGCATTCCTGCTTTGGGGCAGCCAGCGCTGCATTCCTGCTTTGGGGCAGCCAGCGCTGCATTCCTGCTTCTGGGGCAGCCAGCGCTGCATTCCTGCTTTGGGGCAGCCAGCGCTGCATTCCTGCTTTGGGGCAGCCAGCGCTGCATTCCTGCTTTGGGGCAGCCAGAGCTGCATTCCTGCCTTGCAGCAGCCAGTGCTGCATTCCTGCTTTGGGGCAGCCAGAGCTGCATTCCTGCCTTTCATCAGCCACTGCTGCATTCCTGCCCTGTGGCAGCCACTGCTGCATTCCTGCCTCGCAGCAGCCAGCGCTGCATTCCTGCTTTGGGGCAGCCAGTGCTGCATTGCTGCTTTGGGGCAGCCAGTGCTGCATTCCTGCTTTGCAGCAGCCAGTGCTGCTTTCCTGCTTTGCAGCAGCCAGCGCCGCATTCCTGCTTTAGGGCAGCCAGCGCTGCATTCCTGCTTTGCAGCAGCCAGTGCTGCATTCCTGCTTTAGGGCAGCCAGCGCTGCATTCCTGCCTTGCAGCAGCCAGCGCTGCGTTCCTGCTTTCCAGGCCCCACCTTGCCCAGAGCTGCTCCCATCCATGCAGGGTTTGGCACCATCTCCCTCCGGAGGAGTCTCCTGCAGATCCTCTTGGCTGAGGGCGCTGTTCAGGGCTGGGTTCTGCATCCCAAGCCCACCCTGCACTGTCCGTGGTCCTCGAATCTTTCTGCTTCATGTTCGGGGCTCTGCAGCAGATTTCACAGAATTCCCAGAATCATAGAATTCCCAGATTTCACAGAATCCCCAGGCTGGGAGAGGCCTCCAAGACCATCGAGTCCAACCGAGCCCCAACACCTCAACTCACCCCTGGCACCCAGTGCCACATCCAGGCTTTGTTAAACACACCTGGGGTGGGGACTGCACCACCTCCCCGGGCAGAACATTCCAGAACTTTATTCTCAGGTTTGTTGCTGCTGAAATGGCTCCCCAGGTATTAAAGAGTCTTTTCCCCAGCCTCGCATTGGAAGAAGAAGTCAGGATTCCTTGGCTCTGCTTTTCAAGGCTGTTTATTTTCTCTTATACATTTTTTCTGACCTCCTGAGGTCTGTCTGGCAGGTCAGGTTGTGGCACAGTCCCTGCCCTTGGGGCGGTGATAACTTTTTATACTAAGAACTACGTGTACTTCATTTACAATAATTTTCCAATCCTAATCACCTATGTTAGACAGTCTGCCTCTACTCTAAACCAATCCAGAAGTGTCACCATCACAGCAGAAGATGGAGGACAAGAAGAAGTACAGAACATGCCCAGATTCCTCCATCTTGCCTCTTGAACCCCCGTTCTAAATCCCCCAAATTCTACTTTTTCACCCTGTGACAAATTAACCATCATTCTGCTCAAACCCTTGTGGCTTGTAAACCTTCCCACAAAGTTGGTTATTGTTTCCATGACTAAAATCCAAGGCACAGGTGTCTCTGACTCCGTGCCAAGGTCTCTGAGCCCCTGACAGGGTCTGGAATCACCCAGGGCAGCCAGAGGAATCTCCTGGGTCCTGACACTTTATCACCCTTTCTGTAAAGAACTTTTTCCTGGTGTCCAACCCCTATTTCCCTTGGTGCAGCTTGAGGCTGATCTATCCAACAGACAGACTTGGGCTCCCAAAGCCTTTTTTTCAGGAGTATGAACTGTTTGGCAACACCAGCCAACCAGAAAAGTGGCTGATGAACACCAACAAATGTTTGCATTAATTACAGCTGGGTGGTTCTGTAAAATCCATTTAACAATGTTTCTCAGGGGTTATTCCTTGCTTTGTGCTTCCTCCCTGTATTTTCTTTCTTGTTTTTGGATGATTAACACAGCAAAGGATAATTTTTTAACTACTCTGTCTGCAAAACTTCGCATCTTGCATCCAAAATATGTTTTGCCAAAAGCAGGGATGCATCTGCTCCTGTGTGTGTCTCTTGATGCAGCCTTTTAAGCTGGATTTCCATCATCTCCAAGCGCTGCTTTCCAGGAGTTTTCCACCACCCTTCTTTATTTCTAGCACAGTTAAGCTTTTCCCCTCATTGTTTCTCTCCTTTGGTACATTTGTTGGAGCGAATCTACACAGGTTTGTGGAATCCAAGCTCCTTCACAATTTGGTTTCCTCAATACAGCTTCTTCCACTGCTGGATCTGCTCTTCTATTTCCCTTTTCAATATTTGGATTCTTTCTCTGGGGGGCTTTGCAGGGCATTATTGTGATGTTCTTTGGCTGAAGAACTGCTTTCCCTGTCTTTGGAGTTTCAGCTACGTATTTTTCTGAGCTCCCCTGTGAGGTCAAAGCTCCTTGCTGTTCCCAAACTGTTCCAGGAGCACGGGCTGTGCCAAAGGCAGGTTTTGAGTCTGTATACATATTTATATTTATATTTATATTTATATTTATATTTATATTTATATTTAGATTTATATTTATTTAGATTTAGATTTAGATTTAGATTTAGATTTAGATTTAGATAATAGCTCTTCCTCTCCTCCGCTCAATGGCAGGGCCCAAGGGAGAGCTCCCAGTCTGGTTTTCTGGAGGCAGTGGATTATTTTCCAGTGTTTTCATGGCAGTGCCCCAGTGTGCCTGCATTTCCCATCTCCATTCCCCATGTCACCACCTCTGCACAGCTGGCACAGCAAATCCCTCCCCAGCAGCGCCAAAGGACACTCTGGCATGCAGAGAAGGTGATGGGGCCACTCTGTGCTCCCAGCTGTGAATTCCCTGGGATGGGAAACGGTCTGAGGGATTACCTGCTCCTGGGGAATCTCCTCCCTGTGTTTGCCTAAAGGTTCTTCACAGTAACTACAGAATGAACTGCTCCATGATCCACTGGAAAATCCATTGTTTCATTCCCCAATTTGACTGGAATCAAAGGCTTGGACAGGGAAATAGGAGAGGCCTCTGTCCCCTCCAGTACAGCCCAATTTGTGCTTTTTTCTAGTTTTTCCTTCTGTCCGTTTGTAAGCTGGGGATGCTCGTTTTCCCAGTGCCCTTCCTGTCCTGATGCCTTTGGGAGGGCGTCAATCCCCAGCCCCAGCCTCACCCCTGGGAATTCCTGCCCTGGCAATGGGCTCAGTGATTTCTCTTGGCTCTTCTCTTTCACCTCTTCCCTGTCCTCACAGGCATCAATTGGGAAATAACCACCCCCTCCACTTCTCTGTTCTGGGGTTTCTTTCTGACGCCAGCTGCCCAAACACGTCCTGTTAAACAGCATCCTGCCTCCTTCCCTTGCTGGATCTGCATCCACCCCTTTGGGAGCCACTTCACACAACCTTCCATCCAAAGCCAGTGGAGCCTCCTTTGCTCCCTCTTCCCTTCATGCAGCTTGGCAAGGTGTTTCAGTTCCTTCACTTCCCCCTAGAATCCCAATAAAATAATTTTCTAATTTAATTCTAGAAAATCTCACCAGCACTCTGATGGAGATGCCCCTTGGGTCATCCTTAGGATGAAATTCCTGAGGATTTGGGATGCCATGAACCTTTTGATCTAATCCTATTTTCCTGACTCCTTCTCAAGCCTTTTCTAAACTGCCCTCCATTCCTCATGGGCAAACAAATATTCCAGGAGATCCTGGATGTCCTCCTGGTGTGGATCATGGATTGACATCGTGTTTTTAATGACACTGGTTTAATTCCATCAGGATTCCTGTGATATGATTCAGTGAGTCTGGAGTGAGACCAGCACCTGCACATCCACCTCCCGTCCCCCACCTCCACCTGCTGCCCTAAAGGTGAATGCAATTCCGAGTTTCCTTTCTCCCTGAGCCTGCTGGAAGCCGGGGACGTGCCAAACCCAGGTTTCATGGCCAGACCCACTGCCCACCTCCAGCTCTCATCCTTGTGTCAGAGGATCTGCCAAGCTGGGCTTCAGGTTTTGGTCCCTTTTATCTTCTTGTCCCATATGACAAGTATTGTTCTCCTTAGCTTCTTTTCTTCATTTCCTAAAGAATATATTCCATTTTGATACTTTTGAATGAACTAAACCACTTTTTTCTTACTTTAATGATTATTTCTTAAAGTGAAAACCAGATCCACATCAGGGACTTCATCCCATTCGTTTTGCCTCCTACAAAGTAACATAAACTGTAAAACTGTATTATATTTTAAAGACCTGTTGTTTTCCAGCCTTTTTTCACCATCATCTAATTCAGAGTGAGGCAACCACTGATTACAGTATCTTTTCAATATATCTTGAGTCATAGGGTTGCCCTGACTCTTCAGGACGCATCCTGGAGGAGAGCAAAGTGGAATTCCTACAGAAGCAGAGGAACCCATTTCAGTTGTGGAATTTCCAGTGTTTCAAACACTATCCCAATAGTGTATGCATGCATCCCAACACCCAAACCCCAGTTTTCACACCACCAGCTCTGCATGTGAAAACATGTGTGCAAACATCAAAAATCCAAGACATGCATCACCAAATCGTAAAAACAAAATATTTTTATTTTTTTCTTCAGCTTACACAGAGCCCAAACCCAAACTCCTGTTTCTTGGCAATTTTCAACCACCCCCTTAGCTGAGGAAACACCCCTGGAAGGTGTTGTGATGTGTTGTGCCATGGGGTCACTGCTGGTCACCCCAAGTACCCCATCACGAGGTTGGTGTGCCCTGGAGCTCCTCCTGCCAAGCCCCTTTGCCTGGAGTGGCCTCTCAGTCGGGGCAGGGCACTCTGGCTGTCCCCTCTGGGCCATCAAAAACAGCTCTGGGCTTCCTGGTGGGCACTGAGAACCACAAATCAAGGCAAGGATTTCTGGTTTTATTCCAGTTAGTGCAGAGCCAGCAGCTCTGGGTCTCCCCAGGGCTGCTCCCTGAGCATCAGAGCTTTACACTTTTATACATTCGAGCAAAGAACCAGCCCCCATTGGTTACAAATTACTGAACTCTGTTATTAATTAGGACTCCAGCTCCTCCTTGCTGGGTTATCTCCCTCCTCATGTGATCACTCCACAGGTGCAGCTCCTTCCTCCCTTTGAGTTGGGGCCCATTCTGAGTGGCTGGTCAGTGGCTGTGATCTCCTGGTGCCACAATTACCTTTTCCCCTGGTCCTGTTCAGTCTGACCACGCTCCTGGTGCTTCTCATCCATCCCACTGCTCTTGGGGTTCTCTTCCCTTTTCCTTAAGAGAAGATGAGCCCAGCCTACGAGGTTCATGATGCAGTTAATGATCACAAGTGTCCAACTACAGCTACTGGGGGACAGCAAAATCCTCAGTGGTGGCACAGAGCAGGGAGGCGGCAGTGACATCCCTTCCCAGTGGATCCAGGTGGAGAACAGCCCACGGCTGGGGAGGAGGAGGGAGGGGAGCCCTTCCCTCCATGAAGTGTGGAGAGCTGGGGATGCAGCAGCCAGGCCAGGCTGGGGCTCCGTGGGGCAAGGAGGGTGGGACATCTGGAGTCCAGGAAAGGTGCAAAGCAATGCCAAAGGGACTGGAGCACCTGCTGCACGAGGAGGAACTGGAATGTTGAGGTACCAAGGTGTACACTTGCCTAAGGGGAGGGAAGAGGAGGGAGCCAGGCTCTCCCCATGGAGCCCAGTGACAGGAGCAGCAGCAACAGGCACAAACTGCCTCCAGGGATTTGGGGTGTTTTTGCAGAGAGGCTGATCATTCTGGGTGCCCAGAATGGGCTGCCCAGAGGGGTTGGGGTCCCTCCAGCTGGGAAGGCACCCTGGCTGTGTGAGGGGCAGTAGGCCCCCAGATCCCCACCAGCCCCAGCCCTGCTCGTCAGGGTTGGCTGAAGGAGGCTGTCCAAGTCACTGTCTAGTCTGGGATAAATGTCTCCTGGGAGGGATTGTCCCACTACAATCCTTCTGGCCATCATGGCCTTCCCGCTCCAGGGCACGGATGCTCTGGGGGAATTTTCCCATTCAATACCAGTGGCCACAGCAGGAGCAGCTGGAGCAGGGCCTGGAGTGGGGATCTCCAGCCTTGAGCTCGTTCCCAAAGGCTGTGCTCCCCATCTCCTTTGTCCCTTGGAGCAGCCTGCGGCCAGAGCCAGGGGGTCACTGAGAGCAGCTGCTGTGGAGTGGGAGAGCTGCACAGCCTGCCCTGCCCTGTCGCTGCCTGCAGCCCTGAGCACTGACCTCACTGCTGCCACATCCCCATGTCCTGCCAGGCACGGCATCAGGGGCAGCACCTCCTGCTCCAGCCCTGCCCTGCTGCCCTTCCAGCAGCTGTTGGGATGTTACCAAGGAATTTCTGGCTGGTTTGGGTGGGGACATCCAGTCCCATCCATGGCCACAGGCAGGGGCACCTTCCACAGGCCAAGCTGGAGACCCCGGTGAGAACCAGGGCCACCCACCAGAAGGCTGAACCTCCCCCAGCTGCCTCAGAAGCCTTCATCCCTGTCCTCTTGCTTGAGAGCTGAGACACAGAGCCCACCACAGTGCCCCCTCCCCACCCACAACTCCAGCCCTGACCCACCCAGCAGCACCGAGTGTCCCTCAGGGCTTTCCCCCCACTCCTGGAGCTCCCACGTGGATTTGGCCATGTCCTCCCCCAAAGGGCCTCTGTCTATCCCTTCCCCAGCTCCCCCATCCTGGGGAGGAACTGCTTCCCTGCTCATGTCCCACCTGTGGGCAGGTGGGTGCAGCCCCCTGTGCCTGGCTCACGGGGGGTGAGGACCCCTTGTTTCCATCCCTCTGCCCCATTTGCTTCCCACTGCTCCCACACCGGGGGGGCTGTGAGCATCTCCTCCCCCCTGAAGAACGTGGTGTGTCACCTCCTGGCCCGGAGCACACACGGCCTCGTTCCCTCTGCTGGGGGGGTTTGTGCTGCTGGCCCAGCTGCTCCTACCCAGCCCTGGCCCAGCTCACCCTGTTCTGAGCCCATAGTCCCTTCCCAGCGAGCCCTTTCCCCGTTCCCAGTGAGTCTGTTTGTCCCTTCCCGGTAAACCCATTCCACCACTCCCAGTGAGTTGTTTCCCCATCCCTGCTGAGCCCCTTCTTCATTCCCGATTAGCCCATTCCCAGTTCCTGGTGACCCCGCTCCCTCTTTCCCACTGAGCCTTATTGCCCATTCCCACTGAGCCTATTCCCTCATTCCCCATTCCCGGTGAGCCCGTTCCCAGTTTGCCCAGTCCCTGGCCCTGCACAGCCCCAGCTGCCCGCACTCCGCACTCGCTCACGCCTCGGTTTCCACAACGTTTTATTACAAAACCGGTGCGGGCCGGTCCCGGGCCGGTCCCGCTCCCGCTCCCGCTCGCCCCGGCGCTGGGGCCGAGGCGGGTTCAGCCCGTGCCGGTGTCGGTGCCGAGCGCTCCGCAGCGCAGAGGCCGAGGCGGCGGCTGGAGGCCGGTGCAGCCCCGGGGTTCGGGGGGTTCGGGGTGTCCGGGGGGGCTCAGCGCCCCACGGCGTCGAGGATGCGGCGGTTGGAGTCGGCGCGGGCGCGCTGGCTCTGGGCGCGGGCGAGCAGCAGGAGGTGCCGCAGGAGGTGGAACGTGAGGTCGATGGAGAGCGGCGGCTCGTCCCGCCGCCCTCGCCACGGCCCCGGGGGCGGCGGACCCAGCGGCGGCCACAGCGGCTGGTCCTGATCGCCGGTCCCGGCGGCCGGGATGGAGCCGTCGGTGGTGGCGGGGCGGGCGGCGGCGGGCGGCGGGCGGGCGAGCAGCAGCAGGAGGGTGAGCAGTGCCCGCCGCATCCTCGGTCCCTCTGCACCTACGGGGCAGGGGCTCAGCGCCACGGCAGAGACCGGGGCGGCGGCGGAGGCCCGATGGGAACGGCGGCCCCGGCGGCACGGAGCCCCCTCCGCGCCCGGCCGCCCCGTTCCGTCCCCTCCGCGCGCCCCGGCCCCGGTGCCGCCCCTGCCCGGTTCCCAAGCCCCGTCCCGTACCCGGTGCGCTGTGCCCGTGCCCTGTTCCTGCCGGTGCCGGCGGCGCAGCGAGCGCGATCGGTCCCGCGGGAGCTGAGCCGGCGGCGCGGCCGGGGGTTATATCGGCCCGGGAGCCCGGGCTGACGTCAGCGCCGGGCACGCACCGGGCGACGGGGGCGGGGGACAGGGGGGCACCGGAGCGGCGGGGAGCGGGCCCCCGGCGGCGGGACGGGGTTGAGGGGCGGGCGGGAGCGGCAGAGCCCGCTCTCCTCGGTTTCGGGAGCAGCCACTCCGGTTCTGTTCTGGCGCCCACCAAAGAGGCACGGCGGCGCCGGGCCGGCGAGAGCAGGTGCCTTGGGCCGTGCTAACCCTCACTTCCCCGGTGCCCCGGTTTCCCCGGTCCCCCCGAACCCTCTCGCGGCTGCGCCGCATCTGCAGCCTCATTCTCCGCCGCTGTCCGCGGTGCTGAACGGCCGGGACGCTCTGGGGCACCGGGGCCGGTGAGCTACACCGGTGAGCTCCCGGTGAGCCCGCAGTGAGCTGTACCGGGCTGAGCCGCGGCTTCTCGGCGTGGAACCCTGGCATTCCAGGGCGGAACGACCGCGCCGAGCAGCGGCGTCCAAGCAGGGCTCGGGGCGGCGGGGGGCATCCCGGGGCGGCGGCGGGGACACCCCGAGCACCGGCAGCCCCGGGTCAGGACGGTCACGGGTGGGACCCCCATCCCGGCCGTGGCTCGGTGTCCCGGGCAGAGCGGGCGGTGCCGAGGTCAAACGGCGGGGCCGAGGCCGCAGACGCTCCGAGCGCAGCGGCAGCACCGGCCAAGTCCTGTGAGTCATAGAATGAAGGCACCGGAGCTGGCAGCGCCGTGCGGGATGCAGGGTGTTCCGTCGGGGCACCGGCAGCGCTGCCAAATGGTGAAGTGGCTGCTGGGGCTCCACACTCCTGTTGGCAGCCCCCCTGAGTGCACCACACTGCTGGCATTCCCCCCGAGGGGAATGCCCCGCATGGTGCCCACAGCCCCCCGAGTGCCCTGCATGGTGCCCGCAGCCCCCCGAGTGCCCCGTGTGGTGCCCACAGTCCCCCGAGTGCCCCGCATGGTGCCCGCAGTCCCCCGAGTGCCCCGCAGGGTGCCCATAGCCCCCCGAGTGCCCTGCATGCTGCCCACAGCCCCCCGAGTGCCCCGCATGCTGCCAGCCGAGCGCAGCCGAGCTGACACCCAGCCCCGGTGCTGCAGAGCCCGGACCAGCGGGACAGAGCCGGGCACGGGGGCTCACCCGGCCCTGGCACGGTGTGTCCCACCCCGGGGGCACAGGGGTGGCGGGGCACGGCCCCGCCCGCAGCGAGCAGCACACGGTGTCGTGCCCCGTGACGTGATCCGGCACGAAGGCTGGCACCGAAGGCTGGCCCGGCCCCGCTCCCCGCAGCGGCGGGGCAGAGCCCTCGGCAGGGGCCGGGCTCACCCCCCGAGCCCCGGCAGCCCCGTGCTGCGCCGGCTGCTCCTGGGGACAAGTGGCTCGTTCCACGTGGTTCCTGCCGTGCCCGCAGCTCTCTCACTGCTGACAGAGAGCTTCCTGCACCCCCAGAGGGAGCTGCAACAGGCTCAGCACCTCAGAGCTGCAAATTCCTGCCACCCCAGCACCCACCCCGCTGGCTGCAGGGAGCCTGAGCCCCACACAGAACTGAGACCCTCAGGCACCGCTGCCGTCTGTGCACGGTCCCATCACTGTGTGACACACAGCCCGCCCCAGCCCCACACTGTACCGCCCCAGCGTCCCTCGACAAGGTAATCCAGCCCGGCACCAGCAGGCAGCGCCCACCACAGAGCCTCAGCCCCACAGAGAACAGAGACCCCCCCAGTACTGGAGCCATCCGTGCGCGGTCCCATCACTGTGTGACACAGCCCCAGCCCTGTGCTGCTGCACTGAGCACTGCTCGGGGGAAAGGGCTGCAGCTGCAGCCTGTCCCTGCCTCAGCCCCCAGGCCTGTGCAGGGTTTGCCCCCTCTGTGTTCCAGGCTGTATCCACCCGGCTGGAGCAGCCCCAAAGCTGGCTCAGCACAGAACCAGACCCTGGGGAGGATGAGGAGGGAGGAGAGATGGTGAACACCTTCCTGAAGGCCACGCTGGCAGAGCCCAGGGGGTGCTGCAGCATGGGGATGGCTCTGTCCAGCTCTGTGGGGCTGCAGCAGGGCAGGTGAGGGCCAGGGCTTCACAGAGCTGAGAGGAACCACCGTGGTGCCACCAATCCACCGTGGTGCCACCAGATCCACCCGGAGGCCCTGGATGTGCTGGGCAAGGACACTGTGGGAGCTGGACACTGTCTGTGTGTGGGACACTGTGTGTGCTCGCTGCCACTGTAGGGTGAGCATGGACACACATCCCTGGAGCATGGACACACATCCCCAAACATGGACATACAGCCCCAGGGCATGGACACACAGCCCCAGGGCATGGACACACAGCCCCACGGCATGGACACACATCCCTGGAGCATGGACACACATCCCCAAACATGGACACACAGCCCCACGGCATGGACACACAGCCCCAGGGCATGGACACACATCCCTGGAGCATGGACACACATCCCTGGAGCATGGACACACAGCCCCAGGGCATGGACACACATCCCCAGGGCATGGACACACAGCCCCACGGCATGGACACACAGCCCCAAACATGGACCACACAGCCCCAGGGCATGGACACACATCCCTGGAGCACAGACACACTGCCCCACGGCATGGACACACATCCCCAGACACGGACACACATCGCGAGGGCATGGACACACATCCCTGGAGCATGGACACACAGCCCCAGGGCATGGACACACATCCCTACAGCATAGACACACATCCCCAAACATGGACACACATCCCCAAACATGGACACACAGCCCAACGGCATGGACACACATCCCTGGAGCACGGACACGCATCCCTGGAGCATGGACACACATCCCCAGGGCATGGACACACATCCCCAAACATGGACACACATCCCTACAGCATGGACACACATCCCCAGGGCATGGACACACAGCCCCAGGGCATGGACACACAGCCCCCAACATGGACACACAGCCCTGAAGCATGGACACACAGCCCTGGAGCATGGACACACAGCCCCAGGGCATGGACACACAGCCCCAGACATGGACACACAGCCCCAGGGCATGGACACACATCCTTGGAGCACGGACACACATCCCCAGGGCATGGACACACATCCCAGGGCATGGACACACAGCCCCAGGGCATGGACACACATCCTTGGAGCACGGACACACATCCCCAGGGCATGGACACACATCCCCAGGGCATGGACACACAGCCCCAGGGCATGGACACACAGCCCCAGACATGGACATACAGCCCCAGGGGCAGCAGGCAATGGGAGCTCCATGGGGTTTTTCTCTGGCACAACAGGCAGGGTATCAGACAGGGCACAGGTGGATTGTGGCCCTGGCCCAGACCCAGCTCCAGCCCTACCCCCAACCCTTCCTGGACCCTCCCTGGATGTACAGCCCTGCAGCAAGCATGCCCTGACTCTGGTGGAACTCTGCACCCAGCATCAGGACTTTGGCTCCATGGCTTTGGCAGCTCTGCAGCTGTGGAGGCACCATCACAGCCCATGGAACAGCTCCAGCAGGACCTGATGACCCCTAAAGCACCATCCACCCTCTGCCAGAGTCCCCTCCCCTCTCCAGCCCCTGGGGCAGCCCACCCCAGCAGCCTGCAGCCCCTAGCCCATGCTCGGTGCCTTGAGATGAGGCAGAGTGGAGCTGTTGATCCAGAACAGAACAGCTGCTCTGGAACAGCACCTTCAGGGCCTGGGGGCCTGCTGGGCCACAGGGGCCATGGCAATCAGAAGTGAAGATCATGGTTTATTGATGCTTCGCCTGTCCACAGCAGAGCCACAGCAAAGCCTGTTTGCAGGGGAGCACGCCCAGCCTGCAGCGACCCCAGCTCTGTGCCCATGGCACAGCCAGCCCAGGGCCAGCCCTGCTCCACTTCCATTCCTCTTTTCCCTCGGGGTGAGCCATGGGGAAGGTCAGAGCGACACTCGGGGCAGGAGCACCCTGTGTGCAGGGCTGGGAAATGGCTGAGCACAGATGGAGAAGAGCATCGTGGGCAGAGCTGCTCCACAGCACGGTGAGAGCAGAGGTGCCAGGCCTGTCCTGGCACCATCCTCTCCCTGGGGCAGCTGTGCCCATAGGGGATGGTGCCGCCCTGAGAGAGGAGCGGGGTGGCTGCTGCAGGACCCTGTGTGTCCCAGCCTGCCCATGCCCCGCTGCCCACTGCCAGGGCTCAGGGTTCCAGTGGGATCAGGCAGGGCACAGGCTGGGCACTGCCAGGGCTCAGGGTCCCAGTGGGATCAGGCAGGGTACAGGGTGGGCACTGCCACGGGACTCGGCTCCTGCCTCACATCCGATTCGCCTTCCAGGACAGGTAGCAGTTCCAGATGATGGCAACACACTGGACAACAGCCAGCCTGGGGACAGAGGGGACAGGGTCTGCAGCTGCTGGCTCAGGGGCAGGGACTGGGTGCCAGGGCCACAACCCTACCTGTGCTGCAGAGGCACAAAGTAGAAGTTTGCAATTTGCACGGGTGGCCAGATCTGGGCAGAGAAGGGGAAGAGAGGTGAGGAGCCCTGCCAGGGTCCCTGTCCCACACCCACCCCTGCCTGGCACTCAGGGTGTCCCACAGAGCCCACGGCAGCCCCATGGAGGAGATGGGACAGGGACAGGGACAGGGATGTGCCAGCACTCACACAGTAATTGGTCACCAGGGCATCCATGTAGTCCTGGAAGAAAAAGGAGGTGTGAGCACTCAGAGCACTCATCCTTGCCACTGGTCCCCAGCTCCACCGCTGGGCATGGAGCCCTGCAGCCCTGGCCATGCCTTCCCAAGCCATGAGGGTGGCAGGGAGAGGGCGACCAGAACCATCCCCACTGAGAGCCCTTTGTGGCACAGCCAGGGCACAAGGCTTGGTCCCCAGGGAGGGCTGTGAGCCCCCTCCCAGCTCAGTGCTCCCCAGGCCCGTCCCGGGCAGCAGAGATGGAGCAGGGCACTGAGCTGGGCACTGCTCCGGGAGCCCAAGGTGCTGCGGTGTCCCGGTGCCACAGCCACAGCCGTGTGACAGCCCTGTCCCAGGGCAGCAGGACGAGTCCCCGGGCAGCCTGGCCGTGACTCAGCCGGGAGGGCAGGCTCCTGGTGGCGCTGGCCAGCAGCCCAGCACGGGGTGATGGATGCTCTGCTGACGCTTCCTCTGCGTGGGGAGAGGCGGATGCGCCCCAAGCCAGGGCTGAGGGCGCTGCCAGCGCTGCTCCCAGCCCAGCCCAGCACCCCCGTCCGGGCCAGGGCTCCCAGGGCCACAGCCTGCACCTATCACCAACCACGGCAGGATCCCCCGGGGAAGGCAAGGCAAGATCCATGGCATGAGCTGGTCAGGACGAGCAGCGAAGATGGATGGAGTGCTCAGAGTGCTGCCCGTGCCCACGATCTGTTCACGTGTGCCCTCAGGGTGCTCAGAGCACCCCATGCCCTGGCTGTGGCTTGCACAGAGCCTGAGGAAAGCAGAGGTGATGTGATCCTGCCCTGGGATCTCCTGCCTGCACTCTGGGGCAGGATGAGGGGCACGTGCTGGCAGCCCAGGTGTAGCGGGCTGCTGACTGGGTGCCCCCATGCAGAGGAATGAACCCAGGGTGGTGGCACTCCGGCAGAGCTCCAGCCAGGCTGGGGCCGTTCACAGTCAGCACCAGTGAGAGAGGCTGGTGTTGCTGCTCCTGGCAGCCACACGACCACCCCAGCGTGCCTCATCCTGTGGCAGGTGGGCACCCACTCCCCAGTGACTCACCCTGCACATGCTGACTCAGTGTTCACACTGGTTTCCAGCAATTACTGCTAATGGGAGTCATCTCGGTAATTGCTCCGGAGACCCAGCCAGGAGCGGGGCTGGACAGCACGCCCATGGCACCCGTGTCTGGCCCAGGTGGGACCCCAGCACTCGCCCACAGGACACCCGTGCCAGAGGAACTGGCCCTGGCACCAGTACTTGGACTGGCAGCACCCAATGCACCCAGGGCCCTGGGTCCCAGTGCCTGGGCACGGACACAAACGGGAGCAGCCACCAGGGCCAGCACGGGGAGGAGGTGCCCAGGGCAGCAGCAGCACTCACCTGCTGGATCTTGGACCAGTTCTCCTGCACCGAGAGCCCGTTGGTGGCCCCTGTGACAGCCAGGAAGCAGCCAAGGAAGCATGGAGCGAAACCCCCCTGCCAGAGAGGAGCCCCGGCTGATGTGAGGAGCTTGTGGTGCTTGGAGCCAGGCTGGCCACAGGCAGCCTCTGAGAAAATGCCCACCCAGCCCTCCACGGCACTGAGGCTGGGCCCAGCTCAGGCACTGGGCTCTCAGAGCAGGCTGGAAACCTGCCACAGGTCTGTCCTGTCCCCACTGCCCAGTCCCACACAGCACCCTCACCCGTGTCACACCAACCTGGTCCAGGATCACCTTCTTCACAGCCACAACTTTTGTATTCCCTGGGATGAGCCAGTCCAGGATCCTGTACCAGCTGCCCACAACAGGGCCCTGCAGGAGCCAGGGGGTGAGGAGCAGCATCTGCCCTCAGGGGTCAGGGCTGGGGCCTCCAGGGCTGGTTACATGGCCCTGCTCCAGCTCTGGACCACAAAGACAAGCTCGTCCTATGCTGCTCCTGCTCCATGGAACTGGCCCTGCCCATGGCTGCTGGAGGTGGCACCAGGATGAGCCAACTCACAGTCCAGCACCACAGTCCCACCCTGCTGAAGGAGCCCTCCCATCCCATTATCCCATCCCACTGTCCCATCCCATAATCCCGCCCCATCCATCCCCACTCACCACGAAGCAGAAGCCAATGCCCATCATTTTCAGGGTGCGGGGGCAGTGGTGCCCGTGCAGCCCCCGCTGCTCCACCAGCTGCTGTGCAATCACATCCCCAGCTCCCATCAGGGCCCCTGCAACCAGCACGGCCCATTTAGGCAGGCCAGACCCCCGTGTGACCTGCCCACGGCTGGGCCCCCTGCCCAGGGTGCCTGAGCCTGTTCAGCCCTGGTGGCTCTGTCCCAGCTGCAGCTCCCCACGGCCTGCACCAAACCCCATGGCACAGGCATCCCACCCTGCCAAGTGCCTGAGGGCTCTCATTGCAGCATCTCTGCTCAAAACCGTGTCCAGCTGCACCTGGACATGGGGCTGACCCATTAGCCAGGCTCCACGGTGCTCTCAGAGCAGAGCCTGCCCAGCTGCTGCCCATGATCTCCACTGCAGCCTTTCCCACAGCAGCACCAAACCTCTCCCTGGGCACCGGGCAGGCTCTGCCCACTGTGATCCCCTCCCTGGAGAGCAGCTCTCTGCCCGGGCAGGCTCTGCCCACTGCGATCCCCTCCCTGCAGACCAGCTCTCTGCCCGGGCAGGCTCTGCCCACTGTGATCCCCTCCCTGCAGACCAGCTCTCTGCCCGTGTCCCCGCCCCACCAGCCGGGCTGGGCAGAGCGCGCTCCCCGCTGCCCAGGCTGCCCCAGCCGGCTGCTGGCACAGCTCCTGGCCCTGTTCCTGGATCAGTGTCCCCGGTGGGGCGCTGCCCGGCTGGGTCTCTGGCAGCTCCTGCTCCATCCCACACCCCTGACCCCTTCGACGCAACTCAGCTGGCCCAGTGCTGCCCCCTCCAGCTGCTCCCCTGGCCCCGGCGGCTCCTGCTCCCTCTCCCCACTCCCCCTGGGACGGTTCCCTGCCAGGTCTCCAGCCCCGCTGCCGCTCTGCTCCGTCCTCAGGAGCCCTGGGCCCAGCAAACCCTCAGCCTGATGGGCACAGCTCCTGTCCCGACAGCCCCAGCCACGAGCAGCTCGGTACCAGCCCTGCCCAGGGGATTTGGTCAGTGGTTCCTCATGGACAAGGGCCCAGCTCCCTGTCCCCACACCACGCCATGTGGTCCCTGAAGCTCACCGGCAGCGCCAGCCCAGGCTCTGCAGCCCCACAGAGCTGCTGCACTTCCAGCAGGCTGCTTCACAGGCTCCACGTCCCACTCCCGACCAGCCCCAGGATCTGGGGGTCTGTGCCCCAGTCCCGAGAGACCCCACACCCCCCATGATGGCAGAGCAGCCTCACCAGCCCACGGGCCACAACAGCACCGGGCAGGGGGCGGAGGCAGGCGCGGGACTCCAGGCCAGCACAGCCAGAGCACCGGCTGCTGGCACGGCAGCACTCCCGGAGCTGCACTGCTCGGAGCTGCACTGCTCGGAGCTGCATTCCCAGAGCTGCACTGCTCGGAGCTGCACTGCTCGGAGCTGCACTCCCAGAGCTGCACTGCCCAGAGCTGCAATCCCAGCAGCTGCACTGCCCAGAGCTGCATTCTCAGCAGCTGCACTGCCCAGAGCTGCATTCTCAGCAGCTGCACTCCCAGAGCTGCATTCCCCGGAGCTGCACTCCCCGGAGCTGCATTCCTTGGAGCTGCACTCCCCATAGCAGCACTCCCAGGAGCTGTGAGCAGGGGCACAGCACTCATGGAGAACACAGCAAGCACTGTTACTCATCCAGTGCTGAAGGCTCCGGGTACAGTGCCCAGAAGAGATGAGGCTGTGGGGACGGACAGACCTGTCTGTGCATCCCTTCCTGGGCCTGGCGATGCAGCCAGATCCAGTCCCCTGCAATGACATTGGCAGCAGTGCCTGCCCAGGGTGCCACCAGCCCAGCCCAAACACAGCTCCTGTGGGGGCTGGAGCCTTCATCCCAGCCTAACCTGGTGCCCAGGGTGCCTAGCCGACCCCCAGGTCAATGTTCTTGTGACCAGAGGACTCTGAACGGGGCCCAAACCTAAGTAGGGCACCACCATCTCCACAGGCACGGCACTGCCTTGGCAGGAGCCGGGCACTGCTCTCCACAGGCAGAGGGACAGCAGGGTCAGGGCTGCAGGCACGTGCTGCTGCCCACTGTGTGCAGGCAGGCCCTGCTGGCAGCCTGGCCCAGGGCCCAGCATGCAGGAGGCAAAGCCCTGCTGACCCCACAGCCCTGGGACTGCGGCGTGGCCAGCAAGGGTGCCCGGGCACAGTGGGCACAGCCAGCTGCCAGCAGCGCCCTGGCCCGGCCCCAGCTGGCAGCACGGGGGTCCCCGGGAGCAGCAGAAGGCAGAGCAGGAGGCTGGGATGGAGCTGGCACAGGGCACGGGGCCGGGGAAGCTGCACGGACACTGCACAGGCAGCAGGTGAGGGGCTGAGCCAGGCCATGGTGGGGATCACCTGTGGGAGCTCCAAGGAGAGCAGGAGCGCTCGTGCCCCCTGGCTGGAGCTGGGAGAGCTCAGCAGGGAGAGCCCAGCCCAAGGGCAGAAACTTCTGGGCTGGTGGAGCCATGTCCAGCAGCAGCCCAGCACCCACAGAGGCCGTGCCCAGCCCTGCAGAGCCCTGGGCAGGGGCTGTGCCACAGCTCCCAGGTGAAGCAGCAACAGGCAGAGCACAGCCGAGGCCGGAGCCGGCCCGGGGCCACGCTGGCAGGGGAGGCGAGGGCAGGGCCAGCCCCGGGCAGCCCCTCCCAGCTCTGCCCTGGCCTCTCGCCAAGCACAGGGGGACGTGCTGCCAGCAATCGACTCCGTGACAGCCGATAAAAATAACAGCAGGAACAGCTAAGCGGCCTGGCAGTGCCCCAGGCAGGGGGGCACCGTGCCACCCCCCCACGGCCATCGGGGCTGAGGGCCAGCGGCTGCACAGGGAGGGGAGCCCCCAGCTCAGCAGGGCACCCCCAGAGCCCCCAGCTCAGCAGGGCACCCAGGGCCCCCAGCTCAGCAGGGCACCCCCAGCTCAGCAGGGCACCCCGAGGGCCCGGGGTTGTGCTTTCCTGCACCCTGGGTGGGCAGGAGCAGCAGGGCAGGGCAGGGCAGGGACAGTCAGGGCAGGGATGACAAGGGGGCTGCAAGCAGGGGGGGCAGCAAGGAGCACACAGGGACCCCCCAGCTCCCACCCATCCACAGCACAGCCCCTGCTCAGCCCTGAGGACACACGGAACAAGCAGGACACGCTCTCCCACCACCCAGACTCAGCCTCAGGTGTGCTGGGGGGAGGGAGCAGAGGAGGGGCAGAGCTGCCTGGTGCCCCAGGGCTACAAATCCTTGGAGCAGCAGAGCCACGAGGGGCAGATTCCTGGCACCTCATGGCTCTGCAAGCAGCAGCAGTGTTAGGGAGATTCAATGCCCTGTGCAGAGCTCTCTCCTCAGGCAGCAGCTCTGTGCCTTCACAGCTGAGTGCTGGCAAGCACAGAAGAGCTGAGCCCTTGTGACTGCCCAGTGCTACAACTCAGCATCCATCCCCTCAGGTGAGGGGGGCCTGGGACAGTGTCCCCCTGCGTCAGGGTGTGAGGGCTGTGCTTCCTTACAGTCCCCACGAGCGCTCTGGCTCCAGCACAGAGCCCTGACAGAGCTGTCCTGAGCTGGGAGTGGGTCAGGGCCCCTCCCTGGTGTGACACACGGGGGTCCCTGCCGAGCCTGGGCCATGGCAGCACCTCCTCCCCCTAAGACAGACCTCTGAGGCACTGAAGCACCCCTGCCCTGCCTCCTGTGCGGTGACGGTGCCCGCACAGCGGGGCGAGGGGCAAGTGCTGGGGCAGGCTGTGGCTGTGGTAAGGAGGGGCGGCCAGGAGGGGCATGAGTGGGGCAGTCTGTGTGTCAGGGCAGTCTGTGTGCCAGGGCAGGGGCTGTGTGCTGGGGCAGGGCAGGGCAGGGGCTGTGTGCCAAGGCAGGGGCTCTGTGCCAGGGCAGGGCAGGGGCTGTGTGCCAGGGCAGGGCAGGGCAGGGGCTGTGTGCCGGGGCAGTCTGTGTGCCGGGGCAGGGCAGTCCGTGTGCCGGGGCAGGGGCTGTGTGGCCGGGGCAGGGGCTGTGTGCCAGGGCAGTCTGTGTGCCAGGGCAGGGCAGGGGCTGTGTGCCGGGGCAGGGCAGGGGCTGTGTGCCGGGGCAGTCTGTGTGCCAGGGCAGGGGCTGTGTGCCGGGACAGGGCAGGGGCTGTGTGCCAGGGCAGTCTGTGTGCCGGGGCGGGGCAGTCCTGTGTGCCGGGGCAGCCCGTGTGCCAGGGCAGGGGCTGTGTGCCGGGGCAGGGCAGGGGCTGTGTGCCAGGGCAGGGGCTGTGTGCCGGGGCGGGGGCTGTGGGCCGGGGCAGTCTGTGTGCCGGGGCAGGGGCTGTGGGCCGGGGCAGGGGCTGTGGGCCGGGCAGGGGCTGTGTGCCGGGGCAGTCCGTGTGCCGGGGCAGGGCACGGGCAGTGTTCCGGGGGTTGGCCGTGTGCGGGCCCGGGGGTCTGAGGGCCTCGGGGCCCGGGCCCGTCCCTTACCGGCTGTGAGCGCCTGCGCCGCCCCGGGCCGCCGCGCCAGCAGCCGCCCGCAGCCCCTCCAGAGCGCCGCCATGGCCCCGCGTGTCGCGGCGCGGTGACGCGTGTCGCGGCGCGATGCCGTGTCGCGACCCAGAGCGTTTATTGGTCAGTAGCGGCCCAGCACCGTGGCCAGCAGCGCCATCCGTATGTACATGCCGTTCTCCGCCTGCCGGAAGTACGCGGCGCGCGGGTCCGAGTCCACCTCCACGCTGCGGAAACACGGCATCAGCGCGCGCCGCCCCGGGGCCCCGAGCGAATCCAGCCCAGGATCCCCGAACAAACCCGCCCCGGGACCGCCGAGCCCCCACTCGTCCGGGACCTCTGGCACCACCCCCGGGACCCTCAGGACCCCCCTGGAACCAGACCCAGGCGGAAGTTCTGACACCGCCCGGACCCAGCAGCCACCGCTCAACGTGGGTTGGCTCCCCCAAGCCCAGCAAGCGCCGCCCCCGCGGCTCCGAGCTCTCCCCAGCCCTGCCCAGCACACCGCAGTCCTCCTGCCCCTGACCCCCGGCGCCTTCCCAGACACCCCCAGCACACCGCAGCTCCCATGGCCCTGCCAGTGTCCCAGTGACCCCACTGCTCCAGGTCCCCCAGCGCCCTCCCAGAGCCCCCATGCCCTGAGCACCCCCCTTCTGCCCTGTATATTTCATACCCGTTCTCCCAGACATCCCCTCCAAACCTCCCCCAGCACCCTGCAGCTGCCCCAGCCTGTCCCCCCTCCCCACCTGATCTCGTTGACACGGGGCAGCGGGTGCATCACCACCATCCTCTCCTTGGCCCGTGTCATGATGTGGGGTGTGAGGATGAACTTCCCGAAGCACTGAGGAAACACACAGGGCCCTGAGCGGGGCAGGGGGGTGCCCGGGCCCCCCGAGAGCAGCAGGAGCCAGGCTCCCCTCACTCACAGCCTCGTAGTCCTCGGCCCGCTGGAAGCGCTCCTTCTGGATGCGGGTCACGTAGAGCACGTCTGTGTCCGGCAGCGCCTCCTCGATGCTCCCAAACTCCTCCTGCACAGCACCGTGAGGTTGGGGGGGACACAGGGCTGGAATGTGTGGGGGGCCACCCCCCAGCCCGCCCCTCACCTGCTGGATGCCCCTGGAGGCCACGAAGCTGGTGATGTCGGCGGGCATGCGGAGCTCGGGCGGGGTGACGTAGCGCAGGTGGACGCGGTACAGGGTGAGCAGGCGGGCCAGGGAGTGCACCGTGCGCCCGTGCTTCAGGTCACCCACCATGGTGATCTGGGGACAGCGGTCAGCCCAGCCTGCCCAGGGCCCCCAGGGCCCGCACGGGGCCCCCTGAGCCCCCGGCCGTGGCTCTGGCCCCCCAGCTCACCGTCATGCCATTGACCGTGCCCAGCTCCTCGCGGATGGTGAAGATGTCCAGCAGTGCCTGCGTGGGGTGCTCGCCCACCCCGTCCCCCGCATTGATCACCGGCTTGCGGCAGTGCCTGGCAGCCAGCTGGGAACAGCAGCAAGGCAGGGCAGGTGAGCGCAGGCAGGATGCAATTCCCATGGCCCCAGGGCAGCAGGAGCCCACCCTGGCCCAGCTGGGCACCACGTCCCTGCCCATAGAGCAGGGCACCACCCCTGCCCATAGAGCAGGTCACCGTCCCTGCCCTTGGGGCAGTGTCCCCGGTGCCTCCAGAGGAGGAGGCAGCTGCCCTGAGCCCCTCTCACCTCGACAGCGCCGGGCTGGGGGTGCCGCAGCACCAGCACGTCGGCGTAGCAGCACATGGTCTGCACGGAGTCAGCCAGGGACTCGCCCTTCTGCACCGAGGAGGTGGCCTCGCAGAAGGACAGCACGGAGCCTCCCAGCCGGCTCATGGCTGCCGCGAAGGAGCTGCTGGTGCGCGTGCTCACCTCGTAGAACATGCTGGCCATCACCTTCCCCTGCAGGGCCGGGCTGTCAGCTCGGGGAGCCCCGGCACCCCGCCTGGCACGGGGCTCCCTCGGGGTGCCCATGGCACAGGTGAGTGCTCTGGGCACGGCTCACCTTGAGGATGTCCAGGCTGCGTTCCTTCTGCACCAGCATATGCAGGGTGTGTGCCACGTTGAACAGGTGGGACAGCTGTGGGGACAGGTGGCACCGGGGCTCAGAGGGGGTACAGGAAGCACCACAGCCCCCAGAGCCCCCTGCCCGGCCAGCTGGGCACCTGTTCCTTGGAGAACTGCCGCACAGAGAGGACGTGCTGCCCGACCAGGGGGTGCAGCAGCGGGGAGGTCTGGAAGTGGGGGGCGCGCTGAGGGGACGTCTGGCGCGGGACAGGGCCCAGCGGGTGGAAGTGGCTGTCCTGGATCACTGCTGAATCTGTGGCACCGAGAGGAGCTGGTCAGCCCACAGGGGTGCCCTGAGGAGCCCTGCCACCAGCCACAAACCTGGCTCCCCACTGTGGGCCCCTGCTGCACTCACCCGGTTCCGCTGCCTTCCTGCTGCTCTTCTCACGAGTGTCCTCAGCTGGGTGGGAGAGGGGAGCAGGGGTGTTAGGCATGTAGGGAGAGGTGGTGCCCCAGACCCTGCTCTTGTCCCAGCGTGCTGCCAGTGTGGCACAGCCCTGCTGGCACTTGGCAGCATCAGGTGAAACCAAGATGGGCTCGATGCCAGGGTGATGGTGAACCAGACAGGCCGTCCAAGCCCCACGTTGTGCTGTGACCCTCTCCCGGCTCACCCTGCAGTTCCCAGCTGGCCGCCCCCCAGGTCACACTGGCAGTGAGGGTCCCCGAGGTGCCACGCAGGCTGGGGCAGGAGGGAGCGGGCGGCACGGCCGTGCCCTGTCCTACAGCGCCCAGCCCTGGTGCTGGGTGCCACCAGGGGCCCATGGGGGGCATGCAGGCAGCCCGGGGCCTGCAGGGCACCTCGGGGAGGGGATGCACTCATGGGCTGCACGTGGTGCCAGCAGTGAGCCCCCCGACATTACCGGTGCCTCGGGCGCCCGGGCGGTGCGCGGCTCCCAGCCTCCGGAACGCTGAACGGGACACAAGGGCTGGCGTCAGCGGGGCCGCCCAGCCACGGTCCCAGCCCCGGCCCCCGGGAGCGTGCCCGCTGCCCGCCCACCCCCCTACCTGGCAGCTCGGGGTCTGAGGCTCGGTGGATGCGGGGCGGGAGGTGGAAGCGCCCGTCGCCCGCGGGGCCGGGGCGGCGCGGGCTGGGTGCCCGTCCACGCAGCGCGTCCCCAGCCACGGGCCGGGACTGCTCGGGGGGCTGCAACGAGAGACCAGGCTGGAAATAGGGCACAGAGGGACCCCTGCCAGATCTGTGCACCCCAGTACCTTCACAGTCTCCTTGCTGGGGGCAACGTGTGGCAGCAGCGCAGCTCCTGAGGTCCACTTCCTCACATCCTGCCCATAGCCAGGGGGCACCAGCACCTGCAGCCATGGCAGGGATGGGATTGGAGAAACGGGGTCAGCACTGGGAGACCCCCTCTGTGATGGGGACACCCTCAACACAGGAAGGAAAGGAGCCAGGACCTTACCTGTCCATCGATGTAGGCAACCTCCCCCCGCAGGACCACCCTGCGCACTGTGCCCTTGACCTGCATGCCCTCAAAGGGGGTCCAACGGGCCTTGGAGAACACTGTGCTGCTGGGGATGATCCACTCCTGCTCCAGATCCACCTGCCAGGACAGCGGGTCAGAGGCAGAAGGGTGGGGGCTGCCCCTGGGGCAGGAGGGCAAGGACACACCTCCACATAGGTGTCCTCCTGTGCTGGCAGCCCAAAGATCTTGCGAGGGTTCTCATAGAGGCGCTGCACAATGTCCTCCACGCTGAGCCTCCCCTCAGAGACGGCCGTCAGCAGCAGCGGCAGCATGGTCTCCAGGCCAGGGTACCCAGGGGGTGGCTCCTGCCCCTGCTTCTCCTCCAGCGTGTGGGGAGCTGCAGGATGGGGCTGGTCACCGGGGCTGTCCCCACCACTCTCCCCACAGCCACCACCCCTGGGGACTAACCGTGGTCAGTGGCAAAGCAGTCAATGATGTCCATGTTCTCCCAGAGCGCCTCCACGTCCTGGCGGGTGCCCAGCTCCGGCCGCACGGCTGCACGGCCCTTCCCCAGGCGGCCCAGGTCGTCCTGGCTCAGGAACAGGTGGTGCGGGGCCACCTCGCACGTCACCGGGATGCCCCTCTGCTTGGCCGCCTTGATGAGGAGGATCTGGGGCAGCTGTGGTTAGTGGGGAACCCACAGGGCCCCGTGCTCCATCCCTGGAGCCCAGAGCTTGCCCCGCTCACCTCCTCCCTGCGGGCCACGTGGCAGATGTGGACAGGGCGCTGGTACAGCTGGGCCACCATCAGCACGGCGGCCACCGTCTGCCGCTCGGCATGCGCCACGATGGGCAGGTGCCGTGGCCATTGCTCCAGGTGCTGGGGGGACAAGGCTGGTGGGCACCGGTGCCAGGAGCCATCTGCCCCGTGCCAGCCCCTGCCCCCCTGCTCACCTCCATCCACAGCGACACGTCGTCCATCCGCAGGCTGGAGAAGGTGTCGTTCAGGTACATCTTGAGCCCGGCGGCTGCCCCAGCCAGGGGGCCCAGAGTGCCAGCATTGTCCAGGGAAGCCCCCAGGAAGAGAGCGAAATCGCAGCGGGCCCCAGCCTCAGCCAGCTGCACGACAAGAGGCAGTGGGTGCTGCGGTGGGACCAGTCCTACCACCAGCAAAGAGCCCACCATGGGCAGTGAGCCCACCATGGATGTGAGCCCACCGTGGCTGGCACAGGAGGGGATGTGAGCACCAGGCTGGCAGCGGCTCCTCACCTTCTGTGCCAAGGCGAAAGAGGTGGCATCGGTGACAGCAGGGCTGGTGTTAGGCATGGCACACACCATGGTGACACCCCCGGCCAGGGCAGCTGCTGTGCCTGATGCAAAGTCCTCCTTGTGGGTGCCACCCGGCTCACGGAGGTGGACGTGGACATCGATCAGGCCTGGGGAGTGTCAGTGTCAGCACTGGGCTGGCCACAGGGGACATGAGGGACAAGGCCATCCCCCCAGTGCAGCACGGAAACATCTCCACAGCACCTGCAGATGTGCCCAGCCCAGCTCCCAGCACTGTCCCCGTTCTGTGCTGTGCCCTGGGGCCACTGAACACCCACCTGGCAGACGGATGAGCTTCTGGGACGTCATGCAGTCCACGTGCATCTTCAGTGGGGGGGCTGCCCCAATCTGGCCCAGTGCCTGCAGAAAGAGCAGCCATGAGGCAGGACCCAGGGTCAGGAGCAGGGGCCAGGGGATGATGCCTGTCCGAGGTGTCCCCCAAAACCAACCCCTGCACAGTGCCACCCACACACAGAACCTGCCCCACAGCACCCACAGCAGGGCTTCTGCAACCCTGCTTTGCTCCCTTTTCTTGCACCCACGGTCCCCAGGTACCCCAGCCCACCTCTACGAAGAGCTTAGTGCACTTGATGTCGATGATGAGGGGCACGGAGTAGTCGACAGCCAGGCGCCGGGTGCGGTAGCCCTTGGTGACGAAGGAGGAGAGGCGGCGGCCGCCCGAGTTGCGCATGGACAGGTTAATGACCATCTCAAAGTGGTTCTCAGCCAGGTAGTCCAGGATGCTGCGCTGGCTCTCCCGGGCACCAGCCTCGCTGCTGTCTGCCTCCTCGAAGTGCCAGTCCACAGCCTTCACCTGCAGGCAGTGACCCTGTCAGGGCCCTGCAGCACCCCGGCAGTGACCTGGCGCCGCAGCGAGGCCCCCAGCCCTGACCTTGATGCCATGCTCGGTGTAGAAGTCGGCGGTGCCAAGGCTGGCATACAGGTTGTACCCGAGGCTCTCCAGCGTCCGCACCGTGGGCAGCAGCTCACTCTTGTTCTGGAACCAAGCAGGGCCGGTCAGAGGGCAGAGAGGGAACCTCAGCCTCGCAGCAGCTTGACCCCACGTACCTTGTAGCTGCCGATGGTCAGCAGAATGTTCTTCTTGGGGATCTTGAAGCCGGTGCTGAGCATGGCCTTCAGGTACGCCTCGCAGCGGTTCTCCCCAAAGCAGGCAACCTCGCCCGTGCTGGTCATCTCCACACCCAGCACCACGTCAGCGCCCGCCAGGCGTGAGAAGGAGAACTGGGGCACCTGGGGGCAAGGGGATGCTCAGGGACTGCCTGGCCCTGCACACCAGCCTGACCCCATGGCCCCCAACTCACCTTGACGCCAACAATGCCTGTGCCTGTCATCAGCCCCACGGGCTCCACATCCTCACCCATGATCACCTGGCTGGCCAGAGCCACCAAGTCCACGCCCAGGGTCTTGGAGACGAAGGGGAAGGAGCGGGAGACACGAACATTGCACTCTATCACCTTCAGCTGGTCATCCTGGAGAGAGGGGACAGGATGAGGCAGGGCTGGGGATGTGGGCTGTTCTCCCCTGGCCGTGCAGTCCCAGTCCCAGGTACCTTGGCGATGAGCTGCAGGTTGAAGGGCCCCGTGACCTGCAGCTCCTGCCCAATGGCGTGGACAATGGCCTCGATGCGCTCCAGCGTCTTGGGCGTGATGTCCTGCGGGGGCGTCACCAGTGTGGCATCCCCCGAGTGCACCCCGGCGTTCTCCACATGTTCCGAGATGGCGATGGCCACCACCACACCGTCACAGGCCACCGCGTCCACGTCGATCTCCTGTGAGCAGAGCATGGTCACAGCCTGTCACTGGGCTGGGGCTTTCAGGGAACACCCCAGCGCTGGAGCAGCCTCCTGGACGGACCTTGGCCTCCTGGATGAACTTGGAAATGACAACAGGCTGCTCCTTGGACACAGCCACAGCGTTGCTCAGGAACTTCTCCAGGTCGCTGTCTGAGTACGCCACGTTCATGGCAGCCCCGCTCAGCACGTAGGAGGGGCGCACGACACACGGGTACCCCACCTTGCAGCAGAAGTGCTTGGCTGACTGCGGGAGAGAAGGAACTCAGCATGCACACACAGCCACGCCGGGGCGGCCCTCTCCTGTTCGCTGGGCCCACCTCCATGTTGGAGAGCTCCTTCCAGAGGGGCTGGCTGATGCCGATGGAGTCGAGCAGGCGGGAGAACTTGAAGCGGTTCTCAGCAGAGTCGATGGCCTCCGGGGAGGTGCCCAGGATGCGGCACTGCTGCCGGTGCAGGGCCATGGCGATGTTATTGGGCAGCTGCCCGCCCATGGACAGGATCACACCCTCAGGGTTCTCCAGCTCGTAGATGTCCATCACCACCTGCAGCACGGTGCGGGGCAGGGGCAGGGCTGGGACGGAGCCACAGCAGCCCTCACCCAGCCCCGCAGCTGGCAGGCCCCAGCCCCCTCACCTCAAAGGAAATCTCGTCAAAGTAGAGGCGATCACACATGTCATAATCTGTGCTCACTGTCTCAGGGTTGTAGTTCACCATGATTGTCTTGAAGCCCATCTATTGGGGGTGGGACAAGGTGAGCCCAGAGCCCCCAACCCCTACCCAGCCTCATCCTCTGAGCAGGGACACCCACCCCTCACTCCACAGGGAGCAGGGGCCCGCCTGACCTTGCGGAGCTCCTGGATGCAGCCAACAGCACACCAGTCAAACTCCACACTGCTGCCGATGCGGTAGACGCCGGAGCCGATGACCATGACGTGGGGCTCACGGAAGGCCAGGTCGTGCTCAGAGCCGTTGTAGGTCAGGTACAGGTAGTTGGTTTGGGCTGGCCACTCTGCAGCCACGGTGTCGATCTGCTTCACCACCGGCAGGATCTTCAGGTCGCGCCGCATCTTCCGCACGGCCAGCTCGGTGCTGCACAGAGCTGGGTGAGCGCCAGGAGCAAGGCAGGGAGCAGAGCAGGGCCATCCCCTCCCCGTCTCACCTGAGCACGGCCAGGGCCACCTGCTTGTCGGAGAAGCCGAGCTGCTTGGCGCGCTGGAGCACGGCGGGGGGCATGGTGCCCTGCTGGCCGCGGTAGGACTCCAGCAGCACCGCGTGGTCCGTGATGTTCTTCATCTTGTGCAGGAACCAGCGGTCAATCTTGGTCAGCTCATAGAGCCGCTCGATGGAGTACCCGGCCCGCAGTGCTGCTGCCAGCACGAAGATCCGCTTGTCCGTTGGTGTCTCCAGCTCCTGCCAGGCCAAGGGTTGAGGGTGGCCGAGGGAGGCAGGTGGGCACCTCTCCCCCCAGAATGGCACAGCCAGCACCAGTGCTCACCATGTCTGAGACCGGCTTCACCGTGTGATCAAAGCCCACACAGTTCTCGTCCACCATCCTCAGAGCCTTCTGGAATGCCTCCTCAAAGTTCCTCCCAATGGCCATGACCTCCCCTGCAGAAGGTGGGGTGAGCAGGCGGGTCCTGTGCCCGCCATGTGCCCCACCGGTGCCGTCCCCCTGCGCTCACCCACGCTCTTCATGGAGCTCCCAATCTTGGTGCTGACGCGCAGGAACTTGCTGAGGTCCCAGCGTGGGATCTTCACCACGCAGTAGTCCAGGCTGGGCTCAAAGCTGGCCGTGGTGGAGTTGGTGACGGAGTTCCTGAGGAGGTGACGGGGTCAGCAGCTGGGGCCGTCCCACCAGGGCAGCACCCTGTCCCACAGTGTGGCGGTACCTCACCTGAGGAGGGGCAGGGGGATGCCCAAGGCGAGTTTGGCAGCCACATAGGCCAGCGGGTAGCCAGTGGCCTTGCTGGCCAGGGCTGAGCTGCGGGAGAGCCGGGCGTTCACCTCGATGATGTAGTACTGTGGGCAGCAGGCAGGCAGGGTCAGTGGGTGCCGTGCAACAGGCCAAGCCAGGGACACGGTGACACGGCCAGACCCACGGTGTCCCAGGGATGCTGCCCCACAGGGACCTGCTGTGCCACAGCCTCGTGGGACAGCTGGGGCAGGACCCAGATCCCCCAGGGTGAGGCTGGCCGGGAATTGGGAGCCAGAACCCGCAGGGGGCTGCAAGTACCTGCTCTGACTCAGGGTTGAGGGCAAACTGGATGTTGCACTCCCCCACGATGCCCAGGTGCTGCACCACCTTGATGGCTGTGCGCCTCAGCATGAAGTACTCGGTGTCATTGAGGGTCTGGCTGGGTGCCACCACAATGGACTCGCCTGTGTGGATCCCCAGTGGGTCCAGGTTCTCCATGTTGCACACCTGACAGCAGAGGGGTCACTGCTACACATGCTGTCCCTGGTGCATTCCTCCCAGTTCCCACCACATCCTCCCCTGCCCAGCCAGGACTGGAATACATGGGGTGTTCCACGGGGTGGACACCCAGCATAGGGGTGCAGGGCTCTCTCTGTTCACAGGCTGCAGCTCCCAGTGGCACACAGCAGCTGTGCCAGCACCACCAGAGGCACTGGGGAGCCCTCCCTGAGGACGAGGTGCAGGACAAGCCCTCAGCCCCTGTCCCACGTCCATCTCACTGCAGCAGCCCAGGGCCGCCCTCCATCCCGTACCGTGATGCAGTTGTTGTAGGCATCCCGCACCACCTCGTACTCAATCTCCTTCCAGCCTTTCAGGGACTTGTCCACCAGCACCTGGGAGGTGTGGGTGAAGGCCTGGCTCACCAGAGCCACCAGCTCCTCCCGGTTGTTGGCGAAGCCAGAGCCCAGCCCTCCCAGGGCGTAGGCAGAGCGCACCAGCACCGGGTACCCCAAGCGCTCAGCTGCTGCCTGTGCCTGCAGGGAGCAATGGGGTCAGGAGGAGGAAGGGCAGGAACAGCAAGGGTCAGGAACAGGAGGGACAGGACCCTGCCCTGCCCCACAGCCCCCCTGAGCACCCCAGACCTGCTCCAGGGAGGCAGCAGCCTCGCTGGGTGCCACGTGCTCCCCGATCTCCTCCATCTTCTCCACGAAGACCTTGCGATCCTCTGTCATCTCAATGGAGGCCACGGGGGTGCCCAGCACCCGCACACGGTACCGCTCCAGGACACCCGCCTTGGTCAGCTCCACGCCACAGTTGAGGGCTGTTTGCCCCCCAAAGGTCAGCAGCACCCCATCAGGCCGCTCGTTCCGGATCACCTGGGGGCACCACGGCGAGGTGGGACAGAAGCCACGGTGGGTCCTGTGCTTTCCAGCTGCCTCCTCACCTGTGCTGCCCCCCAAGTGCCTTCCAACCACACCCAGCCCGACATGCACCAGGCTCTGGGCCATTCTCCAGGCCAGCCCCCCTGATCCCCCAGCTCTGCCATCCCTGCATTCCCAAATCGCCCTCTCCCAGCCAGCATCCCGCAGTGCTCACCTGGGTGACGTACTCAGGGGTGATGGGCAGGAAGTACACCTTGTCTGCCAGTCCCTTGGAGGTCTGCACTGTGGCGATGTTGGGGTTGATCAGCACCGTCTGGATGTTCTCCTCCTTCAGTGCTTTGATGGCCTCACGGGGAGCAGAGGGGTCACTGCTGGTGGCCCTGGGTCCCTGTGGCCACTACCACCCCCCTGCCCTGGGACTGGCACTCACCTGTGACCCTGAGTAATCGAACTCGCCTGCCTGGCCAATGGAAAGGCCACCGGAGCCCAGGATCAGCACCTTGCGGGGCCGGGCTGCCTCTGAGTCCCCCGCTGGTGCCTTGGTGTAGGTCAGCCACTCCTGCAGGCGCTCCCGCACTGCAGGGATGTGGCACGCTGGGGACAGGGCTGGGGACATGCACAGCCCCGTCCTGCAGCCCTTGGCCCAAGGGTCCCGGCCGTCCCTCACACTCACACCCACCTGTCTGGGCGCCGCCCTGCCCGTCCCGCAGGTCCCGTGCCGCCTCCACAAAGACATCAAAGAGACCCTCCAGGTCCGTGGGGCCGGCGCAGTGCTCGGGGTGGAACTGGACACTGTGCAGGGGGTCAGGCAGGGCACATCCCACGGCCACAGCCCCCCAGCCCCCAGCTGCAGCCCCAGGCCCACCTGAAGAAGGGCTTGCTCTGGTGGACGAGGCCCTCGTTGGAGGCGTCGTTGGCGTTGGTGAAGAGCGGCAGCCAGCCGGGCGGGAGGCTGCCCGCCTGCACAGCAAAGCCGTGGTTCTGCGCCGTGATGAAGCAGCGCCGCGTGTCCTCGTGCACGCACGGCTGGTTGTGCCCGCGGTTCCCGTACCTGGGAGGGTATGCAGCTATGATCTTTTCTGAAAAATCCTTTCCTTAGGATTTTTTTCTCCTGAGAAGCTGAGAGGCCTCAGGAACAAAATGTAAACAATGGTTATCTGCTGCTGTGGGATGCAACAGGTGCATCTGTGATTGGTCTCACGCGGTTGTTTCTAATTAATGGCCAATCACAGTCAGCTGGCTCGGACTCTCTGTCCGAGACACAAGCCTTTATTATTCATTCTTTCTTTTTCTATTCTTAACTAGCCTTCTGATGAAATCCTTTCTTCTATTCTTTTAGTATAGTTTTAATACAATATATATATAAAATAATAAATCAGCCTTCTGAAACATGGAGTCAGATTCTCTTCCCTCATCCTGGGACCCCTGCGAACACCACCACAAAGGCACACACACAGCTGTCAGCCAGCCCCGCAGCCGGGAGCCCTGCGCTCACTCTGGAGCACACTTGTTGCAGTCCATTTAGGGGGATCCCCAGGGAGCCCCCTAAACTGTGTGTTCACTGGTAGCAGCAGGCAGGCAAGGACTCCACACGGCTTCTGAGGGTGCTCATTAGATTAGGATGCTAATTATTGGGGGGTCCCACCCCCGGGAGCAGCATGGCTTCTTAGGGAGAAGGGGGGAAGGGGGAGGGAGGGGGAGACAGGGAGAGCCTGGGGAGAAAAGGGCCAAGAGAGGAAAAGTGCCAAGAGGGACTCTGGTCTCCCTCGCACAGCTCAACAGGGAGATTCAAAGTGAGCATGGAACAAGAGTGGGGTCAATGGGATTACAGATCCATGATACTCCAGGGGAGGATCACAGGCTTGGAATAAACTGTACATTTTCGAAGGGTGAGACAGAGCATCCCATTTAACTAAAATGTAACACCACACCACTCACTTCATCTTGTAGGTAGAGGCACCGAGGGCCAGGGCAAGCAGCTGGTGGCCCAGGCAGATGCCAAAAATGGGCTTGGGCTGGGGTGCATCCAGCAGCTGCTGTAGGTTGGACACTGTCTCCTGGCAGAGCTGTGGGTCCCCAGGGCCATTGCTGATGAACAGCCCATCAAAGTCTGTGTCAAGAGAGCAGCAGGGTCAGAGTGGGGCCCCCCAGCCCCTCAGCATTACAGAGGGGTCCCCAAGGTGCCCACAGGCTCACTGCAGGCACTCCTGGCTACCAGCAGAGAAGCACCCTGAGCCTGTGGCTCCCCCGGCACCCCAGCAGGGTTACAGCCAAGGTGTTCTGACCCCACAACACCCATTCAGGTGGCAGCAAGGCCCTGCCAGTCCCCTATGGTGCCCCAAGCCACACCAATACCACAGTCCAGAGTCCCCCATGGCAACCACAGCAAGGCATCCCATGGCCCTGCTCCTGTAGTGCCACACTGAGGGCCCAAGCCCCAAAGCCCCCAGGACACAGCCCCTCACATGACGGCACCAAGGCTCCCTACCCCACAGGACACAGGTGAGCTGGACACAGGTGCCTGCTGTCCCCAGCACTGAACATGCAGACAGGGCCAGACCCCATTCCCCCCACCCACCTGGTGAGACCCCAGACTGTCCCCAGCCACTGCCACCTCACCTGCAGGGTCCAGCGGGTGGTCCCAGGGCACCACAGTGACAGCGGCCCCCCGCTTGCACAGGCACCGTATCTGGTTGTTCTTCAGGCCGCAGTCGAGGGCGGTGACACGCAGGGACCCGCCCGGGTTGAACACTCGCGGCGCCTGCGGGAAGGGAGCGGATCACCGGGGCTGCTGCTGGGGCCACGCCTCACAGCCAGGGGCTGCACAGCCCCTCCGCAGCCCCCAGCCCCGCTCAGACCCCAGCACACCTTCAGCGACACCTCCTGCACCAGGTGCTTCGTGTTGGGGTCCTCAAAGGAGACGCTCCCCTCGGGGGTCCCATCCGGCACCAGCTTCCCCAGCAGCGTCCCCTTCTCGCGGATCTTCTTTGTCAGCGCCCGGGTGTCCACCCCTGCGAGTGGGCTGTGAGACACAGCCCCACGGCCCCAGCCCACCCCAGCAGGACCCCAAATTCCAACAGAGGCTCCAACCCCAGGCGGGCAAAGTTCAACAGAGACAGGTCTGCTTTCAGAACTTCCAGACCCACAGCCCCCACCCCACTCTGCTGTCTCCCCAGTCTCACCTTCCAGCCCGGGGATGTTCTGCTCCTTCAGCCACTGGTCCAGGGACTGGGATGCGCTCCAGTGGCTCGGGGTCTCTGAGCACTCGCCCACCACCAGCGCGGCCACGTGGATCTTGCTGGACTCAAACCACTGCAGGGACAGAGGGTGAGCGGCGCAAGGCAGAGGGTCACCAGCCCAGGAGAAACCCCATGGAACACAGACCCCATTCCCACAGCACAGGACCAACCCTCCCACTGCTGGGCTGCCACCTACCCCCACCTCACCCACACCTATCACAGTGAGGCTGAGCCTTAGTCCAGCCAAGTCCCTGGATCAGGGAGCCCCAGAACAGGGTGTCCAGGCCCCCACAGCGCTGCTGGACCGCAGCCCACTGCCCACATGCCAACACAGCTCATGCCACGGGACCCCTCAGCTTGGCACAGCTGCAGCACAAGCCAAGCCCATGGGGAAGCACCACTCCCACCGGCCACATCGATATGTCCCGTGCCGTGGGATCAGGGCACTGGCTCCTGGAAGCACAGGCCACAGCACAGACCCACCCAGCACAGCCCGGAGAGGGCTGCTGACAGCGAGGACCCGCAGGGTGGGCGTGGGGAGGCCGGCGGGGCACGGCCGCAGCAGGGCTGGACTCTGCCCCGGGACAGACGGCGTGGAGGCCAAGGGGCCGGAGGGGGCTGGGGCCTGAGCAGCCCCTCTGCCCAGCCCCAGCCCGGCTTTGGCACAAGGGTTTGAGATTCCCACCCTGCAATAGAGCCCTGCTGAGGAAACACAGCCCGCACCCCACGGGCTGCCGGGGACACACAGCCTGTTTCATGGGCTGCCAGGGACCCAGGGACACACAGCCCGCACCCCACACACAGCTCGCACCCCACGGGCTGCCAGGGCACCCCGACCTCAGCGCTCGGGGGACTCCCCTGCCCAGCCTCGGCCCCCGACATGTCGGACCCCACTGGGACCCTGCAGCGTCGGGGCCAAACCTCTCCGTGCCACCAGGTGCCACTCGCTGTGCCCTGGCACCGTCCCGCCCTGCCACCTCGTGCCACCCTGCAGCGTCCCGTAGTGCCACCGCCACAGCGGCACCGGGGCGGGACACGCAGCCCCCCTGCTCACCCTGCTGAGGCCGAAGGCGTCGGGCTCGTCCCGGGGCACGCCGTAGTTACCGACCAGCGGGTAGGTGAGCACCAGGATCTGCGCCTTGTACGAGGGGTCGGTGAGGGCCTCGGGGTACCCCACCATGCCGGTCTGGAACACTGCGGGGATCGGCACGGGGTGATGGGGGCACCGGGCCGGGCACGGCCGGGCCCATCCCGGCCCCGCGCCCCGGACAGGCCCCACGGCGGGGCTCCGGGCGGAGGGAGGCATCGGGCCGGGCCGGATCCGCGCCTTCCCGCTCCCGCTCCCTTCCGCGCCGCCCCACGGCATCCCGGCCCCCGGTCACACTCACCGACTTCCCCCGCGGCGGCGGCTCCGACGGCCCCGAAGGGGCGGCCGGGCAGCACCGACCCGTCCTGCAGCACGAGCCGGGCCATGGCGCCGCCACGTGCGCTCCGCTCCGGGACTCCGCGGAGGCGACCGTGCGGGGTGAGCCCGCCCGGCTGCAGCGGCGGCGGGAGGATCCGGGGCGGGGCGGCGCCGGCACCGCCCCCGGGGCGGGACAGCGGCACCTGGCGCACCGGCGATGGCGGGGCGATGGAAAGCATCGAGCCAGGACCCGACGGCCGGTTGGTGAGGCACGGCCGGAGATGCTGGCACAGGCGAGCACCGGAGCCCCGGGGGTATCAGGCCAGGCACAAGGCTGGACAGGGAATTTGCGGTCGTGGACCGAAGGAATTGCTCCCGAATGGACAAGAACGGGCAAGCACAGCTGTTTCGAAACCGAATGGACAAGAACAGGCAAGCACAGCTGTTTCGAAAGAGAGCCCATACGGGACTGGAATCTACTTTTGACACACGTAAATCAGGGGAGAGCGCGAACGCAGTCCCCCACTACCACAAATTATGCAGTCGAGTTTCCCGCATTTGGGGAAATCGCAGGGGTCAGCACACCCGGAGTGCAAGGGATGAGCCTCACCCTGGGAAAACCACCTGCCTGATCATGGTGTCTCCCCTGCCAGGTAAGTATGCCCGACACACCCCACCGCCCGCCTGCCCCGCCCGCCGCACGCCCGCCAGCACACGCCCGGCCTGGGCCCGCCCCGCTGCCGCCCGGCCCCGCGCTGCGGCCCGGCCCGCACGGCCCGGCACGGCCCGGCCCGCGCCGAGCCCGCGGACGCGCCAGGACAGCGCGGGCTTGGCGCGGGATCGGGCCCGGCATGCCGCGCGGCGAGCACAAATCTGCATGGCCCCGCCCTCCGCTGTGGCAGCGCCGTTACCGGTCCCGGGCGCTCCCGCCGGCCGTGGCCGGGACTGCGCCGTATCCGCGCCCGCCGGACCCGCGGGAGGATCACCCGGACAGCTCCAGCGCGGCTTCTTGATACAAAATTTCAACAGCCAAACCGAATTTTATTTTTATATCTTTTATTTTAAAGAAAACAAGCAAGCAGCGCTGGGTGGCCGGGGAGTCACTGCTCCACTCACGCGCACACGATTTACAAGTTCACCAGGGTATATGTACTGTTTTTAAGCCTACAACGCATTTTCCAGTGTGCTTGGTTAGTCCGACTCAACAAATTATCAATAAGCTGCGATCAGCAATTTCATAATCTTTCCAGGTGGTTGTTGGCTTCCTGTCCTTCTTGTGGTCATCTGAAGGGAGGCATTTCACCCATGTCTCCTGCAGAATTTTTGTCTGGTATCAGTGCATCAAGCTTTTTATTATACATAAGCATTTAGCTGCTTTGTTGCAATATCCCTTAGCTTAACCACCACTTCCTCTATTTTATTCTAAGCATCAATCGTTTTTGCTACCTCATCTCTTTACTATACTTCTTCTATTTTTTTTTGTTCAATGCTTTATTTGGTCAGAAAGTTTCAAAACCGTTCTTTGTAGTTATCCCAGGGAACTGGGATAACTTTTGCTGCAGCAGATGCAAGCGTTTGCTGATTCCATTGTCAATTGACACGAATCACAAAAAAACATTTTTCACACTCTCCTTGCCGGGGCCGGTCCCTCGCTTGCCCAGCCCTGCTGAGCGCGGACACCCTGGGTCGGTCCAGCTCCTGTCCCTGTGCCGCGGGGCTGGCACGGAGACGGCACGGGCGGGAAGATGGGGCCGGCCGGGCGGGGAGGTGACCCCGCAGCCACGGCCACGGCCGGCGGGAGCGCCCGGGACCGGTAACGGCGCTGCCACAGCGGAGGGCGGGGCCATGCAGATTTGTGCTCGCCGCGCGGCATGCCGGGCCCGATCCCGCGCCGAGCCCGCGCTGTCCTGGCGCGTCCGCGGGCTCGGCGCCGGCCGGGCCGTGCCGGGCCGTGCGGGCCGGGCCGCAGCGCGGGTCGGGGCGGCAGCGGGGCCGGGGCGGGGCCGGGCGTGTGCTGGGCGGGCGTGCGGCGGGCGGGGCAGGCGGGCGGTGGGTGGAGTCGGGCATACTTACCTGGCAGGGGAGACACCATGATCAGGCAGGTGGTTTTCCCAGGGCGAGGCTCATCCCTTGCACTCCGGGTGTGCTGACCCCTGCGATTTCCCCAAATGCGGGAAACTCGACTGCATAATTTGTGGTAGTGGGGGACTGCGTTCGCGCTCTCCCCTGGTATCTCTGGTAAATGTCAGAACTGAAGTATGCTGAGTTGGACTTTGTGTCGCCCGGGCACTGCCCACCTTGACGGTGACAGAGCAGTGTACACCCTGCGCCGCATCGAGGATGGAGCGAGGGACACGGGAGCCGTGGGATCTGGGACCCGCGGGTGCAGAAGACGACCCGCGAGGGGTCTGGAATTCCCCGGCAGGACCGGAAAGCAGCGAGGGCAGTCCGGTCGTGCCCTCGGTGTGCGGTTCGAGGATAGCCGTGGGTCCAGGGGCATCCCACGGCACGCTCTCCGAACAGGCCGTGCCGGTGCCCGGGAGACAGATCCCCATTCCCTGCACTAATTGGCAGTAGATCTCTAAAGGGGTCCAAGGACTGCTGCCATCGAAGCCGGGATGATCCCGGCCTGTCCCACGCCGTGTCTGCAGGAGCAGGGAAACACCCCGGTGAAAGGGGTCCTCGCCGGGAACGGAGAGCAGAGATGGCGGTCCCGCTCGGTGGGACTGTCTGGGTCACATCCGGCCGAGTCCGCGAGTTCAGAGAGAGCAGGAATTTGGCGCACCCCGAGTCGGACCAAGTCTCTGCCCCTGTCCGTCCCTCCCGCGAGGTCGGAGGGCTGACCGGGACGCTAACCCGAGTCGGACCGGTGGCGCTTCTGGACCCGCGGGCCAGGGCCTGGGCTATTTAAGCAGAGATGGAGATGGGGCATGGATTCGCGCCGAGGCCCCGTAGAGTCGGGCTTGCAACACTGCTTCTGTGTCTGCAAACGATCCTGGCGGCTGCAGTTGGGAATACCAACAAACAGCATGCGCACACTACCTGTAGCTAGCCCGGACTACAGCCCTCCGTCCAAACAACGAAACCAGGGAGAATGCAAGGACAATCTCCCCTAACACAAATTATACAGTCACGCTGCACTGGTGATGTCGCACGGGCCAGCGCACCCGGGGTGCAGCGACCTGCCCGGTATTAGTTCCTTCCCGGCGCCCTGAGCCCGCAGCTCCCGCACGGCCCGGCCCGGCCCGGCCCGGCCCCGCCCGCACACGCGGGAGCAGCGGGGTCTCTGAGCGGGCTGTGTCCCCTCATGCAGCGGGGCGGGACCTCATTTGCATGGACACGCCCCGTGAGGACTCCGTGAGCCCCCGCCCCGGCCTGAGCAGCCGTGCGATTTGCATGGCCCCGCCCCCGGCGGTCCGGGAGCCGCGCGCCGGTACCGGTGCCAGTCCCGCTTCCGCGCCCCGGGCACCGCCCGCCGACCGGCCGGCCCCGCGGGGAAGGGCCCTCTCCGGGGCTGGTTCCAGAAGGGACCCGGGCTCTCCCCCACCAGCCCAGCTCGGGGTCCACCAGAAGCACAGCCCGAGTGCCACCAGATCTCAGAGGAGGGTAAGCCATGGGCCATGGCCACACTGTCATCGCTTCCCCGCAGGAGGGGCCTAGAGGCTGGGAAGACTCGTCTATGCTGCAGCCTGGAGTGGGAGGAGAGGCTCCAAGGAAGGTGCAGAGCCGTGCCAGCGGTGACAGGGAGGACATGGGTGCCAGGGCTCTGCCACACCACAGATGGCACACACAGAGTACTGGGGCCTGGTTTATTAGTGTCCACGCAGCTGCTCCGACTACTGATCCACATTCTTCACGCGCAGGACCACAGGCACTGAGGTGCAGGGGATCATGCCCAAGTCTGTGATGACCAAATCCACCAGGTCTGGGGGCGTCACATCATAGACCAGGTTAAGAAGGCGTAGGGACTTGTTCTCTGCCCAGCCCCCAAGCTGGGCCTGGCCCTTCCGGAGCACAATCAGGTCATCAGGGTCATCTGCAGAGAGTGGAGAAGCAATCAGGATCAGGGCAGGGGGACAGCACCTCTCTGTCCTGCCCCTGGAGCAGCACACACCACCCCTGCCTGCAAGGGACTCCTTGCCCAGGAGGAGGGATGGCAGGGCTGAGCAGCCTGTCATGGTCCACAGCAGGGACTGGGAGAGAAGGACAGTCCCAGGTGGGAGGAAAGGGACACAAGCCGTACCCAGCTCGTTGGAGACAAAAGAATCTGTCTGCACCCGCTCGCAGAACTTGTAGGTCTCGCAGCAGACGAGGACGGGCACGTTGTAGGCCTTGGAGACCAGCGCAATCTGCGAGGTCCCCACGCGGGACATGACAGAGCCATTGGCCAGCAGAGCATGGGCTCCCAGCAGCACCTTGGACACCTGCCGGGGAAACACAGGCTCTGTCAGTACCTATGGTCACACACAGCCTCCCGTGTCACCACGATATTTTCCCTTTGCCAGGATTTCTTCCCCTGGGAAGCTGGGAAGCTTCAGCCTCTCCCTGTTTTGCTGCTTTGGAATGTGACTTGGAGATTGTTCATCCAGCATGTGAATTGTTTTAATTTAATGACCAATCATGGTCTAGCTGTGTCGAGGCTCCGAGAAGTCATGGGTTTTTATTATTCATTCTTGGTATGCATTCTAATATATCCTTTCTCTTTCTTTAGTATAGTTTTAGTATAGTGTAATATAATATAATATAATATAACGTAATGTAATATAGCGTAATGTAATATAATGTAATATATGATATGATGTAATATGATATGATATGATATATAACGTAGTATGACATGACATGACATGACATGACATGACATGACATGACATGACATGACATGACATGACATAATATAATAAAATATATCAGCCTCCTGAAAACTTGGAGTCAGATTCCCATCTCTGACCTCGTGCTGGGGGCCCTCACAAGCCCCACACTGCCCGGCCTGGGCACGGCCCTCACCTCGGGCAGCACGTAGGAGATGGCGTTGATCATGACGTAGGTGCAGTGGATGCCGTGCTGGACCAGGCGCCGCAGCGTCTCGCGGCCCTCCAGGCGCGGCCGGCTGTCCACCACGATCACGCGGAACGCGCGGCCCTGCTTGGCGTGGGCGTCGCACAGCGTCCGGTTCACCAGCGAGGAGCTGCAGGGCGCCCTCCCGTCAGGGGCTGCCCTCCCGCCACAGCAGGCTCCCACCGGGCCACGATGCCACCCTCGTCCTCAATACCCACCCTCATCCTCAATAGCCACCCTCATCAATACCCACCCTCGTCCTCAATACCCACCCTCGTCCTCAATACCCACCCTCGTCCTCAATACCCACCCTCATCCTCAATAGCCACCCTCATCAATACCCACCCTCGTCCTCAATAGCCACCCTCGTCCTCAATACCCACCCTCGTCCTCAATAGCCACCCTCATCAATACCCACCCTCATCCTCAATAGCCACCCTCGTCCTCAATACCCACCTCGTCCTCAATACCCACCCTCATCCTCAATAGCCACCTCATCAATACCCACCCTCGTCCTCAATAGCCACCCTCGTCCTCAATACCCACCCTCGTCCTCAATAGCCACCCTCATCAATACCCACCCTCATCCTCAATAGCCACCCTCATCAATACCCACCCTCGTCCTCAATAGCCACCCTCATCAATAGCCACCCTCATCCTCAATAGCCACCCTCATCAATACCCACCCTCATCCTCAATAGCCACCCTCATCCTGGTGAGCGCTGCCTCTCCAGAACCCTCCTGCCACGATGGCTCCCTGGGCACGTCTCCCTGTCTTTGCACAAAGGTCTCAGCCCTCCCTGGAAGCAGCACTGACCTCCCTGTCTGTGACAGCACAAGGGACTCTGCCACTCCACACCCTCTCACAACACTCCTGGCCTGCACTGGCCTCCTGCCCCTGTTCCTTGCTCTGCCCAGCATACACAGCATACCTGGACTCCTGCTGCAGCAATCTCTGGTTCTTTTCCCCACCTCTACTTCTTGGGATGCAAACTTCTGTATTTTTGCTTCCCGACATTTGACTTTGTTGCAGTTTGTTTAAAATCCAGTGAACAGCCCTGGCTGCTCTCTAAGTGCCCTGGGTGGAGGGAGCTGTGGCTCTGGGGCGCTTGGAATCCAACTTCACACCAGGTAGGACAGTGCTGAGCCCTGTGCAGGACCAGCACAGCCTCACCTCCCACGCTGCTCCATTCCCTCCTCCTACCCATGGGATCAGCTGCCTGTGCTCTGTGCTCACCATCCATACACCAGGATCACGTCGTGGTCATTGATCTTCTCAAAAGCAGACCTTGAGATGGCCTCAGCTGCCAGGACAATCTTCTCTCGCAGATATTTGTCAATCACGTCCTGGAGCTTCTCCTTTGCCTGGGGAGAGACATCACATACAGACTTTCTTGCTCTCCTGATTTGAGCCAGGTCAGCATCAGGCTCTTCCTCCTAGTAAGAAGCTTTCAATGCCACTGCAGCACTGTTCTGAGTCTGCACCCCATCCCTGCTCAGCTCCTTCACCCAGGGCCTGGAGCCTGCCACGGAGCAAGGCCACTCACCTCATCCTCTCTCAGGGTGTCAGGCAGGCACGATATCTCCTTCTTGAGGAACTTGATGGCATTGCCCATGCTGGCTGAGAGAGGCCGGCACTGGTTCAGGAAGCTGCAGAAGAAATGCACTTAGCTCCAAAGCAGCCTGGAGGGCCAAGGCAGGGAGAGGGAGGGTGGGCAGGAAGGCAGAAACTCAGCCAAAGTTTGGGTGGACACCAACGCAGAGATGTGAACAATGGACCACACTCTGTGGAGCTTTGGTCCCTCTGCTCTGGCACTGGGAGCCCTCACCTGATGTGTGGCTTCAGCTTGGCCACCAAGTCCCGTGACAGCTCCTCATTGGGTGGAGTGGAGTAATCCCGGATCAGCTGGGACGAGAAGAAAGGGAGTATGATCTCAGGGCACCCTGCCTGATGGGCTGCAGTCGGGGCACACACATCCTGCACAGCCTGACACACTGCCTGGAGGGGCAAAGGCTGCTCCAGGGACTCAAACCAGCAGCGGTAGTGCCACAAAAGGACCCTGCCGTGGCACGACCCAAAGGAAGAGGCTGAGGATGACTGACCACAGACACAGCCCCAGCAGTCAGGGTACAGAGCACACTCCTGCACGCAGCACAGAGCCCCTGCTGCCAGGTGGCTGCTCAGGTACCTGTTTGAAGACCTCGAGCAGCGCGATGCAGCGGGCATTGGAGCCGTTGATGATGCCCTGTGAGTACTGCAGGCCGAGGCGCATCACTGCGGGGTGGATCACTGTGGAGGGGATGCTGCAGGGACCAGGGGGAAGGAGCTGTCAGCACCTCTGAGGCCCAAAACACTCAACATTTATGAGCCCCAGCCCAACAACCCAAGGGGCGGCCCAGGAAGGGGGCTGGCAGTAACCTGAGGAGCCAGGCTCACCCCACAGCCCCCTCTCCTGTGGCCCTGCACAGGAAAGATATTGGGCTGCCCCTACTGCCAGTCCCCAAAGCAAGCGAAACATCCCCCACCACTCCATCAGGTGTATCCCACATGCAGGACTATGACACCCCTCCTCCGAAGCCATTCTGCAGCCAGGCCAGCCAAAGCAGAGCCCTGGGCTGGGGAGGCCCTGTACCTCATCTGCTGCGTCAGTGGCTTCTTCCGGCTGTACTGGTGGAGGTGGGAGAACAGGTTGACCTTGGTGCCATAGTCCTGCCTCAGAGGTACCTGCAGCCGAGTGTGGTGATGGCTCACTCAGTGCTCTGCTCATTCCAGGGCCACCAGTCACACCCAGCACTTGCTCAGGGCATGCAAAGTTCCCCTCTGCCCTTCAGAGAGCAGTCCCTGGTCCCACCATGTGCCCCCCCAGGCCCTCCGCAGCACAGCTGCCCCAGGTGTGCAGCCTGTCACCCAGTCCTCCTCCTACCTGCTGCCTCTCCAGCTTCTTGGCCAGCTTCCTCTGGGCAGCGGGGTCATCCACCTGCACATGCTCCGGCAGCCGCTTCACCACTGCAAGGACAGCTGGGATTAGGCCAAGCTGCTTTGGTGCACTCCCAAATTCAGGGAAGGCAGGGCAGCACCCAGGGACAGGCAGGACCCAGAGCACGGATGGATCACAAGAACGTCCTCCGCCTGAGCCCACACCAGACCCTCCCATCCTGCTCGCCCACCCTCTGCTCACCACCCCATGGTGCTGACAGCCTTACTGGACTGGGGCTCGGTGGGGCTCTGCCGGGGCTTGGCCGTCGCGGCTGCCTGGCTCAGCTCTGCCTTCCTGGCCTGCTTCTGGGCCCGCTCAGCCTCCTGCTTAGCCCGGCGCTCCGCTCGCAGCTCCGCTTTGCTCTTGCCCCCCGCGGGTTTCTCGCCGTCACCGAGGCCATCAGCCGGGGCAGGGGGGGACGTGGGCTGAGCAGCTGCTGCGGGGAGGAAAGGGGAGTCTGTGCCCAGTCTGGCCGGGAGATGCAGCCCAGTGCGAGGGGCAGTCCGCGGCAGAGAGAGCCCTCCAGGCCCTCAAGGGGCGCAGCTGACACCGCACGCCGGGTGTTCGGCACGCCGGGGCAGCCCCGCGCTCCGGGGGCAGGGGACTGCGCTCTCTACTGCAGTCCCCACGGCAGCGCGGCCGGCCGAGGGGCCGGACCGGGGCTACACCCCAGGGGTCCCGCTGGAAGACACTGGCGGCTCTGGGCGCTGCCAGCCCGGGACAGCCGCGGGCCCGGCCCGGCGCTGCCCCGCTCGGGGCTTCGCGGGGATGGCGGCGCTCACCCCGCGGCTGCCCCGCTTCGGGGGGCGCACCCAGCTCCGCGGGCTCGGCCAACGGCCCCTTCTCGCTCCTCTTCTTCTTCTTCTGCTGCTTCTTCTCCTTCCGCAGCTGCAGCTTCTCCTCCCGGGAGAGCTCCGGCGCCTGTGGGCACACAGCGTCAGGCGGCCCGACCCCGCTCCGCAGCCCCGGCCTCACACCGGCCCCAGCCCCGCTCCGCAGCCCGGCCTCACATCGGCCCCGGCCCCGCTCACCTGCGGTCCCGCCGCCACTGGCGCAGCTCCCTCGGGGTTCCCACCTAGAATGACGGGAGCGTGAGCGCGGTCGGGTCTCGTCCCGGAGCCGGTCCCCGTGTCCGGTCCCGCACTCACCCTCACGCTCCGCCATGGCGCCCCCCTCAGCGCCCCCTGCCGGCCAGGCGGCGCCACGTGACCGCGCACGTCCGCTCCTCTCCGTGACGCGGTGACGTCACCCCCGGTGCGGGCCGGTCCGTTCCCGGGGCTCCCTCCGGGCTCCGCCCCCCGGTCCCGTCCCGCCGCGGGCACGCGCTGCGGGCGCGCCTGCAGCCGCGGCGCGGCGGGGCCGCTCGGGGCGGGGCGGGCACGGCACGGCGGGGCGGCCCCGGGGCGGGCGGAGCGGGGCGAAGCGGGGCGGGCGAAGAGCGACGGCCCCGGGCGGGGCGGAGCGGGGCGGCCCTGGGGCGGGCGGTGCTGCCGGCCGCGCCATCGCGGGGAGTGCTGGCCCGAGATGGCGGCGGCGGGAGGCGGGTAGCGGGGGCGCGCTCGGCCCGGCCATGCACTTCTCCATTCCCGAGACCGAGACCCGCGCCGGGGACGGCGGCGCCGCCGCCTACGTGGTGAGCGGGGCCGAGGGAGCGGAGCTGTCCCGCAGAACGGAGCCGCCCCGCGGAGCCGAGTGGGTGGCGCGGCTCCTCGGCCCGGGTGCGCTGCGGCCCCAGCGGGGCCGTGCGGGTCCGCAGCCCTGGCGCGGTGGCGGGTCGGGATCAGGACCGGGGTCGGGACCGGAGCCGGGCGAGGCGGGGAAGGTCCCGGCCCGCCGCCATCCCCGGCCGGCGCCCTGTGCCAGGGCCGAGCAGGGATCGGGCCCTGCGGCCCCCGCGCCTCCGGATCGGGCGCGGGAGGTCCCGGAGCAGCCCCGGGGGTGTCCGGACCTTGCCCTGTCCGGTGCCGCGGCGGGGGCGGGCAGCCCGCTGGGGCCCCGTCCGGTCCCATCCCCAGCTCGGTTCATCCTGGCCCGCCCGTCCGTCCGTTTGTCCCGGCTTCCTGTTTTGGTCCCTGCGCCGTAAGCGCCTCCGGAGCGGAGCCGGGACGCGGCCGCCCGGTGGCGGCGGCTCCCGAGTGCCCAGAGCCCTTCCCGGGGCCGGCAGAGCCCCCAGGCTGGGCGGAGGGTCCGGATCGCTGCTCTCTCTCGGGGTGAGGGTGGGCAGCCCTGGGCTTCAACACCCACGGTTGCCCCGCGTGCCGAAATCCCTCTCCGGGGGACCCCGCGGCACCCCGGTCACGGTGGGGCAGCCCGGTCACGGTGGGGCCCGGTCACGGTGGGGCAGCCCGGTCACGGTGGGGCCCGGTCACGGTGTGAGCGGCGATGGAGAGACCGGGCGATCCGCGGGAGCTGCAGTTGCTCGAGGGCCGTAGGAGCAGGCAGCCCTCGAGGCATTTCGTCCTTGTGACCCCCCTGCCCTTTGCCCTCGGCTGCTGCCGAGGCTCCTCAGGCCGGGGGGAGAGCCCGGGGGCTGGGCAGGAGCTGTGCCTGATGGAGAGCCCTGATGTGGGCGGGTGTGGGTGCTGCCCGTGCCGCCGCCGTCCCTCCCGGTTCCTCCACAGCAGCCCCGAGGCGCCGGGCTGCTTTGGGTGGGCAGGGGCCCGCCCGTGTGAGCCCCAGCCTGGCTGGGCCGGGACCTCTGCTGGGCAGTGCTCAGGAGCAGGAGGGCACTGGGCCATCCCTGGGAGGGTGGGCTGGGCTGCCGTGGCTGGCTGGGGGCTCGTGGCCATCCTCTCGCCCTCCCAAACGGTGCTGTGGGGGTGGCAGGACCTGGGAGGACACTGCTGTCCCTTGCAGGGGCTCTCTGTCTACGGTGAGGTGCTGGGAGCTGGACCATGGGGTTTCCAGGTGTTCCTGTGTGTGCTGCACTCACAGCTGTGCTCTGCCAGGTGTTCCTGTGTGTCCTGTGCTCTGCCAGGTGTTCCTGTGTGTGCTGCACTCACAGCTGTGCTCTGCCAGGTGTTCCTGTGTGCTCTGTGCTCTGCCAGGTGTTCCTGTGTGTCCTGTGCTCTGCCAGGTGTTCCCTGTGTTCTGCACTCACAGCTGTGCTCTGCCAGGTGTTCCTGTGCGTTCTGCACTCACAGCTGTGCTCTGACAGGTGTTCCTGTGTGTTCTGCACTCACAGCTGTGCTCTGCCAGGTGTTCCCTGTGTGTTCTGCACTCACAGCTGTGCTCTGCCAGGTGTTCCTGTGCGTTCTGCACTCACAGCTGTGCTCTGCCTATGGCATCAGCAGGGCTGAGCCAGAGCAGAGGGGGCTCAGCCAGGGGCCCGCTCCTTGTGAAGCCCTGGCAGTGGGGAGGGCTGTCCTTGTCCGTGGGGCTGCAGCGTGGCTCTGTGCTCCCCACAGCTGGACAGACAGGGTTAGACCTTTCTGGTGTCCAGTGTCACATCTCTTGGGTGTGCTCATACTTCCTGAACCATTCTGACCTTCGGCAGGGTGCTCGGGGATATTGCCTTTTCCTGGGTGCTCCCTGGCATCCTGGGCAGCTCCCGGGGCTCCTGCAGCTGGCAGGTGCTGGCTCTGAGTGGCCTCTCTCCCTGCAGGCCTACAACATCCACGTGAACGGGGTGCTGCACTGCCGGGTGCGCTACAGCCAGCTCCTGGGCCTGCACGAGCAGGTACGGGGACACCGGGGCAGCAGCCCCTGCTCCTCACATTCCAGCCAGGCTCTTGAGTGCTGCTGGGCTCCCACGGGATCAGGGGTGCTGGGAGCTCTCTGCTCCCCTTGCTAGTCCCTGGGGACCAGCAAGGGTGGGGCTCAGGGCAGCTGCCGTCCCTCGGGGGGCTCCTGCAGCACTCTGTTCTTGTCCCAGTTAAGGAAGGAGTATGGTGCCAACGTGGTGCCAGCCTTTCCCCCAAAGAAGATCTTCACGCTTACCCCAGCAGAGGTAGAGCAGCGCCGGGAGCAGCTGGAGAAGTACATGCAGGCTGGTAAGCTGGGCAGGGCACGGCCCATGCCTTCCTCCCTGCCCTGCTCCATTCCCTGTGGTGCATCTTGCACCTCCCAGGGCAGCCCTGGTGTTTGATGGGCTTGTCCCCTGGGTGCCAGCTCCTGTCCCAGCCCTGGCGTTTGATGGGCTTGTCCCCTGGGTGCCAGCTCCTGTCCCAGCCCTGGCATTTGATGGGCTTGTCCCCTGGGTGCCAGCTCCTGTCCCAGCCCCTGCCCTGCCCTGGCAGAGTGGGGTGTGCAGGGGTGACCCTGGCTGGCCCAGCACACAGGCAGAGGGGCTGCAGAAGGGCCAGGCAGGGGTGTGTGTCCCTGTCCCTTCCCACGGGGCTCCTGACCACTCGTGCCCCTCCTGCAGTGCGGCAGGACCCGACGCTGGGCGGCAGCGAGACCTTCAACAGCTTCCTGCGCAAGGCCCAGCAGGTGAGGGCACAGCTGTGCCAGCTCTGGGGCCCCCAGGCTGCCGAGGGGCTGGGGTGCCAGTGCTCTTCCTCTCTGCAGGAGACGCAGCAGATCCCCACAGAGGAGGTGGTGCTGGAGGTGCTGCTTTCCAACGGGCAGAAGGTCAAGGTCACCATCCTGACGTCAGACCAGACAGAGGATGTCCTTGAGGTGCCACAGCTCTCCTGCTGGGTGGGACCAGCCCCTCCTGCTGCCTTCTGGGGTTTCCCACATGGCTGGGGCTCTCTCAGCCTGGTAGCCCCCCCTGCCCTCCCCTGCCATCTGCCCACCCTGGAGTAGGGTTGACCTGGTGGGGCTGAAAGCTGGGAGCTGAAATGGGTGTGCTGTAGGGTGTGTCTGGGTCCAGACTGGTGTTTGGGGTCCCCTCGCTGTTTCCTGGTGGCAAGGAGCCCAGGCCTGGCCACAGGGCAGCAGAGGTGCTGCCTTCCTGCTGTTGGGAGAATGCACATGGGCTGGGTCTTGCCACCATATTGGGACTATGTCGGGACTATCCTGCTCTTCCTCCCAGGCTGTGGCCTCCAAGCTGGATCTGCCAGATGACCTGGTTGGCTACTTCAGCCTCTTCCTAGTGAGAGAGACCAAGGATGGAGCTTTCTCCTGTGAGTAGAGCTCACTGTGGTGGGACACGTGCTGTGCCCCCTGCCTGGAGTGAGGGCTGTGTGCTGTCCTGGCTGGGGGGCACAGCTGTTCTCCCGGGGGCACCCTGATGTTGGGGCCATGGGGCTCCTGCTGCCCAAGGTGCTGCTGAGCATTGTTTCCCCGCAGTTGTGAGGAAGCTGCAGGAGTTTGAGCTGCCCTATGTGTCAGTGACCAGCCTGCACAACCCCGAGTTCCAGATCATCCTGCGCAAGAGGTGAGCAGGGCTCTGGGGCAGCACTGGGGTGGTGCCCAGGGGTCCTGGTTCCACAGAGAGACCCTCCTGCCATTGCTGCCCACTGCCCAGGGCTCCCTGCTCCACACAGGGACCCTCCCCTCCTGCCATTGCTGCCCACTGATGCTTTGTCCCCCAGGAACGCACCTGAGCGTCCCTGACCATGACACTGGAGCAGGGGCTGCCCTGCTGTGCTCAGCTGATTCCTGCCTTCCCATGGCAGCCGGTTTAGATGGGGAGCAGGACACGGTGACTGATGGTTACCAGCCCACAGGAGGGTGATTTTCTCCTCACTGCTGTCAGGAGGTGGGGAGCAGGCTAACCCCTGTGGTTCCCTTCCAGCTACTGGGACTCAGCCTATGACGATGATGTGATGGAGCACCGTGTGGGGTTGAACTTGCTGTACGCACAGGTGAGGGTTGGTGTGGCACAGCCAGGTGAGGACAGACGCTGCACCCCTTGGCCACAGCTGTGCAGGGGCTGGGGGGCTCCGGTCCCAGGTGCTCACCAACCTCTGCTGCCTGCAGACGGTGTCAGACATCGAACACGGGTGGATCCTTGTCAACAAGGAGCAGCACCGGCAGCTGAAGTCCCTGCAAGAGAAGGTCTCCAAGAAGGAGGTAGGACAGGGAACAGTGCCACGGCTGGGGCAGCTCTGGCTCTGCACCAGCCCTCTCCACGTGATGTGTGGTACTGGCCTGGGCGGGTGGCAGTGCTGAGCACCCCTGGCCCTGCCTGCAGTTCATCCGCCTGGCGCAGACCCTCAAGTACTACGGCTATCTCAAGTTCGACCCCTGTGTCACCGATTTCCCCGAGAAGGGCTGCCACGTCGTCGTCAGCGCCGGCAACAACGAGCTCAACTTCCAGGTGCGGCTGCCCAACGAGCAGATCAAGGAGGGCAGCTTCAAGGTCACACGCATGCGGTGCTGGCGGGTCACATCCTCGGTGAGTGACGCCTGGAGAGCAGGGAAGGGGGCTGGGGGGGCTGGGCCAGGCTGGGCTGGCACCTCTTCCTAGGAAAGGTGCTGGCTCTGATGCCAGCTTCTGGCCCAGCAGGCCTGGAGAGGGTCTGAATCATGCCTTGGGGCTGAGGGGATCATTGGTGTGAGGACACTGGAGGGGACCTGACAGTGGCAGAAGATTGGCGGGCACTGGGCAGGCGTCCCACACTTGGCTTGGTGCTGCCCTCGAGCTGCACTGGTGTCTGGGGAGCTGCTCCTTCCCCTCTGGAGGCTCCCAGCCTTGGTGTGTGTCCTTGCAGGTGCCCATGAACAATGGCCCTTCGGGGAGCAGCCCAGGGAAGTCCGAGGTGAAGCTGGAGCTGGCTTTTGAGTACCTGATGAGCAAGGACCGGCTGCAGTGGGTCACCATCACCAGCCCACAGGTAGCACTGCCTGCATGGCGGGCTGGGGGTGGCTGTGAGGGGAAGGGCTGGGCCCTGCACAGAGTGTGGGAAGGCTGTGTGGTGCACAGAGCCCCGTGACACTTCTCCCTTGCAGGCCATCATGCTGAGCATCTGCTTGCAGTCCATGGTGGATGAGCTGATGGTGAAAAAATCTGGAGGCAGCATCCGCAAGGTGAGGGTTGGGGCTGGATGATGGCTCTGGAGTGGGATCCCAGCCTGGCCCTGTGACTTCCTAGGGCCTGGACTGGGTCCTGAGTGCTCCCCTCAGGATGGAGCCAGCATCCCCAGGGCTGGTTATAAGCCCAGAGCTGACACTGGGCCCCTGTGGCTGAGCTGAGCTGCTCCTGCAGATGTTCCGGCGGCGGGTGAACGGGGCCCTGCGGCGCTCGGACAGCCAGCAAGCTGTGAAGTCACCCCCGCTGCTGGTGAGTGGGACCCTGCAGCCCTGGGTGAGGGGACACGTGCAATCACAGGCTCTGACGGGTTGTGAACCAGAACTCACTGCCTCCAGAAGAGGCACTGTCCCCGTGGCAGGGCTGGGGCAAGCCCAGAGGACAGCAGGGCTGTGGTGCCCTGCTTCCAGAGCCCTGGGAAGGGAAAGAGGTCCTGGACCAACTCAGTGAGCCAGACTCCCTGGGGATGGAGGGGGGCAAGTGGAAGGAGGGGTGGGTGTTGTGTCCCATGACCCTGTGCTGCCCAACTGTGCTGTCCTCACAGGACTCACCTGATGCCTCCTGGGAGCCCATGGCCAAACTCTCGGTGAGTCGTGTGTGGGTGCACCAGAGACCTCAGGCTAAACGGGTAGGGGAGCTAGGGCTGTCCTCCCTGACATCTCCCTTCTCCACAGAGCAAGCTCACTTCTGTCAGCCTGCGTGGGATCAGCCACTCCAGCTCTGCTAACGACGTGGGCGCTAACGACTTCCACGGCAATTACGCCTTTGAGGGCATTGGCGACGAGGATCTGTAGTGCCCCCTTCCCAGGACAGCCCCGGCCTGAGCGAGGGCCTTCGCTGAGGAATGTACGACCTGCAGCCAGGTTGCAATCAACGTGCCTCTCACCTGCTACATCCACCTTTCCCCGCTCCCCGGAGCTGGGAGCTGCCCCCCAGCCCGCCACTGCCTTCGGGGTGGGGGCAGCTGAACTCCTCCCGCTGCTGGCTCCAGCTGGGAGAGGGCTCGTTTGACCTGAACAGTTGGCCCGGGCAGAGCCCTGGAGCTGCAGTGCAGGGCCTGGCCCAGCCTGGGGGCAGAGCTGCTCCTGTCCCAGCTGGGAAGGCCTGGCCCAGCCTGGGGGCAGAGCCAGGCAGGCTCCATAATGCCAAATTAGCATTTAGGTTTGTGCTCCGAGACAGAGTGCAGTAAGCTGTCTCGGGGGCTCCGCGCAGAGTCCCCTCTAACCCGCTCATAGACGCCAGCATAATCTAGGCTTGTAACCACGTATCTCCTGCTGCTCAGCCCGACAGAGCATTAATGGACAGTAACTGATGTTTACACTGCAACAATGATTAAAACGGATCCTGATTGGTACCAGGCTGTCTGTTGGGGGGTGGCTGCTGTCCCTCCCCTCTCTGTGCCAGCCCCGTGCTGTCCACTGTAGCAGAACAAGGCCCCCAGGGTGAAGAGCAGATAACAAAACCGACTGTTTAATGCTTTTATACACAATATAAATTACACCGACCAGCACGGCGACAGCCATGGAACCAGTCCTGTTCCCCCTCCCCCCTTTTCCCCAAACCCCGGCAGAGGAAGGCTCCGGCAGGCAGAAACAGGCAGCTGGGGTGGCTGGGGATGTGGCCGTGCTGCCACACGGGCAGGGGTCAGAGCCGCCGGTCGTCACTTCGCCCTGCCCAGGCAGGACGGGGCTGCCGAGGCCCCGGTGTGCCTCTGGGCCTGGTGTAAGGCAGCCCTGAGCCCCCGTGGAAGTGCCCGCCTGTCCTCCCTCCCCCAGGGAGGGCAGGCACCCCAGGCCTCCTGCCGGGCTAAGTGCTGTCTCAGGGCAGGGCCGTGCCCACGGCTGGGGGGGCCAGGAGGGCTTTGGCATTGCGCGGGTTCACCCAGCTCTCGGCCGTGTGGCCGTGAATCTTCTGGTGGCGCTTGTAGTTGTCCCAGTGCCCTGTGGTGTAGGAGCAGTCCCGGCACTGGAAGGGCTTCTCGCCCGTATGCCGCAGCATGTGCCGCTTCAGGTTCATGCTCTGGTTGCAGCTGTAGCTGCAGAGGCTGCACTGGAAGGGCTTGTCGCCTGAGTGGATGCGCCCGTGACGCTTGAGGTTGGCCAGGTTGCCGCAGGCGTAGTCGCAGAGCTGGCACTTGTAGGGCTTTTCACCCGTGTGCACGCGCTGGTGCCGCTTCAGGTTGTCCAGGTGGGCGGAGGCGTAGGGGCAGAGCGGGCAGGCGAAGGGCTTCTCCCCGCTGTGCGTCTTCATGTGCCGCGCCAGGTGGTTGGGGTAGTGGGTGACGAAGGGGCAGAGGCTGCAGGCAAAGCCCTTGTCCCCGGCGCCCTTGCGGGGGCTGGCACCCGGCTCGGTGCCCAGCACCGCCAGGCTGCAGCGCCCGCACACCTGCTCGGCCAGGCCCTCGTCCTGCGCGAAGCCGTCGTCCAGCACCAGCCCGCACATGCGGCACGTGAAGGGGAAGAGCAGCTCGGGCAGCGCGGCCGCCTCCTCGCCCCGCAGCCGCGCGCAGCCCGGCAGGAAGGGGCCGCTGCCGCTGCCCACGTGCAGGCTCAGCTCTGGCAGCAGGGGCTCTGTGGGACAAAGAGACGGGGCTGTGAGCTGGGTGGCACAGTGCCAGCAAGGACTGGCTCTGTGAGGAGCCCCGGTGCCAGTGAGGACTGGCTCAGTGACGAGCCCCAGTGACAGCGAGGACTGGCTCTGTGACAAGCCCCAGTGCCAGTGAGGACTGGCTCTGTGACGAGTGCCAGTGAGGACTGGCTCAGTGATGAGCCCCAGTGCCAGTGAGGACTGGCTCTGTGATGAGCCCCAGTGCCAGTGAGGACTGGCTCTGTGACGAGTGCCAGTGAGGACTGGCTCTGTGATGAGCCCCAGTGCCCTGGTGAGCCTGGCAGTAACTGACTTCGGGTCAGCGGCAGGATCCGAGCCCTGTGCCAGCCCCAGAGCCCCTGCAGTAGCTCTCCCCACATCCCCACACCCTCCCACCTTTACCTGGGTCCTTGTCACGCCGGTGTGGCCCCTCGCCCTCAGGCAGGCGGTGGCTGAGCATGTGCCGCTTCAGGTTGCGGCTCTGGTTGCAGCGGTAGTCGCAGGCAGCACACTGGAAGGGCTTGTCCTGGCTGTGGACGCGCTCGTGGCGTTTGAGGTTGCCCAGGCTGCTGCAGGCGAAGCTGCAGCCCGTGCAGCGGTACGGCTTCTCCCCGGTGTGTGTGCGCAGGTGCCGGGTCAGGTTCACCAGCTGGGCAGAGGCGTAGGCACACTGCGGGCAGGCGAAAGGCTTCTCCCCGTTGTGTGTCTTCATGTGGCGCTTGAGGTGGCTGGAGTAGTGGGAGGCGAAGGGGCAGAGCTGGCAGGAGTAGACGATGCGCTGGCTGCGGCCGCCCTCGGCGCCGGCACACTGCAGGCAGCTCTGGCCCAGGCTGGCAGCCAGCTGCAGCCCGCACTGGCGGCAGGGCAGCGCGGCGGGGCCCGGCTCGCCTCCCTCCTCGGGGTCGCTCTCCACGCTCAGCTGCTGGTACCCGGAGGAGCAGTCGTCGTCGCTCAGGGTGTATGCTGGGATAGCGATCTTCCCCACCAGTGTGTCTGCTGAGAACACCGCGGGGATGGGGCGGGGTCAGCCCGGCTGGCCTCAGCACTGCCCCTCTGCCTGCGCCCCCCGTCCCACCCCGGGACACCCAGGAGGAGCCCCACAGCCACAGCCTGCCCCAACGCCCTGCTGAGGGCCTGTTCTGGGTGTCTGGGGAAACCCTGACACTTCTGCATGGCTGGCCAGGACCCTGGCACCAGGAAGGGTGGGAGGACGGGTGGATCCATCACCCACCAGCGCTGCTGGGCCTTGGGGGTAGAGGGTGGGGGCACAGCCCGGCCCAGGCTGGAGAAAGGGGTGCCCGTAAAGCTGCTCTGTGCCCCTCTCACTGTGGCACTGCCCCAGCCCGGGGGTGGCAGCTGGTCACACTCGCATGGCTCCCTGGCACCAGGGAGTTCCAACACCAAACCCTTCTACCCTGCAGGAAACATTCCCCTGTCCCACAAAGCCCTGTCCGGTGGCAGCAGGGGGAAGGCTGTGCCAGGCTCTCAAATGGAACTTCCCAGCTGGGCATGGACTCATCCTTCTGCAGCCCCTGTGCTCCACAAGTGCCCCAGGCTGGTGCTCGGGGCTGCAGGGGCAGCTCACCAGGACCAGCTGAGAGCCGTGCCCTGCTGGCCCCGTTGTGTGCCAGGGCAGCTCACCAGGACCAGCTGAGAGCCGTGCCCTGCTGGCCCCGTTGTGTGCCAGGGCAGCTCACCAGGACCAGCTGAGAGCCGTGCCCTGCTGGCCCCGTTGTGTGCCAGGGCAGCTCACCAGGACCAGCTGAGAGCCGTGCCCTGCTGGCCCCGTTGTGTGCCAGGGCAGCTCACCAGGACCAGCTGAGAGCTGTGCCCTGCTGGCCCCGTTGTGTGCCTCCCCTGCACCCTGGGGCCTCCCAGACCCAGCAGCTGCCCACCCTCCTGGGACCACCCTGGCCTGTCCCCCTGCTGCTGCCGCCCTGGCTGTGTCCGGCTGATGAGGCTGACCTGTGCTGTGGGACGGGGCAGCCCCTCCAGCCTCCCAGGCCCTTCCACGAGCACTGCTGGAAACACAGACACCAGAAAAAGCCATCCTGCCAATGCCTGGCTCTTACGGGGGAACTCTGGACCCTGTCTCGAGCCCTCTGCCAAGGGACCCCCTTTCTCCTCAGCTCAGCCCCAGCCACACCAAGGGAACCCCTGTCCCCTCGGGCCAGCAGTGCCCCAGCATCCCCAGAATACTGTCCCCTAAAGGGCCGTGTCAGTGCCCACATGGCACAGCGTGTCTGTCCTGCCTGGGTCAGTGGGCTGAGCTGCCCGTGGCACCGGGCCGGGGCGCCGGGGCTGAGCGCGCTCCGTTCGGCCCGCAGCGCCGAGGGGAGCGGTGGAACGGGACTCTGGGGCTGAGCGCTGCGCTGGCTCTGGGATGAGCCCGGCCGCGGAGCGCGGCCCCGAACCCACCGCGGGGACGCGTCGTGCCCGGGCCCCTGGCGGGAAGGAGCATTCGGGGATCCGTGCCGGGGGTCAATGCCGGGCGGGCGGAACCTACCCCGGGGCCCCGTCGGGGGCCGGGCCTCCACCGTGAGAGGAAGCTCGGCCGGAGCCCGCGCCGGGCGGGCCCGTGGCAGGGCGGGCCCGGCCGGATGCGCCGAGCGCGGGCCCGGTACGGCCCGGCCGGGCCGCGTCGCCGCCGGCGGGGCTGCCGGATAGGGGCGGCGTCCCCGCGGGGGCCGCACGCACCTGGCGGTCCCTTCTCGGAGGCCGGGCCACGGCCCAGCAGCAGGTCCCCGGGCAGCACCACCGCCGCTCTTGCCGTCTCCTCGGTGCCATCCTCGGCGTCCGCTGCAGCGCTCCGAGCGCCGCGGGTCCCCGCCGGGCCGCCGCCGCCGCCCCCCGGGCCCGCCGCGCACTCACCCTTCACCGGCTGCGGGTGGCTCTGCTTCCGCCGGGGCATCGTGGCGGGCCCCGGCGCCGGCCCGGCCCCGCCGCCCGCCCGCCCGCGGCCCGCCAGCCGCCCCCGCCAGCCCGGGGCGGCCGCCGCCGCCCCGCCTCGACCGGACACTTCCGCTTCCGCTTCCCCCGGGCGCGCGGGGGCTGGGCCGGAAGCGCTCGCGCGACCCGGAAGCGGAGCGGGCGCGTGCGCAGAGGCGGCACCGCCCCCGGCCCCGCCCGCCCCGCGGCCGCGGCATGAGGGGAGCGGGCCCGGGCCCGGCGGGGGCGAGCGGCCGGAACGGGACGGGACCGAGCACGGGACAGGCGGGCAGCGCTCGGGGCTCGGGCGGGACAGCTGCGGCTCCGCCCCTTCCGGCCGGCGGGAGGCGGTGGCACCGGCGGGACCGGGACCGGGACCGGGACCTGTGCCTCTTCAGGGGCAGCTGCGGCTCCTCCCCCGGTGTCCTCCGGGTCCGGCCCCGCCGAGCGGCGGCGCGGAGGGCAGAGCCCGGTGAGTCCTCGCCCGTGTCCCCGCGCGGTCACACCGGCGACACCCGGGGCTTGGCCTCTCTCCCGCTGGGCCCGAGCACCGCTGGCCGGCCGGTCCCGCCGTGCTCCGGCCGGTGCGGGGTGCAGCCCAGCCGTGTCCCCGGGCTGTGCTGTCCCCACCCGCACCACTCGCGGGGCTCTCCCGGTGGCTCCGCTCCGCGTCCCGGTGCGTGAGCCGCGCTCGGGCCCTTCACGGATCGCCGCTGTCCCTTCGCAGGTCCCGCGGGCGCTGCGGGTGCCGGGCTGGGGCCGTCCCGGCGGAGCCGTGGCCGTGCCGTGCTGCCAGCGATGATTCCCCGCTGACAGGTACAGCCCGGGCCGTGTGTCCCTCCCGGTCACCGCGGAAATCCCGCCGCGGCCCGGCCGCCCCTGCCCTCTCCCTGGGAAACTCCGTGTCCCCCGGGGAGCTCCGTGTCCCCCGGGAAGTGCCGTGTCCCCTGGGAATTACCGTGTCCCCTGGGAATTACCGTGTCCCCCGGAAAGCTCCGTGTCCCCGGGGAAGCTTCCTGTCCCCCGGGGAGCTCCGTGTCCCCTTTGGGATGCAGAGCCCCCAGTGCCTGGCCCAGCAGAGCAGCTGTGCTGGGGCTCCTCAGCCTCACCGAGTGTCGCTGGTTCTGCCCCTGACACCAGTGCGCTCTGTGGGCTGTGGCAGCGCTGCTCAGGTGGGGAGGGCAGGGGCAGCTTGGGGCTGGACAGAGGGACGGACACGGCAGGGGGAGTGTGCTGTGGCCGTGGATTTGTGAGCTCTAAGCGAGGGAAATGGACAGATTTACCCCACTGCAGGAATTGCCTGGCTCCTGGTTACTGAATGAACGGGCTCTGGGGCCCCTTGGCAGTGAACTGCAGTGAAAGGTGCTTTAGCCATGTGTCACCCTGGAGAGGAGAACCCTGGGGAGGGGCTGGGTGTGAATGTCACTCTGGCTGTCTTGGTGTTGCCGCTCTCTTCTCCACGCTGTGGATTTGGGAGCTCTGTGGTTCCTGGACCCGTCATGCGGAGCTGAAGGAGGCGGGATGGGGCGGAACAGGCTTGGGGGCTGTCCCAGGGCACAGGCTGGCTCTCAGGGGCTGTCCCAGGGCACAGGGTGCCTCTCAGGGGCTGTCCCAAGCACTGGCTGGCTCTCGGGGGCTGGCACAGGGCACAGGCTGGCTCTCAGGGGCTGGCACAGGGCACAGGCTGGCTCTCAGGGGCTGTCACAGGGCACAGGCTGGCTCTCAGGGGCTGTCCCAGGCTCTCAGGGCTGTCCCAGGCACAGGCTGGCTCTCAGTTCCTCTCTCTCTGTTCCTCTGCAGGCTGAGCGGCACCGACTGCGCCTGGGGATGGCTCCACTGCCGCCCGTGGTGAGGCCCGGGTAGGAGCCGGGCCATGGGGGCCGCAGCCGGGCCAGCTCCTCCCCACTGCCCTCCGTAGCTCCCGGGCAGCCCTGGCCACCCCGGCGGGCCACCATGGAGCAGCCCACGCGTGTGCCCGGGCCCCGCCGCCTCCTGGGCTGCTTCAGGAGGAAGCCACGGCCCGTCGGGGGGGAGACACCGCCAGAACCGGAGCCACCAGAGCCCGAGGAGCCCCGGGTGGTGCTGGCCCTGGGCGAGGCGCTGGAGGAGTGTCCCCTGTGCCTGATGCCGCAGCCCCCCGAGGCGTTCCCCGCCCTGGGCTGCTGCTCGCACCGCTCCTGCCGGGGCTGCCTGCAGCAGTACCTGCGCCTGGCCGTCACCGAGAGCCGCGTGCCCGTGGCCTGCCCGCACTGCCCCGCCGCCATCCAGCCCCACGACGTGCACCGGCTCCTCCCCGAGCCCGCCCTCCGCGACAAGTACGAGGAGTTCCTGCTGCGGCGGCTGCTGGTGGCGGATCCCGGCACCCGCTGGTGCCCTGCCCCTGACTGCAGGTACCGCAGCACGGGCGTGAATGCGGGCCGGGGTGGGGTGCAGGGTGTGCCCGTGTCCTGTGAGCCCTTCCCGGGTTGGGTTCCCATCCCTTTGTCCTGTCTTGGGCCGGGTGTGCCCAGGGCAGTGTCCGGTCCTGGTGGCTGCAGAGCCTGTGCAGATCTGTCTGCCAGGGCCGGTGCCCTTGGCTGTGCCAGGTACTCTGTGAGCCCCAGGGCTGCTGGACAGGGCGTGATCCCAGCTGAGGGTGGGTCCCAGCTCTCCTGAGCCGGGGCTGTGGCTCCAGCTCAGTGCAGGACCAGGACTGGCACGGCCTGGCCTGGCTGTGCAGGGAGGGGTGCCCTGCTGTGCCCCAGCCCCAGCTGGTGCCCTGCTGTGCCCCAGCTCCTGCTGCCCTCTCCCCACAGCTACGCTGTCCTTGCCCATGGCTGTGCCGAGTGTCCCCGCCTCACCTGCGGCCGTGAGGGCTGTGGCACCGAGTTCTGCTACCACTGCCGGCAGCCCTGGCACCCCGAGGGCCCCTGTGCTCCGGTGGCACCCACCCCCAGCCTGGCCACGCCCTCAGCACAGCCTGAGGAGCCCGCCCACGGTGAGCCCACCCTGGACAGGGGTGGGAGCAGCAGGGCTGGGGTTTGGCACAACCCTGTGCCTCTGTGCCTCCTGCCTGGGGGGCTGCTGCAGCCAGGATCCAGAGTTCCCTCTGATGCATCTCACAGCCCCTGTGCCTCTTGGGCTGGGGTGTGTGGAGGGACCTCGGCTCCCCCCATGATTCCTGTGGGACAGGGGAAGGCTGGGATGGATGCACACAGGGACAGGGACAGGGTGGGATGGATGCACACAGGGACAGGGACAGGCTGGGATGGATGCACACAGGAACAGGGACAGGCTGGGATGGATGCACACAGGAACAGGGACAGGCTGGGATGGATGCACACTGGGACAGGCTGGGATGGATGCACACTGGGACAGGCTGGGATGGATGCACACTGCTCTGTCCTGCTCCCCCATCCCATCTTGTCTCCCCCCAGCTGAGGCCGAGGACATCAAGGTCTGTCCTCGCTGCAGCGCCTTCATCATGAAGATCAACGATGGCAGCTGCAACCGCATGAACTGCACGGTCTGTGGCTGCCTCTTCTGCTGGCTCTGCCTGCAGGAGATCTCTGATGTGCACTTTCTGAGGTCAGTGCAGGGCCTTGGGGCTGGGGGCCCTGACAGGAGCTGGGGAGTCAGTGGAACTGCCCTGGGCCAAGGCTGGGGGCCCTGACAGGAGCTGGGGGGCTCTGTAGGGCTGCCCTGGGCCGAGGCTGGGGGCCCTGACAGGATGGGGAGCTGGGATGAGGGCAGCCAGGCCTTGCCCCAGGTTTGGGATTAGCCAGGGGGAGCAGGGTGCTCTGTGCTGCTGGCTGGGGCTGGCTGCTGGCACCCCGTGGGAGGCAGCTGGAGTTCAGGGTTGGGGAGCCTGGCTGCCTGCTTTCAGGTGGGCTCGTGGATGTCCCTGACATGGGGCCAGGCTGTGCTGGTCTCTGCTGCCACTCGCAGAAGCCTTGCTCAGCCCCGCTCTGTGCCCACAGCCCCTCTGGCTGCACCTTCTGGGGGAAGAGGCCATGGTCCCGGACCCGGAGGATCCTGTGGCAGCTGGGCATGGTGCTGGGAGCGCCCATGGTCATTTCCCTTGCTGCAGGCGTTGCTGTCCCTGTCATCACCATTGGGATCCCCATCTACATGGGTAGGAAGGTACTGGCAGCTGTGGTCCTGCTCCCTGCTGAGCCTGGTACCCCATGGCTCTTGGCCTGGACAGACCTGCAGTGCTCCTTGCTGCCCACAGCACATCCCTGTGCCACCCCTGACAGCCCAGTCCTGCCTTGCCAGGACCTTCTGCTGCCCCCAGCAGCCCCTGCCAGTGCAGGTGTGCTCAGCCTGGGGAGTGGGGTCAGGGTGGGTGAAAGGAGGAAGGGTCCTAGGGGGGCTTTCCAGGGACACCTCTGCTGTGGTGGCTGCCTGGCCCTGGGGACAGGGAGGGGTGTCTGGGTGGCCGTGGCTGGAGCTCTGCCAGGCTGGGAAGAGGCTGAGTCCCTGGGGCTGTGCTGAGGTCTTTGTAGAGCCCTTCACCTTTCTGTCTTGTCCTTGAGGTGCTGGGCCAGAGCCGGCGGAGCAGCCTGTCCGGGTGCCAGCAGTGCCTCTCTGTCACCAGCAGCGTCCTCCTGTCCCTCTTTGTGTCCCCTATCATAACAGCTCTCACTGTGGGTGAGTGCCGAGGGCGCTGCCCACGGTGGGGGTGGCGCTGTGGGGATGTCTGGGGCCAGCAGGGCTGCGCTGGGCTGGGCAGTGACCCTTTGTGTGCCCGCAGGTGTCGGCGTGCCCCTGGTGCTCACCTACGTGTACGGGACCGTGGTGCTGTCGCTGTGCCGGAGCCGCTGGGGCTGCAGGGGCGGCCGTGCGCCCGGCGACCTCGGCGTGGTGGAGCTGGACAACCTGGCCAAGCGTGGGTCCCTCAGAGCTGGCAGGCCTGGCCTGTGCCCTCCTGCGCAGCGGGCAGTCCGTGGAACGGCGTGTTCTCTCTCTCTCTGCAGTGAACGAGCTGTGGTCAGCGCTGCCCAGCCCCAGAGCGGCCGAGGACGGAGCTCCGGACGCCGCCGTCTCCCTCTCCCTGCCCAGCAGTGGCCGCAGCCAGCGCCCGGCACGGCCACAAGGGGACAGCCAGTCAGCCAGCACGGTGGCCCTGGCTGGGAGCATGCTGAGTGAGGGCCAGGACACCTCTGACAGGTAGGCAGGGTGCCGAGGGGCTGGCACATCCTTTCCAAACAGCATCCCCGCTGTGCTGGGCAGGGATGGGGATGTTCCCCTTGGGGCCGCTGCCCTCAGGCCGGTCTCTGTCTGTCTGTCTGCAGGGAAGGTGTCACCATTGAGGTGGAGGTGTCGGTGGAAGCAGTGCCACGTTCTGCCCGGCAGCAGAGCCTCAGCAGTGCCCTGTCTGGGCAGAGCCTCTCTGGGGACTCCCTGGGAGCCACCAGTGACAGGGGCAGCTCCGTGGGTGTCCCTGTGGAGTGATGGGGGCCTGAGGGGGAGAGTCACGATCCACACGCAGGCCCTGTGCCCTCCTGTGGCAGAGCCAGGCCCCCTCTGCCAGCACACCCAGCCCTGGGAGCTGGGTCCTGGGCGGGTGCCAGCTGCACCCAGCACTGCTGCACCCTGCACTAGCCCTGTCCACCCCTTTCCCAGAGGCACCACTAGGAAATAAAGCTGCTCTGCTTTCTTTTCACTAGGAAATAAAGCTGTTCTGTCTCCTGTGGCAAAAGTCCCCAGACAGCACGGCCCCCTGGCAGCCCACTGGTGTGCATGACAGGCATCACATCTGCACCTGCGTGAGGAAGAGCCCACCCAGGCCATGCAGGGGTTATCTGGAGTGGCCTCTGCCCTGCCTGTACCAGCTGATGTGCCCCAAGAGCAGGCTGCAGGGTTAGGGGAGGGCAGCAGCCCGCCAGCTCCCATCTCTGGTCTGGTCCCCACAGGGATCCATCCTGCAGCAAGGCCAGTGTGCAGGGACCACCATGGGCTGTAGGGGACCTATTGCCAGATGGGTTTCATAGTCTTAGGCCCTGGGATCCTTGCCACTCTGACTCTACTGCAGCGTCCTGGGGAGAAAAAAGCTGCTCCTGAATGTTTTGCTGCTCCTGAATGTTTTGCTGCTCAGAGGTGGGCAGTCACAGAATGAGTAAAGGATTTGGGTTGGAAGGGATCTTAAAGCTCATTGCTGTCCTTTGCCATGGGCAGACGCTTCTTCCACTAGACCAGGTTGCTCCAGCCTTGTCCAATCTGGCCTTGAACACTTCCAGGGATGGGGAGTCACAGCTTCCCTGGGCAACCTGTGCCAGGGCCTCACCAGGGAAGGATTTCTTCCCAATATCCCATCTAACCCTGCCCTCTGGCAGTGGGAAGCCATTTCCCCTTGCCTGTCCCTCCAGGCCCTTGGCCAAGTCCCTCCATGTTTCTTGGAGCCCCTTTAGGCACTGTGACTAAGGTCTCCCTGGGTCCTTCTCCAGGCTGAAGATCCCCAGCTGTCCCAGCCTGTCTCCATGGCAGGTGAGGTTTGTGAGTTGGCTCACCTGCACAGCTTCCTCCAGCTGCTCTGGGATTCCCGCGTGATGGGGCTGTGCCTTTGGCAGTGCCTTGCACTACAGATCTTCCCTTGACAAAGATCAACTCCACCCTTCTGGTCCTGGGCTGCTGTCTTGGCTTCTGCAGTTCAGGCTGTCCCTCCCCAGCCCAGGTGTTGCCTCTCCTGGCACCTTTGGCCCCTTCCTTCCCTGGCAGTCCCAAGCCTCAGCTCCCCACCCTGCCTGGTGGCTCTGCAGTGAATTGTCCAGTCCTGAACTGCTCTGGTGTCTGCAGTGTCCAGGCTGGGCCCCTGCAGCCGTGTGCGAGTCTGGTGCTTCAGAGCCTCCCTCACACACCCCAGTGCTGCAGCTGGATGTGCTGCTCAGGCTCATGTTCCCCTGGAATGGGGCTGCCTTTGGAGACCTCTCAGGAAGACTTTTTTTCCTTTGCAAAAGTGGATTTGTTCTCAGCACAACTTCCACTTGCTGATGCTGGGTTTATCTCAGGGTCACTCTGGGAAGGGACCTCATGCTTCCTCCCTGCTATCAATATCCTGGTCAAGGCTACTCCAGATTTTGAATAAACAGAATGGATAGTCACAGGGACAAGCAGCCCTAAAGTATTAGTTCTTTCTGCAGTCCCTGAGAGCCTGAGCTGAGGCAGCTTTCCTTGGTGACATTAAAACCAGTTTGCCTCAATTGCCATGTGCTGTCATCTCGTTCCTGCTGCCAGGCATCTATCTCCAGAGGGTTTGGTTTTAAACTGTTCCTGGTCATTAAGGTTGATGATGCAGTCTCCAGTGTCTGTGGAGTCCCCAAAATGGCTCTGATTCGTGGTGACCTCACATTAGTAACCTGTAGACCATTTTCTGTGTGCTCTCTTGATGTTTTGTCGTGCTGATTTTTACTCAGAATGCTCTGTGGTGGGTCCTGTGCCACAGCAAAGGCCCTCAGAGCTGCGGGTGTTTGCCTTGCCTAGCTGCAGCTGCAGCTGCTCAGGGAACAGATGCAGGGGTGCTGTGCCTTCCTGGCAGGCTCAGTGCTGGCAGCTCACCAGGAGCAGAGGAGCACAGGGTCCTGGGGCTGTGCAGGGAGGTGTCCTGGTCACCTCCAGTGGTGGCTTTGGCTGTCACAGGAGCCCAGGATGGTCAGACAGAGGTGCCTGAGGTCCAGGGACCTCAGGCTGCATTACCTAGCAGCAATGGGGTCTGCTGCCCAGAGAGCTTCTGGCTCCCTGGAATCCTGGGGCAGGTGGGACAGCTCCAGGCTGTGGGGGAAGGAGGGACTGGGGGAAAGAACAAATGTGGGAAATGCACATAAAAGGAGCCAGTTGTGTGTGAAAAGAAATAAGGGATCACCAGAGTGCTCTTGTTTTCCAGTGGGCTCTGTCTGCTACACAGGGAGAGCCCACCTGTATGGCCCACACCCTTCCATCAGTGTTTTACAGCCCATGGGCTTCACTCCTGCTGGAGCAGCCACAGGTACTGACACCCCTTGTCTGAGGGGTGCATGCAGGGAGGAGCTGCCTCTTGACACACCTTGACAGAAGGTGCAGCTCTAGGGGTGCTATGGGCAGGGGAGCTCAGGGGCAAGCCTGGTGCCCCTATCCCTTGAGCAGACACAGACTTTCTCCAGAGGCTCATGTCCACTCTGTGTGAGACACCTCAGAAGAGCCAGCCTGGAGAAACTGGGAGCCACAGGCCTGCAGTGATCCAAGACCACAGGGACAAACGTTCTCCTCCCCAACCCACCTTCCTCACCTCCCCTGCCAGGAAAGAACCAAGGACCAAGACCACACCTGTATTTTCTGGTCTTTTAGTTTGAAAAAAGTATTGATTGAAAGTGTACAACTGAACACGGCGTGGCTGCAGCACCACCGCCAGATTGTTTCACAAAAAAAACCAGAAAGGGCCTTAAATAATCGGGTGCAGATTAAAAAAACCTCAACAGTGAAAAAGTTCTTCCCTCCAAACAGAAATTCACAGGCACAGAAATGGCAACAACCACATGGAGACAATGGGGGGACATCCTCCTCCTGCTCCTCTCGGCACGGAGCGTGCGGCGCGGCGCTCCCGGGCGCGGCTCATCCCGGCTCCCTCTTTGGAATGGTTACGGATGAACAGTGGACATGCCCTTGCTAACCAGACCCGCCCACCTCCCACCAGGACACGGACAAACAAGGCCTCTGCTAAGGCTAAAAAAAGGACAAGACCTGCAGTCTTGAGTTCAGCATGGGTAAGAAACGAGAGTCTGGTGAGCACAGCCCAGTCCCCAGGTGGGCCCTGCTACTCCAGTTTGGCCTTCTTGGTGCTGTCCCCACCGTTCTCCTCTGCTGGTGCCGCTGCCTCCCCCAGTTTCCGCTTCCCACTCTCAGCAGGTGGGTGTGTGTTACGGGGTTTGAAGCTGATAATGATGCAGGTCATGTTATCGCAGCCGGTGCCGTCCCCTGAGGTGTCTGGAGCCAAGCACTGATCCAGCAGCTGGGGAGGGACAGGGCAAGTCAGCACAGAGAGCAGACACACACTGGGACACCACCCTGAGGCACTGCGCCCGCTCCAGCACCTGACAGTGGTCAGGGGCTGCCAGGCCAGACCTGTGCAGCAGGAGTCAAATGCTGTTCCCACCAGACAAGGGGCAGAGATGGCCTTGGCTGCCCCAGGTTTGTGAATGTGGGCAGAAACTCCTTGGGCTGCACAGCATCCCTGGGGTCAGACCCTGGCTGGAGTGCCCAGGGAACCCATCTGAGGAAGCAGGAGGGCATAGCCAGCACAGAGCAGGGATGCAGGAATGCCACGCTGCTGGAGGGACAGCAGAGCTCCCCCCCTTACCTCTTCTACAATGGAGGAGAGTGGCCGCAGGACTCCGTTCTCATCCTTCTGGGTGATCTTCGACTGGATGAAATCCACCACTTCCTGGCTGCTCATCACGTTCCTGCAGAGCAGAGAGGTCAGGAAGGCAGGCAAAGGGAGCACACATGCCACAGTGTCCAACGGGCCTTCCTCAGGCTCAGCTCTGGAGGAAGGCTGGAGCAGTGATGCCCCCAGGCACAACAGCTCCCTCCCCACTCACCAGATTCCATCACAGGCAATGACCATGAAGTCGTGGTCATCGTTTATTGTCAGCACTTTGATGTCAGGCAAGGCAGAGATCATCTGCTCTTCTGGAGGGAGGTTCTTGTTCCGCTTGTAGAAGTGATCCCCTGTGGTGGGGAGGAAGATGTCTGGGCACAGGCAGTGCTGTGCCCTGCCACAGGGCATTCCCAGGGGGGTCAGTGGGTGCTCCCACAACCTGGGATCAGGCTGTGGGCCACCAAGCAGAGGAACCATTGCAGGTTCCAGGTGTAAGCTCTGGCAAGCCCAGGGAAGAGGGGTCTTGGCCAGCTCAGCCTGTCTTTACTCCAAACCAAGTGCCCCTTCCCCACCTCCTGGGGCCAACAGCACACAGAACCTGTCACCTCTGGAGAGGCTGCAGCTGCCCCATCCCTGGAGGTGTGTAAGGCCAGGCTGGATGGGGCCTGGAACAACCTGCTCTAATGAAGGTGTCCCTGCCTATGGCTGTGGCTGGAATTGCTTGAGCTTTAAGGTCCCTGTTCCCACCCAAACCATTCCAGGGTTCATTGTATGATTCGAAGTTCCTTGAGAAAACTGGCCCTCAGCTCTGACTAGCAGCTTATCAGCTATCATCCTTTGAAGGCACTTCCAGGGCCACCACAAAATAGCAGGTGGGAGTGCCAGTGTCTCCCTAGTTTTGGTTTGTGTCCTTCTGTACACACTCAGATAAATAAATGGGCTCAAGCTGCCATGAAGCCAGGTCCCCAGGAAGCAACACACCAAGATTCCTCAATAACCCAATAAGCAGGAAAAGTCCTGTTCCAGAGGCAGCAATCTGGTTTTGGGACAGTTTACATGAGGTGGTTTCTGACAACCCAGCTGCTGGCACAGCAGCCTGGGATGTGTGAGATGCTGCTTTCCACTGGTGTCCAACTGCTTCACGGCTGTTTTCTCCACTTAAGACTGAAATCTCCCATCAAACACTGAGGAGGTTTCACTCATCTCATTAAAAATCGTTCCACAGCCTCAGTGGCTGGCAGTGCTGTCAGCGTGGCTCTCCTGAGGCCAGCCCTGCCAGCATTGCCCCTCCCTGCTTACCAATGGCCCTGGAGAGGTTGAGGCCGCCGTTCACCCTCCCGTCCATGGTGACCTTGCCACCAGCATTCTTTATTCTGGCCAGCTCCACCTCATCCTCTGGCTTGTGGTCGTAGGACATGTCCACGGCCTTGCCGCCCTCGGACACGACGCAGCGCGAGTCGCCGGCGTTGGCCACGATCAGCTGCTTGCCCCGGATGAGCGCCACCACGGCCGTGGTCCCGCTGTCTGAGCCAGGCTGCAGGACACAATTCCGGTGAGATTTCTTTCTCTAGCTCCCTGTCAGGTCATAAAGGACACCAGCACTGGCTGCACAGCCCCAGCAGTGTCCCAGATCCCAGGGTAAGCACACGTGGAGCAATGGAGAAGGCCCGAGGGAAGTGGGAAACACCAGGAGTGTGTTCACTGAGGGGCAGGGGTAGGTAACACCTCCATCCCAGTCCCGTGCAGCATGGTGGGTCAGGATTCTGTGGCGTTCCACAGGTCTGTACCCTGCTCAGGTCTGCTCTGATGTGCTAATTCCAACCCCAGCCCAGCTTGAGCACATCCCTCACTTCAAGTCAGGACATTTCCCCAAAGGGACAAATTGGCACCTTCAGAAGCCACGTCCCCTTTTCCTGACCCTCTGGGTCCCTGGCCTGCCTGACTGCACCATCATGGGCTGAAGAGCCTTGCCCAGCGAGGAGTCGTGCTGTGCTCTGGAGCAGCGGTGCCAGCAGAGCCCTCCTGCTCTTGCCCACGCTCTCCCTCCACAGTGCTTTGCAAGCACCTCACACCCAGCAGCAGGATCAGCCTCTGATCTCAACCTGCCGTCCAGATCCAGGCCCATCCCTCAGCTTCTGCACAAATCCAGGCTGTCATCAGCTCCCTCAGCCCCAGGAGAGTGCACAGGGTGTTCTGTCCCCACCTGAACAGGAGCAACCCCTAGCTGAGTCTCCCAAGTGCCCCTGGCTCCATGCTAAGCTGCAGAACACAAAACCAGGGTCTGCACCTCCTCTTTCCCCTCCATGCCCGGTAACAACATTTCCTCCTCTTCATCCTCATCCTCCTCTGCTTCTTCAGTGTCATCTTCATCATCTTCATTCTCTGCCTCTTCGCTGCTGTAACCGTCCTCATCCTCACTACATTCCTACAAGAAAGGAGAGATACCACAGGAGTCACACAGGCCCCTCAGCGCTGTCCCCCCGCTGGTCCCTCCATCCTGGGGACCAATGGTCAGTCCCCCAGAGGTGTGAGGTGACCTGCCACGTGTCCCCCACACTTGATGGCTACAACCAGAGCAGCTGGTATCACTACAGCAGTGGATGAAGGGATGGTGCATGCAGCAGGACCAGGGGCTATCAGCTAAGGCTGCTGCAGAATGAGGGTGTGTCCTTCGGGGTTAGCTCAAAAATCCCAAATATTCCCATGGGATGGCCTCAAAGGATCAGCCTGAAACACCTGCTCCTAGGAACACACCTAGGATGAGCCAGAGGCTTGTTTCAAGTACCACCATAAGCAATGCATTCTGCCCAGCCAGACTCTGTTCCAGTGCTGTTTCCTACCTCACTGTCTTCCTCCTCTTCCTCAACCTCATCTGACTCATCCTCACTGTCCTCAAAAAATTTGGATTTGGTTGTGCGCTGGGGCTTTCCCGTGGAGGAGCAGGAGGGCCCGGCCTCCCCAGTGGAAGAGGTGACGGCCTCGTCACCTTTGCCTAGTTCAGGCTTCTGCAGAGCAGGGCTGTTGCCTCCAGCGCTGGCTTTGTCTGAGGTGGAGGAAATACCCGTGATTTCTTCGTCTGGCTTCCCGTTCTTCCTCTCCTTGTGGTCGGGAAGCTCCCCTGGGTCAGCCTCTCCATTCATATTTGACTCCCCATCATGCTGCTTGCCTGTCCCCTCCACAGCGCTATCCCCAGCTGCAGCTACAGACTTGGCTTTGAGGTTCTTGGTGCAGTTTTGTCCATAACGCGTGAGAAGCTCCTCGATGGTCATTGTGGCTTCTTCGTGCAGGAGAGCAGCTTCCTCATTATCCACTGCAAATGGAAGAGGGAGGGGACAAAGACAGAGAGGGTGAGAGAGCAGGACCCCCAGCACGCTGGGTCCTGTGCTGAGCTGCCCCAGCTGAGGCTGCTGCTGGCAGAGTCCCAGCAGTGCTCCCCAGGCTGACTCTGAGCACACAGCCAGGCTGTGCCCCCCCACAGCTCCAGGCGAGCAGGATGGGAACAGTTCTGAGCACAGCCCAGCCTGTGAGTGCCCCCAGAGCCCCAGAGCTGTGCTTCCCGGCCCACTGACAGCACCACAGAAGTGTTTACTTCAGCCATGGGGGCTGGTGGGAGCACAGTGTGCACATCAGGGGTGTGCCCAGGGGGCAGAGCCCCACTTGCCCAAGCACAAGCTCCTTGGGAGCTGCAGGGAAGCAGAGCCAGCACTGCCATGTGCAGGTTTGGTCATCAATGCTGCAGCTAGGAACAAGAGAACAGCTGAAACACCCCAGGGATCCCCACCAGCTGTCATTTGGACAGGTACAACAGGTGAGAGCACAGCTTTGGCCATCTCCCAAGTGGGACCAGACAGAAAGTGGGAGGACTTTCCCCACTGACCATGGGCCAAACACCACTGCTCCCTACTGACATCCCCTTGCATATAGTTTGCTTTGCTATTTAATCCCGAAAGGAAAACAAATACAGATATCCCAAATGCTCCTGAAAATACAGAACAAAAAGAAAGAAAACCGACCCACCCACTACCTGTCAGCTGTAGAAAAAATACCAACAATTTCAGCATTTCCAGACTGACATATTGTTCCAGGTGACAGGATCACCTTGCATCTGTCTCAAGGCTGGTCACAAGGTACCCAGTGGGAGCAGCACAGGATTCCACCCCAGGAAGCACCTCCTGGGCTGGCAGCCACTTGCTGGTGGAACACTTGCTTCTTTGTGGGAAGAAGAACTGCTGAGAAGACCAGGCTCTGCTTCAATCCGATCTGCACTTGGTGGCTGCCACTGGCCAGGGGGAGCTGAGCACTGCACACCACATCATTCCCCTTCCACATCTGAGTCCAGCTCAGAATTCCTGACATACCCTGGAACCCTGCAACCCGTGGAGGAAGCTCTATAGAAAATGGGAACAGGCTGTTTTGTTATCCATAGCATTAAGCTTACAAATGGATAAAGGTTCCCCCCCTAGCCATGGACAATGCTAAGGGGCAGTAGCTCAAGTCAGCCAAAATTTAACTGAGAAACTGGGACAGAAGACCTTGTGCCCAAGGAGACTTGACCCTGCTGCTCTACATCCCTGTCCTGGAGCTGCAGCCTTGTCTGTGCACTGGCATCTGACTTACCATCATCTTCATCAGCAACTTTCTCCTTCTCATCTTCATCATCCTGTGGCCGCCCAGCCATTTGAGAGAGCTCCTTAATCACCTCCTCTGTGGTGAGCTTGGCATCAATGGCCAAGAATGCATCTTCCAGGGCCTGTGTGTGAACAAAGACACGACTGGGCAGCTGCCCCTTCCCCACAGGATGCCTGCCTGCCATGCTGTGCAATCCAGTCTCTTCCAGCTCGCACACTGTACCTAATCACAGCACGGCTGCAGCTGGCAGGGACCCAGGGCTTCTCCTGCTTCAACACCCAGCTCCAGCAGGGACACCCAGGACTCTGCCCAGACAGGCTCTGGACAGCTCCAAGAATGGAGACTCCATCAGCTCCCTGGAGAACCCATGCTCAGCTGGGGACTGACACAAGGGCTTTCCTCTGTGTTGGCACTTACTCAGTGTGGGGCAGAGCTGGCTCCTCACCTTTTGCAATTTGCCTTCCTTGTAGGCCTTCTGGTCTTTGATGATCTCAGGGAGGTACTTGGCACAGTACAGGGCAACTTCTTCTCCTGAAAAAGAGCAGAAACTATTTAAAGAGGCTACTCCTTCCAGACAGAAGCTGCTCTTGAGCAGCTGAATTCCTGAGGTAAATCCTGGGACAGAAGCCAGAGCTGCTCCAGACACAGAGCAGTGACACAGCAGCTGAGTGTGGGGATCCTGCTGACACCTCCCCAGTGGGATGTGCAGATGGCCCTGGCACACCTCAGAGCTCCAAAACACCAGTTTGGCCAATGCTGTGGACTTCCTGAGAGGGAGCTTAGGCTGTCTCTTTAGGTGCAGCCTACCTGGAAATCTTTAATTTCACATGCCAGTGAAAGCAGAAGGAAAGGGAAGCTTTTGCTCACTGCAGGTTCTACTGGAGCATTACCAATGTGCAGTGAGCACATAAAAAGTGTCCTGTCTCCTAGTGTGTGCTCCAGAGCAAGGGCAATGAGATCCCAGAGACTGAGATGAACCTCTCAGGAGACAGGGCAGTCACTTGGTACAGGAAAGAGCACAGCAAGACAAACAGCAGCCAGAACACTGTGCTGAGAGCACAGGGGATAACAGCGCTGAGAGACAGCTCCAGTCAAGTGCTCATGCTAGAGCAGCTGAGAGGTTTTTAAAAGCCAGGAACTCCCCCAGCTTGGTAAGTAATGGTGTCAGGCATGGGGGGCATTTGTTTAGATCCTGAAGGTGCTATTAAGAGAGAAGGAAGAGTAAATATTGAGGGATGATGAATTTCTGTAGTTTACCTTGAACAGGCAAGAAAGAGTAGTGTGAGTTGTAAGAGATCACACCAGTCATTGAGGTTTTTACATGAGCAAAGAACAGTGTAGGACACAGGAATGTGCACATGGCTCACACCTCACAAAGAAGAAAAATCAGAGCCAGAAACTGAGAAACAAATGAAATGACTGCACAGGAAGAGGGAGAGGAGCAGGGCAAGCTGCAGGCAGGTGGAGGATCCCACTGCAAGGTCCAGGAACATCCTGAGGCTGTGCTGGACCAGCCATTCCCTGTCACAGTGCAAAGAAGTAGCAGTGTGGGTGGCAGGGCACAGCAAGGCAGAGCCTACCTGCACCTGGGGCTTTCCTGTAGGTATGAGAACCATGTGGGCTCCTCTCCTTTGGGATACAGGAGGGTTTTTCACGGGATGGACCAGCCACACAACTCCTGATCTTCCTGCTGCACATCCCAACTTCCCTGCCCTTCTCTGAGCCCAGCAGAGATCCCGTGGGCAGCTGGGCATCAGGAAGAGCTGTGCAGGCAGGAGCAAAGCTCTGTGAGGGAATGGGGAGCAAGGGAAGTGAGAGGAAAGCAGCAGCCAGCCATCAGTTCAGCAAAGGGAACATAGTGGGAAGCAGAGAAGTGGGGAGATTTGGGAGAAAGAGAAGGGACCAAGTGGCCATTGACAGAGAACAGAAACAGCCAAATGGCTGCTGCTACATAGTGCTGCAAAGCATTCCCTGGTAGAGGGAACAGAGAGACTGGCTCTGACCTGGGGACACTGGAGAGGACCTCTGACCAGGGCCTAGAGTGACAGGACAAGGGGAAATGGCTGCACACTGACAGAGGGCAGTGCTAGATGGGATATTAGGCAGAAAGTCTTGCCTGTGAGGGTTGTGAGGCCTGGCCATTCTTTGTTTTCTCCAAAAACACCTCTTGGAGGGGGGTGAAAAATTGTTAGTTGTCTCCATGAGATGGAAGCTGAAGGACAGTGATGTCCTCAGTGCAGAGCCCAAGTGCCAGCTGAGGCTCAAGGTCAGTGTTTGAATAACAGATCTCTTGGTCAAACACCACTCATCACTGCAGGGCTCAGCAAAGAGCAGGAACAACAGGTACAGCACAGAACAGAGTGTGGTGTGGGTCAGGTAAAGTGACCTTGGGAACACCAAACCAGCACGGTGGCCTGCAGCTGCTGACAGATACAAACCCCTCTGGCTTGCTCTGTCCATTGCTGCTCCAACCCTTCCAGCCCCGTGGTGGGTGCCAAGAAAAGATTGCTGTGGTTTAACCCCAGCACCACCCAGCCACTTGCCCACCTCTCAGGGAGCTGGGGAATGGGCTGGAAGAGTAAAAGGCAGGAAGCCCTTGAGTCCAGAGAAGTTAAAACAATAATAATAATTTTTTTAAAATAGTGAAAAGGCAAATAGCAAAGAGAGAGAAATAAATCTCAAGACAGACAAGCAATGCAAGATACATGTCAGTGAAGTCACATTATTAAAATAAAGGGTAAAGCACAAGTAGACAGCAATAGGGACTGAGCAAACACTGCCTGCCCCCCACTCAAGGGGCCCAAATATCACCCTCCAGAATCTGGGGGCAGGGAGGCCAGAGCACATCAAAAAGGAGCTGGGGAAGGCAAAAAACTGACCCAGCAGCATCTTTCAAACACTGGAAGCCTTGTCCACAAGAGGGAAACATAAGAGAAAAACTGATCAATTAAATGGAAAATGCTAATATGTAAAAAACCCCCCAAACTCACCCTTTTCCAAATAAGACAGTAATAAAAACTTTTCCCAACTTATCTGGAGCAGGAAGCTTACTGGAGTGTTTCAGGCTGAGATATGAGCAAGGTATATAAGAGAAGCTAAATTCAGTTTCTGTACTGCCAGCTAATAAAGCTTAGCAAGGTTCCCACCCAAAACCTTACTCTTACATGGGAGAGACCTGAGAAATTGCTTCAAACTTAAGAACTAATGCATCAATAAAATCCCACAATAGTAGGAGACGGGCAAAGCTATTCTTGTAATTCAGATTCAACTATATCCATGTCCTTCCTGATATGGTTTGTCCAGGGAGAGCTGTAAAGATTCAATCACTAGAAATCTGAAATATGAGTTAGAAACTCATGCCAGTGCTTTGCCATCCCATGTCTATCTCAGATCTTCCCTATTGTATTTAAGAACCCCAAACACAATACTTAATGTCCTCTACCAAGAGGAATGTCATGAGTGTCCAAAGCCTCTCTAAAACCCAACACATGGTGTGAGACCTTGGCAGCTGAGAAACCAACACACTGAGCTCAGAGGAGAGCAGATGGTTTGATACTCTTCAGTCTTGACCCATTTCTGGTAGATGCTCCTTGTCTTTAGTTTTGCCTGACACACACACACACACACACACACACAGACACAGAGTTTCTGAGGTGAGTGGCTCCTGATCCCTACATCCCATTTCCTTGTCATTCCCTGCCTCTCAGCACCAACTCATCATCCCCATGTTCTCAAAGAGACCCTTCAGGATACCAGTGACTGCTCCATATGGGTCTCTGCACACTCTAAGATGAAGTTCAGGAAAAAAGTAATTTCAGGATATGAAATACATTCTTCAGAGTGGGATGACCTCTTTGGAAGAGCTGCTTGCTACATTGGCAGCAGTGACAGTCACAAACTGGACACTATTACAGAGCCAATGAACAGGAGGAAACAGGCAGCTCAATTCTGCACACAGATTTTTAAAGAGCCTTCAAATAAACCATCAAACGTTTTCCATACTAAGCTGCCACAAGAAAAGCAGGGAGGAGAGATAGGAGCAGTTTTCAGAATGGGGGATGGCCACTGGGAGAGCCCCTTGAAAAGCTATGTTGTTAAACATCTATATAAATTAACAGGAAAAGAGGTCAGTAAACCATGATGGATCACTCAGGATGATCAAAATTAAAGTAAGTTGCAAGATTTAACAGCAGGATCTTGAGCTCTTACATTATACTGGCAGAGCAAATTCTGTAATAATATTAGCAATAATATTTAATAGAAATATTCAGTCATACAAGCAGAGAGAAGCTTTGGACTCCTCTTGACTGGAAAAAAAAAGATATGGAGTTCAAAAGTAAAAGTATTCAGTCATTCTTTGTGTCATGGATACTGCAGTGAAATTATCAGGGAGCAGATTTAACCATATCTTTTTCAAATAATGATTCTATGTAAAATGCACAGTGTAAACAATCACCAAACATAGAAACCTTCTCAAAATGCAATTAGATAAATCTGTGAATAGTTAGCTCATCCAGAAGACTCCACCATGTCTCCAGGATGGAATGGCTGCAATCTCCAGTTTAAGGAACTCTTACAAGGAATGGATCTGCCTGTTTTGATTTTCACTCTTTCCTCAGGCATCCACTAGAACACACTGCCTAGAGGCAATCTCAGGTGATTTTTCTTACCACTTTTTCTTCTGTGACTTTCCTGCCCAGCTTATCCCCCATAAAAACAGCCATTCTCAAAATGTATAAAAGATGGAATACAAATCTGATTTCAATTTCAGGTCAAACCCTGACCTTCCTCCCAGGACCCCAAAGAGTTCAGAACCTCTGCTGATGGTATCTACGAAAGAAAATGCTTCCATCAAGGAGCAGAATTCCTAACAACAGATGGATGTCCCAGGGGTCCCACTGAAGGACAGACAGAGCAGAGTGGATGCAGTTACCTCCGTGTCCATCGTAGACAGAGAACATGGCTGTCTCACTGTCCAGCTCGGGAATGCAGTTGTGGGCATCCTGAAAGAGAAAGCAAAGGTCTGAAACTACAGGGATTGCATTAGACCCACAGAAAATCATAGCAACACAAATTTGTTTGGGTTGGAAAAGCCCTCTGAGCCCAACCATTGCCCCAGCACTGCCAACCCAAAGTGCCACATCCACACTGCTTTTAAACCCTTCTAGGGATGGGGACTCCACCCCTGCCCTGGCCAGCCTGTGCCAGGGCTGGACAAACCTTTCCATGAAGAAATTGCTCACAACAGTCAACCTGAACCTGCCCTGGCACAGCTTGAGACTGCTTCCTCTTCTCCTGTCCATGATCCTCACCTGGCTGCACCCTCCCGTCAAGGAGCTGCACAGAGTGAGAAGGTCCCCCTGATCCTCCTTTTCCCCAGGCTGAACCTTCCCCAGCTCCCTCAGCCACATGCTCCAGACCCTTGCCCAGCTCCATTCCCATCTCTGGGCAAAGCTCAAGGCTCAACACCTCCACAAGCCATGGACAGAGCACAGCCCTTCTCTCCATAAGGGCTCTGTGGAGCAGCCAGCTTTGAGGAAGGCACCCCTGTGATTTTTACAGCCTGAACCCCTTCCCTATGGCAGGCAAACCCACCTTGGCTATTGCAATGCAGAGCCTGGAACAGATGGCCAGGCTGAACCCTTCTCCTAGGCCCTTCCCCTGCCCAGCTAACCCCCAGACATTCCTTCAATCCAGCCCTCCCCACCTGACACATCCCACACTCCTGCGGTCAGGAAGAACGTGTATCCCGTAATATGTTCAACAATGTGATCTTTTCTGTAGTTCACCACCTTCAATGTGCTACAGTTACCCCAAAACACTGGGCTTACTCCAAGACAGCAGTCTCAAATACCTGAATGTGTCCATGCTGCCAGCAATATTCCAAAATTTACACACACACACACACAACTAGACCACAGCCCAGCAACCACCGAGCTCTACTGCTTTTTTAGGTATGAGTCCTTGGATAAGGTCTCCTCACTCTCCAGAGTTGCAGTTTTCTGTAAAAAGAGAACTTTGTTCCTTGCTCAGTAAACAGGAACAGCGAGGTTCTGGGTTTATGCAGCACTCTTTGCAATGGAACAGCTGGCACTGTGATGAAGAGAGCTTCTGAACAGGCAAGTGACCATCTGAGCTCAAAACCAGTAATGACTGAACAGCAATGCAGGAAATTTCCCCAACCCTCACTGGAGAGCAAACGAAAACAGAGATAAACCAAGAACCAGCATTTTAGTGCTCACTTTTCTGAGCACTCACAGAAGCCAGTGAGACAGACAGTGAACCCCAACACAATAACTGGGATAAGCCCCAGGTGACCAAACAGCAGTGTAACTAAAGAGATGCAAATGATGCTGCTGCAGAGGAAACCCAGCACTGGCACCAAAACCAGTCCGTGCTGCCCTTGCTGAGCCCCTCGGGGCCTGTCCTGATCTGTCCCCTCAGCGAGGCCCACACCATGGCACACGGGCAGGGCTGGCACACGGGCAGGGCTGGCACACGGGCAGGGGGGCTCCGGCTCCGGCACCGGGGCTGCGGGCCCTGCCCGGGGGCACAGCCAGGTCCTGGCACTGCCAAGGCCACCAGCGCGGCTCTGAAGCCTCCAGGTGCTGCCAAAGCAGCCAGCCCTGCTCAGGGAGCTGCAGGGACTGACCGCCCTCTCACTGTCATCTCGTGTGCTGGAAGAGCTCACAGAGGTTCCCAAAGTCAGCTCCTGACGCCCTGGGATCCCTCACTCTCCCCAGCTGCCTGAGTGGTTACTGGAACAGTGGTGAAAAACTGTCTGAAACATCAAACACCCAATTCAGCTGAAATGAGCAAGCAAATTAAAAAATTAACCTGAGCACTCATTTAACACATCTCCACATTTTGAACAAAACTTTCAGTTTTTGCAGCAAAGGCTTTTGCCCTAAGCCTGGGAAAGGAGTGAAGTGGGGCCGTTGGTGTCTCACTGGGGGGGAACAGTCAAAGCAGGAGCAGAGTTTGGAGAAGCCCCAGCCAAGCATATCCTGTGCTTCCCACTATATCCCAGAGCACTCCTCTGGACCATAAACCTGACTTTAGCCCTTTTCTCTGTTGCTCCTAGTACCTAACACCATTTGTTTTTGTATCCTTATCCTTGGGGTCTCTCATCTGCCCCAAACATTTCCTAACTCGCAAAGTAACCTCTCTGGACTAAACTAGAGTGTTTCTTCAGAGCCCTGTACGCCCACCTCACTTGAAGGCTCCTAAAACCCAAGGACAAGGTGACAAACAGCTCCTTCACATCCAAAACTCCTGTGTCTTACCAGGTGCACACTCTGACTGGCTTCACCAACACACACAGAACCACAGCAATGAGCACAAACATTTGCTCAGGGCTTTCTCCAAGCCTTGTAGAAGAGAAAACGTGCAACTGAACAGGAAGAGAATGACAAAACAAAACAAGGTAACAAGCAGAACACAGAGCGCTGGAATGCAAGAAAACTGACTGCTCAGCTGTGTGTAAAACACACATTTCTCTCCCAGAAATTCCATTTCTCTCAGGCTCAGAAGCAATCGGCAGCAGGTTCAACTCTGGCCATCTGCTTGTTCTTGGGATAACTCAACTAAACCACATCTACACTGATGGCCTCAGTGCTGCCTGCGCCAGCAGGGACAAACCAGAGGTGCTGGGTAGTGCAGAACCCACACCTGCAGCTGGGGGCCTTGCCCAGCCTCTGCTCAGGTACCAGGGACAGCCCCAGGGAAGTGAAGGCAGAGTCCTGTCCCAGCTGGGGGAGGGCTGAGTGACCCCACCACACCATACACCAGGGTCACTCTGCCCTCCCTCATCCCAGCCCAGCTCCCTGAGACACCCCAGCTCTGTGCACAGGGGTGCTGGGTCCCTGAGACACCCCAGCTCTGTGCACAGGGGTGCTGGGTCCCTCTGACACCCCAGCTCTGTGCACAGGGGTGCTGGGTCCCTCTGACACCCCAGCTCTGTGCACAGGGGTGCTGGATCCCTCACACCCCCCAGCTCTGTGCACAGGGGTGCTGGGTCCCTCACACCCCCCAGCTCTGTGCACAGGGGTGCTGGGTCCCCTCACATCCCCCAGCTCTGTGCACAGGGGTGCTGGGTCCCTCACACACCCCAGCTCTGTGCACAGGGGTGCCAGAGCTGCTTGCACACACGTTAATCCCTTGGAGGTGACACTCAGTGCCCCAGCAATGTCCCTGTGCCACTGGCCAGAAGCACTCAGACCCTGCCAGCCAGGTATACACACATCCTCTGAGGGAATCTCAGGAGCACAGGCACCTGAGTGTGCAGCTCAGCACCAGTTCTGCACCTTCTACCCGAGAAGCAGAGCCCAGGGCTGCACACACACAGAGGAGGAAGCACCTCTGGTCACTGATTTGTCACCTGTGTGACTGCTGTCGCACTCCAAGAGGCAGTGAAATGTCTGACAAAACGGCTTATGGACCTAGATCAGCAAAAATTCAATGTCTGACAGCCTGAACGGGACATCCTCTCCAAAGCAGCCACAGGGCTGCGAAGCAAACCTTGAGAGATGCACCTGGGGTGGCTGCAGGATCAATCCGTACTGAATCCAGCTGTTAGCTGGCTGCCCAAAAGGGAAAACAAAGCCTCACATTACTGGTACTCACAGAGGGTCTGAAGCTCACAGTCCTGCAGGGCCGGCAGCCCCACAGCGCCCTCACACCCACCCAGAGCCTTAAGGGCAGCTCCTGCAGCCTCCTACACCGGGGGCACGTGGGCAAACACCTGGAACCTCAGCCAGGGGTGGGTCTGGGGCAGCTCATCTGCGCACAACGAGCCCGGCAAAGCCAGGACTGGCAACAGGAGACTGAGAGCAGCCGTGAGAATTCTTCCTACGGATTTCCCTATAAATAAATAAAAGCAGGGAGGAAGCACAGCAAGGCACCGACACTTCATTTCAGGGGAGAAAACCAGGCATTTCCCCGGAGAATTTCCCACCTGCTTTCACTCAAACGCTCCTTCCCTTCGTATTTTACCCCGAATTCCTCATTTCTCGCAGGGATTCACCCGGCCGCACGTGTCCCCCACCACTCGGGGGGACTCTCCGGGCAGGAGCCGGAACACGCGGCTGCCGTGCGGGATTCGGCAAGGGCTGAGGCGGCCCCGGGAGCGGCAAAGTGCCCCTGCCGGCCTCGTGAGGGACGCACGGGGTGACCGAGAGCCCTGGACTCCCCGCCGCTGGGGGCAGGAGCCCGAGGAGCGCCGGGCGCGGGCGCGGACGCCGCCGCCCCGCCAGCCTCACCCCCTCACCTCCATGGAGACGCGCCATCCCTGCATGGCGCTGAACCCGAAGTGCAGCGGGCGCGGCCCGAGCCCGGCGCCGTCCCCGGAGCTCTTCACCGTGTTGGGCTGCGACAAGTAGGCGCCCATTGCGGCCGCGGCGGCCTCGGTCGGCGGCGACCGGACCGGACCGGGGGGCGCGGGCGGACTGCGGAGGCGGCGGGACCTCGCACCGGCGGGCGGCGACCGGAAGTCGCGCGGCCGGAAGCTCGGCGGCCGGAAGCGCCGACCATAGAGGCGCGGCTAGAGCGGCACCGCGGCCCGCTCCGCCCCGGGACTACCTACACGGCCCGCAGGCGGCTCCGACCTGCCCTGAGGCTCCTCCGGGGGAACAGCGCACTTGGGACCAGCGGTGCCGCCACCAGCCGGTGCCGCAGGCAGCCGTTCACACAGATAAAACCGCGCAGACTCAGAATTAGTAGAATTATTACCCAGCCTCTCTGTATCAGGGGCCTTTGCGCACACAGCACCTTTTATAGGCTGAGTCACGCCCACCGGCCAATCAGCGACCCCGAGGCCTCCCTCTCGCTATCTCATTGGCTGTTTCACGGGGCTGCCCCGCCCCATTCACGATCCTTCACGGCCCTTCGCGCAGGGCGCCCCCTGCCGTGACGCACAGCGGGGCCCCGCCCGCCGGCCATTGGCGGGTGCTGACGCGCCGCTCGCGGCGCTGATTGGCTGCGGCAGAGGCCCCACCCCGCTCGGCGCGTTACGCAGCGCGGCGGTTGCGGCGGGGCCGTGCTCGGGACCGGGAGGTGCTGCGGGCCCGGTAAGTGCGCGGCTCCCACCCCTCGCCCCCTGCCTCGCCCCGGGACCGGTCGGGTCGGCCGCCGCTGGCAGGCCCGGGCCGCGGCCCCGGCTGACAGGCCCTGCGGGCGCGGCCCGGTCCGGCCCGGTGGGCCCGGCCCGGCCTGGCGCCTCACGGAGTGCGCCTCTCCCGCAGGGTGTGCGACCGCAGCATGTCGGAGGGCGAGTCCAAGCAGGTGCCCAGCAGCGGCTCCGACCCCAAGCCGGAGCCCGCCTCGTCTGGCCCGGGGATGACCTCGGTGTCTGCGCCGGTGACTTCCGCGGCGCCCCCAGAGGAGGAGGAGGAGGAGAGCGAGGACGAGTCCGAGATCCTGGAGGAGTCGCCGTGCGGCCGCTGGCAGAAGCGGCGCGAGGAGGTCAGTGCCGGGAACCGGTTCCCGGAGCCGGGCTGCGGAGGAGCCCGGGCGGGGCCCGGCGGGCGCTCGTCCCGCCTCCCCCCACCTTCCTCCCCAATCCCCGGCCCTCCTGCCACCTGTTCCCGGGACAGCCCGGCCCCGCAGGGGGCCCGCCGCGCTCCCGGGAGGCGGGGAGCCGCGTGGCCCATCTCCAGCCTCCCGGCTGCCGTTTCTCGGCCCGGAGCGTGCGGGCTGGAGCGCGGCCAGGGATGTGTGCCCTGCCGCAGGCCGCTGTCACGGCCAGCTGCTGCTGCTGCGGGGCGGGGAGTGGCTCCGGCCCTCCCGGTGAAAGATTCCCCGATCTTTCTCTCCGGGAGCGGTGAGGAGCAGTGACTGGACAGCTCTGGGTGTTCTCTGGGGAGTGGGTGTACCTGCTGCCGACGTGGCCAGGTACTCGAGCCGGTTCCCCGGGCTCCTCAGCTTTAATGCTAGCTTTGCTTTGTGGTCTGCAGCCAGGATGCAGCACAGTGAGCTCTCACAGCCTCGTTCCTCGGCCTGTGCTGCCCTGCCCGCCCTCAGTGCCTGTGCTGGCAGCGTGCTGTGTCAAGGCACAAGGAGATTAGATCGTGCTGTTTGGGACCTCTCCTTTTTTCCGCTCGTTGCTGGGCTCTGTTTTTCTTCCTGGGGGCTGTCTGCACAGACTGGTTTCTGCTGTGTTCTGGCACGGTGCCTCTCCCCTGGCTGGGCAGGCTGTGCAGCCCTGGCAGGTGCTGACAGCCACACAACGTGCTGCGGCACAAGTGCTGAAGGGGCTTTTCTCAGCCAGCTCTGGCTGAGCACGGGGGCTTGTCTGCTTTGTCCACCACTGCGAAAAGGGGGTGATGAGAGAGTCATTTGTTCTGATGTAAATTTGGAGGTCAGAGTAAGGTCAGGGATTCCCTGCAGTTCTTCACCTTTGCTTGCTGAGGGCTGTCATGGTTTGGTTTAATGTGAGCCAAACGCTGGCTTGGTGTGCTCAGAATGTGCCTGTTCTGGTGTGGGTCTGCAGATTGGTTACAAATGTAGCTTTTACAGGAAAAAAAAGTTTCCTTTTTCTCTTTTTTTTAAGGAAGTATGAATGTCTGGCTGTGTCCTTCACAATATATTCCATACCTGAAGTGCTTTATCTCTTGCTCTGCACTGAAGGGGCACATGCTGGAGAACAAAGCTGGTTTGTTTGTGTTGTCTTTTCAATGTTTTATTTAGTGCTGATCATTTTGACGCAAAGAGACACAGGGTTTTCTGTGCTCTCCTGCACCACAAGTAACATTTGGGAGGCTCTAGTGTTCTCTTTGGATTTCGGTCCGCCCTCAGCAGACGAATGAGATTAATTGACATTTCGGCGTGGCTAAATGATTGTCTTATGGCTTCAGGTTGCCACTGTGGAGGTCGGAGCTCTGCTGTGCCACCAGAGGCTGAGGGATGGGCGTTGGGGCCACAGAACACGTTATTGCTGGGTGATCTGGGTGAGCTCGGGGTTCCTGCTGCTGCTGCTGGAGCTTTCACTCAGCACAGACGAGTGTCTGGCTGGGAGCAGCCTCAGCTGCAGCTGACCCTGCAGTGCAATCCTGCTGTGTCCCTGGATTTCACGTGTGAATTTGTGTCTCAGTCAGCCCCCAGCTTGTGGAGAGGCTTTTGTTGCCTGAACTGCATGACAGCAGACTCTCTTTGCTGCCATAATCATTTGGGCTGATCTGCTCTCCGGAGTAAACTCTGGCACTGCAGCTGTCCTAACCTGGAGTTTATTTGGTGCCACAGCTTTGCTGCGTGTCCCAGAGCAGAGTGCCCTTGTTCCTCAGTCCACACTGGTTATTCCTGTCTGTGCAGTGTGTTAACAGGCTCTTACTCACTGCCGCTCTCAGGGAGATGGTGTTACTCTGTGGAAAAAGCGTTTGCCGACCTTTTCCCAGTGATGCAATCCCGATCTTTTATTATGGCAGTGTCTGCTGGATGTGGGATGAGCTGGCACCGTGGAAACAATGAGACATGATAATCTGGAGAGGAATGGGTGCGCACACATGGTTGAGACAGTGTGTTCTGCCTCTGCTCTGGTACTTCCTATGTGTGACATCCTTTCCTGCTTGCTCCGAGTGCCGTGCGCCGGGTATAGGTTTTGAAATGTAATGGCCTCGAGTTTATTTTATTTTTTTTTTAAGATAGTTTTACCATCCATGAGCGATGCCCTCGCTGCAGCAGAGGTGGAGCTGTGCAGACAGTGCAGGGAGGGGCAGGCTGGCTGTGCGCCGGGGATGTCGCTGCCTGCTTACCGGAACGAGCAGCTCTCGGTGGGACGGTGCCCGCGCCGCCGGTCCCGGAACGGTGGCGGGGGCCAGGACGGCCCGCGCTGGCCTTGCCGGCTCCGCACGCCCGGGCTGCCGCTCCCGATTCGGGGAAAGCGGCCTCAGGCCCTCGCTAGCGCCCCGCGGCCCGTCCGGAACCGGGACCGGCACCGGGACCAGAACCAGGGCCGGTCCCGGGGCACCGCGGGGCGGGGCCGGGAGCCAGGGCGGGGTCCGCGGGGCGGCCTCGCCAGCCAATGGCAGGGGGCGCGGAGCGTTACATCACCGCCTGCGGCTTCCATTGGCTGCGGCTCGCTCTGGCCACGCCCCGGGGCGGCCACACCCTCGGGGCTGCGCCGGGCTCGGGGAGGAGAGCGGGGCCGAGCGGAGCTGAGCCGTGCCCGCTAACGGAAACACACCGGCTGACAAGGGGAAATGCTACGGGGAACAGGAGCGGGGCAGCGCCGGCCCGAGCGGGGCCGAGCGGAGCTGAGCCGTGCCCGCTAACGGAAACACACCGGCTCACAAGGGGAAATGCTGCGGGGAACAGGAGCGGGGCAGCGCCGGCCCGAGCGGGGCCGAGCGGAGCTGAGCCGTGCCCGCTAACGGAAACACGCCGGCTCACAAGGGGAAATGCTGCGGGGAACAGGAGCGGGCGGAGCGCAGCCCTGCAGAAAGGGACCGCAGGGACCAGGTGCTGGGCGGCAGCAGCTCGGCTGGAGCGAGCATGTGCCCTGGCATCGAGAGGGCAAACCTTGTCCAGGCGGGAGCAGCGTGGGACGGCACGGAGCCCCATCCTGGGGCTGTTACACACAGCAGAGCCAGATGTTCATGAGAGGGGATACTCCCTCTGTAGGTATTCCCCCTGGGATCCAGGGCAGGACACCAGGGAACAGCTCCAAGCTTCATCTGGGGAGGCTCAGGCTGGACAAGAGGGATCATTTCCTTACGAGAGGGTCACACCTGCCCCAGGCTTCCTGGAGAGGAGGTCAGTGCCCTGGGCTTGTCCGTGTTTGAGGCATTTGGACAATGCCCAACATGCTGTGACATGGGCCAGCCCTGATTGGGTTGAACAGTGGAACCATGAAATCTGTGGAGGTCCCTTCCAGCTGGCTATTCTGTATTCTATTCCTGCTTAAATTTCAGATATAAAAAAGGATTGAGTGTTGAGTTCATTGATTGTAATTCTTCCTATAAACAGGGACCTTCTGTAGTGCAAAGAGTGTAATTCACATGAAATTTCAGAGTAGTTTTAATAAAATCAAATGCATCTGTGACATTTTTAACTAGGAACCTTTTTTAACAAGATAGAAAATGCTTGTGTTCCCCAAATTCCATTTTTTGTGGAACATGGGGAAGTACGTGTGGTTCCTGCAGTGTTGTGGACTGTGCTGCTTTCCTCCCAGAGCTGAATCTGGCTTTGGGATTGTGCCCACATCCCTGGTTTCTCTCCTGACCAGTGCACAGGTGAGGCTTTGCAGAGTGTCTTGTCCCATGGCTGAAGCACAGGGCAAGGCCATGTGAGGGCAGGGTGGTCACAGGGCTGGTGGGGTCTCCCAGCCTGTGCTTGCTGTCCCTGAAAACCCAACCCCTTTGTTTCTGCTGCCCTGCTGTGACAGGACATTTCCATTTCCTCCTTGCAGGCAGCATGATCATAGCTTACTTTTCTTGGGTTGTCCAAATATCTCGAGAATTATCTGCTGTGCCTCCTAGGAATAGAAACTTCCTAATGGAGCAGGATTGCAGCACCACATTAGCAGGTCAGGTTTAGCCTCCTGAAACTGAGAGCTCCGTGCCTGCTGTCCCTGCTGGAAGCTACGTGGATGACACATAACTGCAGGAAGAGCTGTGCACTGCTGCAGCAGAATCTTTATTTTCAGCCCAGCGTTAATGGCGTTTGGCTTGGCAAGCTCGTGTGAGCGGGAGAGGCTCAGCCCCTCCTAGATGGCCATGTCCTTGGGTTTGCTGTTTGTCAGGGCTGTCTGTTGACCAAGTTTCTCTCTGTACGTGCTCTGGGGAGGAGAACACCGTGTGACTGTGAGCCAAGGCTTTGTAAGAAGTACTTTGTTGGCATCTTTGTAGTGTGCTTTGGAGAGAAGGAGTCCGTGTCACATGTGTGTGGGCACAAGCAGGTCCCCTTTTCGGGGTGTGTGAGTGTGTCTGTCAGGGTGAGGAGGGCAGAGGCCTGGGCCTGGCTGTCTGTTCTGGGGGCTCCTCATGAGGCTCAGCCTGCTCAGGGCGGTGCTGCTCTCGTCCAGTGCTGCTGCGCTCTTCAGCCTGGCACTTAGAGCAGAAGAGGCAGAAAATGGGAGACTGAGCACTGATCTCTGCTTAAATACCTTTACCTTTTCCCAGAGAATGTGCCAGGGTGCTCAGGAGCAGTGGGAGAACCCTGTGCTGTTCTTGCAGCCCTGCTCGTGTCCTGTCCATCATCTGGAAACTTGTCCTGTGCTGTCCTGCACAGGGGCTGGGCACCTGTGCCACGGACTCTGGAGGGTTGAGGGGGATTTTTGGGGTGGCTGAAGGGGACCTTTCAGTTCCTGATAGCCAAGGGTGCCCTTGTGTCTGATTGTTGCTCTGTGGCTCATGTGTTACTAACTCACTTGCGGATCAGCTGCCGGACTTTCCCCTGCTGCGCTTCCCGTGTTCTGCCCCACTTCAGTGGCTGCTGAGATCAAGATGTTCCTTTCTGCCTTATCTCTGGGCACGTGCCTCATGTGTCAGAGTGGCTGTGCATGCTGTGGTTGCCATGTTGAGTAATTGGACAATCCCAATGTTGTTTTTCTGTCTGGGGTTTTTCACCCTGGGGTGAAAGCTGCAGCCCTTCACAGCTTCCCTTGGGGTGGCGTGCAGGCTGTGACAGTGTGATGGGCTGAGTTCCCTGTGGGCCTGGCTGTCAGCTCAGGAGCAGAGCTCAGGGAGCAGAGTTTGACAGTGTGCACGTGAGTCGAGTCTTGCTGTTCTTCAGTGGATACGGAAGTTAAAAAATTCATTTAGGCAGTGCACTGCCATGAGTTTGGTTCTCTTCTTTCTACAGAAGATCTGTCTGTCATTTGGATTGGCACTCCTCAGCTGTTGATGGCTGGATGTTACAGCTGGATTTCAGGCTTACAGATGCTCTTGTAAGAGATGCTGGAACTATCCAATGGTTAGAAAAGAGCTGTGATTCATGAGGACCTGAACTCAGATAGACAGGAACTGAAACACTGGGTCTGCTGCATCTTTATCTCTTTGTTGTCTTCTCACTTCTAGGGGGAGTCTCAGTTGCCTGAATAATTTTTCATTTGAAGGCAGTTGGTTACTTTTGTACCTCTGGATTTACATTTCTTCAAGGGGACAGAGTGCAGGATTCTTGGAGAAAAAATGCTAACAGACTGAGTGTTTGGATTGTGGGATGCTGGAGCCTGATTTTTCTCAGCCTCTGTTGTGACTGGAAAGAAACTTGCTGAGGTAGTAAAAGATAAGCACCAGTCCTCCAAGCAAGCTGGCACTTAGAGGGCTGCCAGCTCCCTGACAGGCTTTGACAATGGGTCTGGTTTTTTTCCAGTTGGTGCAGAAAACTAATGCCATGCTGTAGCTTTTATAGCATTCCTTGACCACAGGGAAGGTATTAAGAAGAAGGGAAATTGTGAAGCCTTTTAACATTTTTATTGGCTCACGTGGGGGCTTCCTGAAAGAAATGAACCCTTGGGAAGTGCCAGAAAGAGCTGAGGGGCACTCCAGGGTGCAGAGGGGGTTGAGCATTTGTCACAGCCCCGTTGTGTCCTTGCTCACAGGCTGTGACAGACAGCTGGCACTCGCTCCTTGCAGCAGTGGCTGGAGCAGGGCTGGCTGGCTGCTGCTCTCCAGAGCTCCTGGGAGGCTGCAGGGGCTGGGCTGCCTGCAGCTGAGCCATGGAGTTCCCTCTGCATTCCTTACAGAGCTGTTCTAAAAATGCCTTGGTCTGCAGCAGCACCAAAGCCTTCCCTGGTTAGCCCTCTGTCTTGGGAAGCCCAGGCGGCCCTCGTGGTGTCCTGACAGCTGCCACAGCTTTGGTGGAGCTCGGGCTGACTGGGGAGAGGCTTCCTGCTGGGCCAGCAGAGGGGAGAGGCTGTGTGCTGGCTCTGACTCCAGATCCTGCCTGCAGGGAGCTGCCTGGCAAATCCTGATAGACACAGACAGCCAGACCTGGGTGAGCCATGGAAGCATGGTGATCTTCATGCATCCCATGGTGATCCCACGGTGCTCTTCAGGCATCCCACGGTGCTCTTCAGGCATCCCATGGTGATCTGACATAGGATGGCAGGACAGCTGTATCCTGTTTCTCTTTACCAGTGCTCAGGAAAAATCCCATTTCAGGCGTCTGGTACCTTCCTCCCAGGCCTTCTTTCTCTGCAGAGTCCAACCCCGAGACCTCTTGTCCCAGCTCTGGCTCATCTGGTGTGAAGGTTGCTTGCAGATGTGTGTGCTTGCCTGTGCACATACACAGAGATTGAGAAGCATGTTGGAAAACAGTCTGAAAAATAGTTTAACAAAAAGACAGTACAGGTGATGGTGACAAGGCTGAGGGCTTGGCTTGACACTTGTCTTGATCGTTCTTTTTGCATACTTTTGGAAGTTCCCTCAAACATCCCATGAATAGTATACCCAAATACTCTTATTCCATTTCAGAATTACTGATAGTCTCACCTTGCAGCCATTTTTACTTCTGACATCTTGTGGCAGACAGCTTTGCCATTTAGAGATGTGTGTCAAGATCAGGTGTTCATGGTCCTGTTTAAAATATGCTGTTTGCTCACCTCATTGCCTGCTTTCTCCAGTATTATCAGAAAACATGAAATAATAACTTTTCATTAGTGTTTCATGCGGCTTCGGGGATTGTTTCCAAGACTGGTACTTCCACAGTATACCAATTATTATGACATTTTCTGTTCAGAGAACTGATCTTTGAACCCCTCCTGCGTGGTTGATGCTGTTCAGAGTTACCTGCAGTGATTTGAAGGTCTCTCTGCCAAGTGAAAGTATCACAGAAGAACAGGATGGGCTATAGCAGACTTTGGAGTTTGTCACATGGAGTTTGTCCTGTCTGGTTTTCCCTCTCTCCTTGGAGTGTCACACTGCTGGCACTCATTCCCAGTGCAGTTACCAGAACCTTCCTGATGAACTGTCTCAATGGGCTTATTCATAGATATTGGGGTTGCTTCCACCCTCCCTTGTTTATTTTGCTGTGCTGTTTCTGTTTCCCCTTGGGAGTTAGGGATGAAGAATCATTGCCTCTTCCTCCTGCCACAGACCAGCTCAGTGTGTCTGAGCCCTTGGAGTCCACTGGATTCCTTGTTTGTTTTGAAGCACCAAGTGAAACTGAGCACTCCTCCCTTTGGTCTTGCATGAGGCAATTGGTATTCATTTCTGGTATGCATTAAATAGGTGGAATGATGCCTCTTTCCCTTTGGGATACTTAGCACTGATGAGGCTGCACCTCAGATCCTGGGGGCACCTCTGGCCCCCCCCCAGCAAGAGAGATATCGAGGGGCTGGAGAGTGTCCAGAGAAAGGAGCAATGTGGGGCTGGAGTGTGTGCAGAGAAAGGAGCAATGGGGGGCTGGAGTGTGTGCAGAGAAGGGGACATTGAGGGGCTGGGGAGTGTCCAGAGAAGGGACATTGAGGGGCTGGGGAGTGTCCAGAGAAGGGATTGGAGCCCCAGGAGGGGCTGGGGGAGCTGGGAAGGGGCTCAGCCTGGAGCAAAGGAGGCTCAGGGGGGACCTTGTGGCTCTGCACAAGTCCCTGCCAGGAGGGGACAGCCAGGGGGGGTCAGGCTCTGCTCCCAGGGAACAGGGACAGGACAAGGGGAAATGGCCTCAGGCTGGGCCAGGGCAGGTTCAGGGTGGGTATTAAGGAAAACTCCTTCCTTAAAGCTATGTCCAGCCTTGGCACAGGCTGAGCAGGGCTGGGGTGCAGTCCCCATCCCTGCAGGGATTTAAAAGCAGCGTGGATGTGGCACTGTGCAGGATGGGTTAGTGGTGGCCTTGGCAGCGTTGGGGGAGTGGCTGGACTCGATGATCTGAGGCTGCTTTTCCAATCTCAGTGACTGTATCCAGAGGAGTGCTGTTTCTATTCAAAGTATCTTGATTCCTGTCATACTTTTGTGCTTTTGTAAACTGCTGATCTGCCTGGGGAGTTTCCTGGTGGGAGTTTGTAATTAGGTCTGTCCTGCAGTGCGTTGTTTAGCCAGAATTGTCAGAGTGCTTTTGGAGAGGCTGGATGGCCACTGGGGACAGCCTGCAGAGCGGCAGTGTGACACAGGCAGGGTGTGACACTGGCACTGGGGGACAGCCTGCAGAGCGGCGCTGTGACACAGGCAGGGTGTGACACTGGCACTGGGGGACAGCCTGCAGAGCGGCGGTGTGACACAGGCAGGGTGTGACACTGGCACTGGGGGACAGCTGCAGAGCGGCGGTGTGACACAGGCAGGGTGTGACACTGGCACTGGGGACAGCCTGTAGAACGGTGATGTGACACAGGCAGGGTGTGACACTGGCACTGGGGGACAGCCCGCAGAGCGGCGGTGTGTGACACAGGCAGGGTGTGACACTGGCACTGGGGGACAGCCTGTAGAACGGTGATGTGACACAGGCAGGGTGTGACACTGGCACTGGGGGACAGCCCGCAGAGCGGCGGTGTGACACAGGCAGGGTGTGACACTGGCACTGGGGGACAGCCTGTAGAACGGTGATGTGACACAGGCAGGGTGTGACAATGGCACTGGGGGACAGCCTGCAGAGCGGTGGTGTGACACAGGCAGGGGGGCACCATGCAGGGGTTCCAGACCTGTCCCTTTCCTGTAGAGCAGATGCAGCCTTGGCTGGCAGGAGGGCTCCAGGCAGGGTGTCCTGGCTCCCAGCAGGGCTCGGCTGTGCAGGCCAGCACAGGGCAGGACCCATGGCAGGTGACAGGGACTCACAGTGTCAGCTTTGGCCTGGGTTTGAGCACAGCAGCTCCTGAGCTGGCGCAGTGAAGGTAGGAGTGAGGGAGAACAACTTCAACACCTGGAGGACTTTCAGCTCTGTCTTTAAACGGTTCAGATGTGTGCCTTGGGTTAACAGACTAACTTCTTGCTGATGTGTTTGATCCTGTTACTTGTTGAGCATGTCTGGAAGAACCAATTACTGTATTGCTGATGGTCAGATTGTCTTTTCCTTACAGTTTAGTTGCTGCATGAGGTGGTCTGTACAGCCAAGGTAATAATCAATACCTTCCTTTCCTTGCTGCTGTTAAATTACACTGGTTATTTTAAATTTCTTGTTGAATTAAAGCCTTTCAGCTTTTCACTACCACGACTGTAATTGCCAAGGCCAATGTGTCAGTTTAATTAAAACATGAAGTAGCATTCTTACTTTGCTTTGTTGGATTTCTTTTCCCTTTGTCTGCAGTGGACCTGACATTCTTCATTGTGTTGCATTCTGGATTAGCCTCAGATCCCAGAGAGCCCTTTTTGTTCAATTTCTGTTGGTAAATTTGCTGCTTTTAGTTTCCCCACAGCTCAAAGCGAAGTTGAGCTCCTCATGGCCCAGCTGCTGGCTCTGGGGGTCTCCTATCTCTAGTCCCAACCATTTCCCAGGTGGTTGGACAGAGCTTTCACATTTCTCTGACTTAAACAAGTGACCAGGGAAACTGGGTAACACATTCATGCTGCTCTGAACCAGACCTGGGGGTTCTTGTGAGAGTGGAGCCTGGTGAGCTGCCACGCCCCAGCTCTTTTCCAATGTGCAAGTCCATTCTGTACTGATACTCTAGTTATTGTGGAGTTTTCCCCAGGTTTTATACCTTTTATCCTTAGATTGTAAATCATCACTGTGCCTTGTGATTTAGGCTGTTGTTATTCTTTTGTTTAATTGACAGTTCATGTGAACTACAGAATGTCTCTCCAAAAGTCTGTGCTCTTTCAGCAGCAGATACACAGATGTTTGAGAGCTATAGAAAAAATATGCATTGGACAATGGAATAACTTTCCAAAGGGAAATTTAACTTCCCGACTTTTTCCCCCTTAGAGCTATTGTGCCACTTCACCCATACTCCTTTAAGTACTTGAAATTCTTGTTGAGTTTCCTTGCCTTTTGCTTGCGTGGACTCGGAGCTGTGTTTGTGCCTCTGCAGTGCAGAGCTGCTTCCTGTGCTGTGCTGCAGAAATTCGGGCTGAGCTGGGCTCAGGACGCTTCCTCCTCCAGAGTGTACAAGCTGCCTGCTCTGGGGCTGTCTGGGACAAACACCAGAGTAATAAATTACCTCAATGCTTTCGTGAGGGTTCAGGATGCTGCTTTGCCGAGCATGGCAAGGGATGTGCAGTAGGGATTTGGCAGGCAGGAGGAGTCTGCTGTTGCCTTTCAGTTGTCTGTCTGCATTTTCCCCCTTTTGCTCTTCTCCCCAAGCTGTTGAATCTCCTGAGGAACAGAATTGCCATGGGTGATGTCAGCTGGGTTTGGTGTCCTGAGTCATATCTGGTGCTCTGGGATATTGCCTATGAGTCACAGAAATCATTTATGCTCAGGGAACTGGGCCAGAAGTGGGAGATGGGACAGGTCCACAGCCCCAGCTGCATTCCTGGGGCAGATTTTCAGCAGTTGCTGGTACTTGAGGATTTACTCAATCCAGTAAAGCCAGATGCCTTTGAGCAAAGGGCCTTTAACTGTTGGACTCCATAATTTAGGTGTTGCTGTGAACAGCCAGCAGGTGGGATGAAGAAGGAGAATCCAAAGGGATGCAGGGGCAGTGGGTGTCAGTGTGGTGGCTGTTACCTTGTCCCTGCACTGCTCACACACACCTGCCTTTCTGCTGCTTTGGGCTTCTTTAACCTTCCCTGAAGTTAAAGCTTTTTGCCATTCAGCTTTAGTAATTGTGCTGGGTGATTTTATGCTGTTGTCATCCCCAAGATATTAATTATTCTAAAATTTGAAGGAATAAATCTTCCATCCTTAATTATTTTTATTCCTTCAGCTTTCTTTAATGATGTAACATAACAGGCCTGGCCTGTTGGTATCAGTGTGTTTATATACATATATATACATTTAAAAAATCAAGTTTTTAGGATCAATATGAACGCCTTCCTAAACCAAATCTCAGTCCTTTCACCCCTCAGTTATGTAGGCAGCTCAAGTGGAAGGAAGTGGGGTGGTTCATACTGGGCTGTCACCCCCTGTGATAATTTTCCATAGCTGTCCTCTGCAGCTCAGGCTCTCCTTGTGTAATTAATTATGGCCTGTACCCCTATTCCTGCCTGTGCCATGCCTTGCAGCTGGCTGCTTGTGTCATTCTCATTTGCTGCTGAGTTTACTGCCAGAGAACTCTGTATCACTGTGATTTTACTGTGCTTGGCACCCTTTGTCCCTGCAGTGTCACCTGCAGTGCCAGAGTATTAAATGCCATTGGGCCTGTTCAGAGTCCCTTGGGAGATCATAAAGAATCCCACCTGTGTTGGTGGCCTGTCCCTCTGTGTTGTCAGGCTATGGAGGGAGTAGAATGGAATATAGTAACTCAGCTGGAATGATGAAATTGGGTAAATTTGATCACGGGAAAGTGGCTGCCAAGGGAGAAGGGATTTTTGAGGGAGCTCTTATATAAGGTGAGAAGTTTCCAGCAGTAGGATGCTGATGGGGTCCCTAGTGAGGGAAGAGAAGGTGACACAATGTGAGAAGGAGGAGCTCTGAAATGTTTTGGAGGTGATAGAAGATGAGTCTGGATTTGCCAGGCAAATCTGCGTTAACGGTACCTCAGGGGGAAGCCTGAGTTCAGGGGGTGTTGGGACAATGCTCTTAGACACAGGGGGGGATCCTTGGGGCTTTCCTGTGCAGGACCAGAATCTGGACTGCAGTGATCCTTGGGGATCTCTTCCAACTCCGTTTGTCCTATGGATCTGTGAAGTGATTCTTGGTGTGTAGTCAGCAGATGGGAACAGTAATGATTGCTGGTTGACAATGAAAAGGTGAATTCTACCTTCTTGTCCTCTCTAAGTGCTTTGAATCCAGTGCAGTGGGATATCCACCATGACTGTGACTGCTGTGTGCCTGTGAAGTTGCCTGCAAAGGCTTTCCAGTAAATGCCATGGATGCTGGATGAAAGAGACCGCGTTCATCTTGGAATGCTGCTACATATCTGAAGAAGAGCAATGTTACAAAGAAAACTTTGCTGCTGGGAGCAGGGTTCACCTCTGATCTCTGCAGCTCTTACAGCCTTATGTCCTCCCACAACCCTTGCCATCCTCGTGCTGGGCTCCAAACTCTCAATCCCCTCGCCTTACCTTGCTGCTTTCTGAGTGCTCATCTGTGTCTTTAATATTCAGTGCGGATGTACTTGTGTTGGGTCAATGTTTACAATTATTAACTAAAGAAATTACTCTCATGATTTCCCTTGTGTCATTGGTTCCCACCTCTGAAGCTTCAGCTTTCCCCTTGTTCCTCACTGCTTTGATTGAGTTTCAGGTGTCATCGCCTTTCAGAGGATTCCTTCACAAAGTTGTATCTGAGTAATTGAGACATTTCTGTATCCCTTTTATGTTGTTGGAGTGGTTTTTTTTGTGGTGGAATGAGCTGCAGGTGTCCTGAACCATGAAAATCTAATATATTGCTGGTGGAAGGCAGCTTTGCTGCAACACAGGGTTTGTGCACGCGAGGTTTTCCCACCAGTGTGCTCAGGACTTGCTGCTCACATGCTCTGCAGTGACTCATGTTTGGGATATGCCCTGCTCCGAGATACATGTGCAGATCCTGTCCTAGAATCCCCATTTAATTAAAAGTTAATGAGCAGAGTTGGTAATTTTCCAGCGAGTGCTGCATGGCAGTGGTCAGGTGTGGCTCACAGGTGTCTCCACCCTTCCCTGCAGGTGAACCAGCGCAATGTCCCGGGCATTGACAGTGCCTACCTGGCCATGGACACCGAGGAAGGCGTGGAGGTTGTCTGGAATGAAGTTCAGTTTTCTGAGCGGAAGAACTTCAAGCTTCAGGAAGTGAGTTGATGTGTCTCCCAACAGGATGGGAGGAGCCTACCCTGCCCTGGCGTGGGATTATGGATACTTTTTGTGTTGATTATTGGCTGGGTCTGGAATGCTGTGCTGTCCAAATGTAGCAAATTTGGCTTAAAGCCTGGCCTGTATAGGAAATGTCCTGGAAGACTGTTGTGCTATTTCCACGAGCCCTTGTGTTCATTTAGACTTGGCAGTCAAACCACTCTCTGTGAGATGCAGTGCAGAAGGAAATGGGGTCCTGCCTGTTCTTAGCATAAGGGCTTGACATACACATTAGTGTTTGAGGGGACCAAGACCCAAGAAGAAAGAAGGATATTTGGTGTGGTCTCTGATATGACATGTTTTTGTCTTTCTGATGTTAAGGAAAAGGTTAAAGCAGTGTTTGACAACTTGATTCAGCTGGATCATCTCAACATTGTGAAGTTCCACAAATACTGGGCTGACGTCAAAGAGAACAAGGCCAGGGTAAGTGCAGCCATCAGGCTGTTGGGTTCTCATTGTTAGGTGATTAACAAGGTGGAGGGTAACTTGTCCTGCTGCCCCACAGGTGATCTTCATCACTGAGTACATGTCTTCAGGGAGCTTGAAACAGTTCCTGAAGAAGACAAAGAAAAACCACAAAACTATGAATGAAAAGGTAACTCTTGTTTTCTGTGTGACCATAACTCTTTAGAGCCATCAGCCCCTGGAAAGCCCTTTCAGCAGAGGATCCCAGAGAGAACTGGTGATAACACATTGCTGCAGCTGCCCTGTGTCCCTGTAACCGAGGTCAGCTGCAGGTTCTCTGGGACAGCAGTTCTGTGCTGGCTGCTTTACTGCCAGCAGCTCTGCAGCTTCTCAGGTGTGGTGTGACAGGCATGGCCCTGTCCAGGTGTGACAGGCATGGCCCTGTCCAGGGGCCCTCACAGGAGGGGGGAAAGGTGTCTGTACACGGGAGACTGGAGGACAGGTGTGTTTCTGGACCCATGGGAGTTTGTAGAAACAAGCTGACCATAGGAGTACTGATTCCTTACACCTGCACTGAGTAAAAGCTGGAGCAGGTATTGCTTCCTACGAGTGGGCTGTGAATCACAGAGCTACAGATTAGCTGATTAGCTCCTTGTGGATGATTTTCTCGTTTTCCTCTTGTATCTGCAGGCATGGAAGCGGTGGTGTACCCAGATCCTCTCTGCTCTCAGGTACGTGGGGTACTGACCTTGAGGTCCCAGCCATTGGGACTCATGTGGCAGTTAAGTACTAGAGAGGTCTCCAGAGTATCCAGCTTTATAATCTGAGTTTCTCCTTGGTCAGGAGGATGTTGCAAAGATGACAGGGAAATCAAGTTCCATGTGAGGGGGCTTAGAAAAACTTCCACAGTGTTGGCAGGCTGCAGGCCTGTTACAGGCAGCGGATTCATGGATATTGAGGCATGGTGTTATTAGATGTGTGTGTACATTTCTTGATGGTGCAGCCATCTGAGTGCAATACAGCTGAGTAGATTGTGGTGTGGGTTTTAAAAACTCTTTTCCACCTGGGCTAGAGTTGGTGAGTAGTTAATTAGAACCTTAGAAAAACAATAGCCTGGATGACAGAGCATGGCTTGCACTCCATAGAGGAAACTCTGGTGCCACTTGGCTAAATTACAGCTATTGGTGAATAGTTTGGGTTCTAATAAGCTTCTGAGAGCTTACTGTCCTCATTTGTGCTAGCTGCTAACATAAACCCAAGCAGAGTGAGGTGCAAAACCAGAGTGTTCCTGGGACCCAGCACTGAAAAGCTTTATTTGTGCCTGCTGACAAACATGCCCAGTTGTGTGTGTAAAGCATTAAGTGCCCCTTTGAGTAGGGACAGACTAAGGCTCTGATATTTTTGTTATAAAAATAAAATTGTGACCCTTTTAGAATCCACTCAGCAGTACTGGGTTGGATGAAATCGTGTCTTTACCTCTAGTACCCTGAGTTTCTTGGGAACTGATAGGAGAAAGCTTTCTCTTCCCCTCTGCCATGTTCTGGAGATTTGTTAGAGACAATTCCTGTTTGTTCCTGGTTCTCAGCCAGAGGCTGATGTACAGTCATGGAATTGTATCTCACAGCTGCTGTAAATCCCTGGCATGTGCCCTTTGCTCTCCTGTTCTCTTCTGATGTTTCTTGACGTGGGAGGGTGTGAAGGAAGGGGTTCAAGGCCTTGACCAGTGCTCTGTTCTGCATCTGCAGCTACCTCCACTCCTGTGATCCTCCCATCATCCATGGCAACCTGACCTGTGACACCATCTTCATCCAGCACAACGGGCTGATCAAAATCGGGTCAGGTAATGCTTGCTGGGGGTGCCCCTGCCTTATCACAGACTGCCCAAACAGAGAAAGGCACCTGCTCCTTTCCAGGCTCCCTGGCACAGTAGGCATGTGTGTACATGTGCTTCTCCACCTCCACATCAGATGTGCCAGAGACTGGGAGCAGAATTCACTGCTGATTGGACCCTTGTCAGGTGCAGGAGTGACTCTTCTTTAGCCTCTTCTTTAGCTTTTTGTCTCAAGGGGTTGACACAGGAAATGATGCTGAAACTTGGAGGTTTTGTAAGCACATAATCTGTGGGTTCATCTGCTCTGCAGATTTTCATGTTGATACACAGAGTTCTTCTCCCAGCACTGTGGAGCTTTGGGAGCTGCCTGGGGAGCTGTGTTCATGCAGCCACAAGAGTGCTGCTTGTAGCAGCCTGTGTTTATAATAAAGTGGACAGACTGGCAGCAGCGAGTGGCTTATCCAGCATGCCATTATCCCATAGGATAATGGGCCTGCCTTCAGGCTGCTGAGCTGCCCTCAGCCTGTTTGGCACACAGGTGCCCTGCTGGAGCAGCCACCCTGTGCCAAAATGGTTTATTTCATAAGTGAGCAGTGATGTTCCTGGCAGTGCAGAGCATCCTTGCATGCTCTGGTTTTTCCTGCTGTTCCCATGTCTCTAAAAATCTGTCTACAGTCAGGATGCATTATTTCACACCTTGACATGACCTTTCAAGGGACAGCTTTGCTACCTGTTGTTCAACTTCGGCAAGTATTCTCGATCTGAGGAATAGGTCTCTGCTTTCCTGGAGCTATTGTCTGTGTGAGTTCTGCTTTGATGTGGAGGGTACAGGGAAGGATGCTCTGCATCACCTGCCTTCCAGAAATAGCCTCTCCAGCAGCTGCAGACCTGTGGCTTTTCTTCCCATCAAAGAACTCCTGTGTTGTTGTTTTGTTCCAGAGCTGGGGTAGCAGGTTTGTGCTTGTACCAGGGAGATAGGATCGTGGCAGAGGGAGCGCTCTGCTCCTGACCTGCCTGTAAACTTGGGGACATGCTCCTCACACAAGCTGATGTCATCATGTCATCATACAGACTTTATTGTGTTTTCCTGACTTTGTCCAAGTGGGAGAGATTTCCAAGAGTGAGTACATCTAGTGCCTGTATGCTGGCAAACTCCCTGGCATTCAGTTCAGACTGATGGGAAGACTTGAGTACTCAAGAAATTCCCTTTTTTAGTTTAGTTTCAAGGTACCATGCAGCTGCCATGTTTCTGCAGGGCAGCCAGTGCTGTCTGTAAAAGCAAACCCATGGAGCTGGCATTGCAGCCACGGCTTTCACCACAGGGAGATCCTGTGGCTCTTCAGACCTGCCATTCCCAGAGTGTGCAGCTCCAGGGCTGCTGTTCACAGGCTGTGTGGGAAGGTGGCTCTTCAGCTGTGGGTGAATGGTGGCCTCAGCACTGTTACACCTTGGCTCCCTTCAGTTTCACAAAGCTTTGCTGCTGTCAGGTGCAGCAGGAGGGAAGTGTGTGTGCTCGTGCCAGGAGAAGTGGGTGTCTGTGCTGTTCCAGCTGCAGGATGTGCTGCAGTGTGGCTGCAGCTGCAGTGCTCATGTGCTGCTGTTCCTGACCTCTCTGCTCCACAGCTGTGGACTGCCTGCCTCACCTCACATTCAGGAGTGAAGTAATTTATCTAAAAGATTCTGGTCCTTTCCTAAATAAAAAAGGAAGTGATTGCAAGTGGGCTTGTGATCAAAAGAAGGATTCTCCAGATGACAAAGCTGCGGCTCCAGTGCAGGCTGGAATTAGAGTTGGCAGTGTTGCAGGATGTATTCCTATTCCTGCAATGCCCACCCAACCAGAAAAGGCAAAGCTGCGTCCCCAGGACTGCTGGTTGTGTTGGAGCTCGAGCCTTTCTCCCTGGCACTGCTGCCTCTGCAGTGCCACATGGCCTGGAACAGCAGCTGCTCCAGGGTCACTGACAATGCCAGGCTCATGTTTGCTGCTTCCTGTCCTTGTTCTGTACAGCTGGCTGCTATCTGAGCACTTCCCTGTGTTCACTTAAAGCAGCAGGACAGTAATTTCTGTGGATTTATGGGGAACAAGGATTCAGTGCACTATGAGCTGTGCTTTGGTGCTGTCTCTGTCCCCAGTACTGTGCTGGATGCTGCTCCCCAAGTTCCTCTCCCTGTGGCTTTGGCAAAGAGAATACTTGCTGAATGTGGGACAAAAACCTGGCTAGGGCAGCTGCTGGTGTGCACTGCAGGACATCCTGCTGTCTGCTGGGGCAGGGCGTGCCAGGAGAGCAGCACCACGTTGGAAATGCCTGATGGTGTCCCTGTGACACTCGTTCAGGGTGGGAACAGCCCTTTGCTCCTTGCTGCTCCCTCAGAGGCAGGAGCACGTGCACTGGCTGCACTGGTCACTGCTTCTCTGTTGGGCATGTAAATCTGTGTGCTGGGGGTCAGCTGTGGGAGAAAAAGGGAGTGGGAAGGAGGAAAGATTTTGCATAATGCTTAAATGCAAAAGACATCCATAATCCATTCATTTGCTAATGTTTTATTCTCCAGTTCCATAAAGCACAGAGTTTATAGGTTTAAGGAGAATGTTTCAAATGAATGGAGAGCTTCAGAGAACTCGTGATGAGGATAGGAAAGACACTCACAGCTCTTAACCTTGCCACTGGTATTCCCAGAGACTGGAATGCCCCACCTGCTTTGTGGAGCTGTGGTCAGATGAAAGCATTCCTTGTGATAAGTCCCAGTTGTGCCCTGTGTGCTGTTCCCAGAGCCCAGGGGCAGCACCTGGTGCCTCCGTGGGTGTCTGTGCTGGCTGACAGGGGCATGTGCTGCCAGGTGTGTTCTGGGGCTGCAGCTGCTCTCAGTGTGGGAAGAACAGTGTGTACACCCAGGGTGTTCACACAGTGTGCCTGGTGCTGCTGCCTGCTCCTGTTGGCATTGCTGGGAGCTGTTCCTGGAATTCCCACTGGCAGCGTAAGAACAATTCACAGGTGGAAAGAAGAGATGTGTTTGAATTAAAACCCTTTTGGGCAGCTCTGGGAGTGCCCCAGCAGAAGGGAGGCCTCAGGCTGGAGGGTCTCAGTGTCCTCTGATGCTCCTGAGACATGGCAGTGTGTCAGCATCTGCTGAGTGAGACCCCGATGGGGCACAGAGGAGGCTCGTGGAGTGCAGTGCAGATTTGCCCCTTGTGCCCCCAGGCCTTGCTGCTGTGTGTCTCTCCTGGCTGCACCACCCCTGACCCGAGCCTCAGTCTGTTTAGTTGTGTCTGCTCAGGGTCTGCCCTCAGTTCCAGGCCATGGGGCAGGACTCTTAGGGGTATTAGCTCTGCTGTGGCATCGTGTGGCCAGGTGTGGAAGTGTGGGTTCTCCCGCTGAGATCTGTGGCCAGAAGCTACTGGGATGTAGAGAAACGGAGTTCTCTGCTGAAGGGGTGGGGTGGGTGGGACTGTAGGACACTCCCAGAAGAACAGAATTTCTGGCTTCTTGGTCTCAGTCAGCCATGATCTTCTGCTTGGTCAGAGATGCCTTGTGTCCCCTGCCCAGTCTGGTTCTCAGGTAGAAGCCCTGATGTTCCTTAGGTAAACTTATTTGAAGAGGTGGCTGGAGGCAGGGCCCGGTGCTCAGTCCTGTCCCTGTGTGCCCTGACTCTGACCCAGCTGTCTCTATGGATGTAAGTGCTTTGCTGTTCACCAACTCATTGACTTTATCTCGTTTTACTTCCCGCTCACGGGCTGCTCTGTTACAACAGTCTTTCATAGGATATTTGCTAATGGTGAGCAAACTTCTCCGCTCCTGTGATGTGACTCCACTTATGTCATGTACATGATTTTATCTCTGTGTGTATCTGTATATATATATTTATATATATATGTGTGTGTATCTATATTTGTAACACACAGACATACACACTGATGTATTTACAGTGTTCCCTTGCTATAAGGCTGTGTGTAAAACTGTTTGGCTTAGGTGTATCCTGCTTGGAGAGCTCATGTTCTGTGCTGGGATGCAAACAGTTCCTTGTGCTCTTGGCCAGAGCCTTACAGAGAGGGAGCACTGCCCTTTGTGAAGTCTCCTGGTTGTTAGTTTTCTCCCTCTCCATGTTCTTAGCGTGTGCTAGTCCACGGGCCCCGTGCATGCCAGCTCCTGCATGTCAACAAGCCATGCCATGTTCTGAGCTCTTCCCAGCTGAGCTTCCCACGTCCATTAGGCTCTTCCCTGCTGCTGCTCTGCTGCCCTTGGCTGGGGCCCAGCCCCGGACTAGCCCCCACTGTGTGCTTGGCTATCCGATTGCTTGCTTGTAGTTTGAACTCCTTAGATGTGTTGGTTTTAAGATGAATGTTTCAGTGAATGTGTCTGGCTCCTGATGGCCAGATCCCTCCTGCCCCAAATGAGTCCCTGGATTGAAGTAAGCTTGGCTATTGATGTTTCCCCAGATAAATCTCTGGTTTTGGGGAGATCTGTGAATATGAGGAGGGAGTTGGGCTGGTGGGAGCCAGAGAAGGATTCGAGTGCTGCAATTTGTAACCCTATTGCATAGAACACCATGTTTACATTTAAAATAATGATTTATTTTATTTTTTGCCATCAGGGTTAATCTCAATGGTTAGAGTTTGTTTCTCCTGAGTTGGGAACCTACCAAGCATCAGCTGAAGTGGTGGAAAGGGCAAGGGCCTGACCAGGTGGGCTCAGTGCCTCCCAGGCTGGTGGGAGGATGTGCTGTGCCACCCTGCATTGCCAGCGGGGCAGAGGCTCCTGGAAGGCTCAGTCTTGGATCTGGTGTGGCTGACGGGATGGGGATGTGGTCAGGGCTGGAGGCCTGAGGAGGGCAGGTGTCCCTGGGGATGGCTGCAGGGTGGCAGAGCAGCAGCCAGAGAACTGGCCCAGGAACGAGCCCACAGAGCGGGAGCCTGGCTGAGCCTGGGCTGGGCTGGGCCTGAGCCTGGGCCTGAGCCTGGGCCTGAGCCTGAGCCTGAGCCTGAGCCTGAGCCTGAGCCTGAGCCTGAGCCTGAGCCTGAGCCTGAGCCTGGGCTGGGCCTGAGCCTGAGCCTGAGCCTGGGCTGGGCCTGAGCCTGAGCCTGAGCCTGAGCCTGGGCTGGGCCTGAGCCTGAGCCTGAGCCTGGGCTGGGCCTGAGCCTGAGCCTGAGCCTGAGCCTGAGCCTGGGCTGAGCTGAGCCTGGGCTGGGCTGGGCTGAGCCTGAGCCTGAGCTGAGCCTGGGCTGGGCTGAGCCTGGGCTGGGCTGGGCTGGGCTGAGCCTGAGCCTGAGCTGAGCCTGGGCTAAACTAAGCCTGAGCCTGAGCCTGAGCTGAGCCTGGGCTGAGCCTGAGCCTGAGCCTGAGCTGCGCCTGGGCTGAGCCAGGCTGAGGGCAGCAAGGCTGAGGGCTGGCCAGCCCCTCGTCCAGAATCAGGCTCCGCTGTGAGCAGAACCAAAGCCCTGGTTCTAGAAGGACAGGAGAAGCCTGGACGAGCGCTCTGCAGGCACGAGGAAATGCTGTGGTGCCTCACCTGTGCTGGGACAGCATCAGATGGCCTTGGAACACTGAGCTTTCCTGATTGTGAACTTGTTCTAACACTCTGTTGTACCAGGAGGTACTGTGAGAGCTGGGGATCTTGAGCAGTGATTTGTGTTTGAAAACACTAAATCTAGGGTGAAAGGCTCCTTTTTTGCTTGAGCATTGAGCTGATGAGGCTGTGAGTGACATGCTTTCATAACTAATCTTATTTTAGTCATCACTTCACGCCCTTGGATTTTGTTGCCTGATCTTTAAATGCCATGCTGGTTTCAACATTCTTAACAGACACCTGAGGTGATGCAGAAATAAGAGGTTGGTAGGATATCTTGGATCTGGCTTTTTTATTTTTTCAACTATGGCACGTGTGGTTTTAAAAGGAAAATAATGGATAATTTAAGTCATCAGACATAGAAAAACGTGCCATAAAAATGGCATGTTAGCACTGATTTAGGAAAATGTAACATGAATAGATGTAGTTTAGCTTGTCTAACTGTACAGTTTTGTGTGTGAGTCAAGCACATTGTCAGTCAAGCCAAACATTTCTGATTCCTTAGAAACTTGGCAAAACTAAGGCAGAAATTCATAATAAGATTTTTCTGTGACTACAGGTGCTGCTGGGAAAGAGATTGGGCAAGGAAATCATTTTGAGTTGAACTTTTGTCTAGAAGAAAGTTCAAGGTTGGATCCAGGCAACTTTTTTTTGGGGGGGTGGTTTTTCTTTTAAAGGTTTGGCTGCCGTGGGTCTGTGTTGTCTGTGAAACTGTTGGTGTAAAAGCCTGTCTCCAAGTGAGGGCTCTTCTCATTTGGCTTGTTCCTGAGAAGCTGTTGAACAAACTGGGTTGAATAGCATGAGGCTGATTTTAATGGTAATGGTACAACGATGGAATTGTGATGCTGTAGCTGCTGCTGTGGTTACTGGAGTGGCAGAAACAGTTCCAGAGAGCTGCCCTGGGTTTTTCTGTGAGCACAGAGTTAAAGTAGGAGGGGCAGCCATGGGTGAATGGCAGTCCATGGGTTCTGTCCTGCTGGAGGTTCCAGCTGCCTCCTGTGTTCGGGGTGTGTGTGTGTCTGGGGGAGGGTGGTGGCATTTTTAAGGTCCAGTTTAGTGGGAGGAGCTGGTGACCTTGGTGGCCTTGTGGCAAAGATTCTCTTCCTTCTATGCTGTGATAGTAATAAACTCATTTCTATTTTGCAGAAGGTTTAAAAGCCAGCTCTTGCTCCTAGTACTTGTTTCCCTAGCTCAGAGTACCCTCTGTGTGCTGCTGTGACTGACCTCATCCATGAAAACACCAGAAAACTATGGTCATCTAGACTGGTTGTTGTTTTCAGTTAAGTAAGATATTTTAAAAGGTTTAAATGTCTCTGTTTAGTGCTCCAGGTTATGGAACATCAATTTTCTGAGGTCATTGTTATTTCTGTGTTGCACTGAGGGCATTGCTGCTTCAGTTTTGTTCAGCTCTGTTTTTTCTCTGCCTTTATGTGACTTTCCCAGTGGGCATGGGGATGTGAATTGTAGTCCTCCAGGTCTTCATTCACCCATTCTCATATTAGCACAGCAGTTTCAGGTGTCTCTTCCTTCCAGGGCCCTTGGCTTGAAGGCTTTGTGAACCTCAGCAGTTCAGGAAGCTCCTTGGTGCCAGTTCTGAAAAGATCACTCAGACACCAAGAAGCAGGGGCAGCCTGTGGTGGCTGGCTGTGCCTGAGCAGGGGTGAGCTGTCTTCTCTAGAGGTCCCTCCCAGCCTGGGCAGGTTTGTGGGTTAGGTCTGGAGCTGTGTGGGCCAAGCAGTGTTGGCACTCTGGCACCTGCTCCCAAGGGTGAGCTTTGCTGTTGGTTAAACCTCCCAAGGTCCCTTTGGCACGTTGTGGAACAATGATAATCAAAGATGGGGAGTTTGAAATTTGGGAAAGTTGTACTTGAAATTCTTGATCTTGTGGGCCCTAGTTGCATTGTAGAGTGTACATTTATATTGGTTCAGTCCCTGCTTCTGTTAAGCAGAGCTGCTCACAGCAGAAGATCATCTCCACAGTGGTGTTTCTGAGGACTTGTTTTCTAGTGCACGTCTGTCTCCTGGGAGCAGATGGCTCCTCCGGAGTAGCTCGGTCTGTAGCATTCAGTGAATGTCTGTTCTTGTTTTTTCTGATTGCTTGTAATTCTTGTGCTGTGATGTGGACATGTATATCTTTTTCATAGCAATATTGTATTGGTGTAGCCCAAACAGGGGTTTGTTTGCATGGTCAGTGAAACCTTCATTCTTCTGGTCTAGAATGTGGAACTTGGTTTTGGGCACAGATTGCAGATCTCCCAACACACTTTGTTAGGGATGAAGTTTTTGTGGCATGAATTCTTCCAGCTAAAGTGCCAATAAGCTCCTAAGTCACTGTTTAAGAGCCTGCATGCAGCCAAGATTGACAGGTACTAATCTTACAGCTCTTTTTTATCTGTTCTTGTTTTTCCTGCTCTGCTTCTACTTTCTGCTTCCATGTAATGGATGTGGTCAGACACGTCAACTTAGAACTCTTAAGTAATCTTTTAAATGTAAAAATACCACTTGCTGCTTCATGAGCAATGTGACACAGTGTGATCCTGTCCCTCTGTGGCTCACTGACAGGAGTGTGTGCCCTGGCCCTAGGAGCGAGTAGCGGATGATGCCCTGGGCTGCATTAGGCAAAACATTGCCAGAGGAAGGAGGGGATGGTCCTGGCTCTCTGCTCAGTGCAGCCCCCTTGTAGATCCGGGCCCAGTGCTGGGTGCCCAGGACACGAGAGACAGGGACGGGGACAGGCTGGGGACAGCCCCGAGCAGCCTGTGATGTGTGACACCTGCAGGGAGGGCTCTCAGGTGAGCCCCGGTGTGTGTGACACCTGCAGGGAGGGCTCTCAGGTGAGCCCCGGTGTGTGTGACACCTGCAGGGAGGGCTGTGCAGGGAGGGCTGCTGGAGGTGAGCCCCGGTGTGACACCTGCAGGGAGGGCTGTGCAGGTGAGCGGTGTGCTCTCAGGTGAGCCCCGGTGTACCGGCGGTGTGCTCTCAGGTGAGCCCCACACTGCAGGGAGGGGCAGGTGAGCCCCGTGTGTCTGTCAGGTGAGACACCTGCGCTGTGTGACACCTGCAGGGGGGGCTCTCAGGTGAGCCCCGGTGTGTGTGACACCTCCGGAGAGGGCTCTGCAGGTGAACTGTGCACTCCCAGGGACGGGAGCACAGGCCACAGCACAGGCTGGAGCCCCGATGGTCCCTGTGGACCCCAGGCTTTCTCAGTGTGGTGGTGGCACAAGCACAGGTTGCCCAAGGCAGGGATGGAGTCTCCATTCCTGGAGTTACCCATTCAGACATGGTCCTGGGCAACCAGCTCTGGGTGTCCCTGCTGGAGCAGGGCTGTTGGACAAGGTGACCTCTGCAGGTCTCTTCCCACAAGAGCCATGCCATGATTTTGATTCTGTGTTAATTTCTTTGGCGAGCAGCCTTCTCCAGTTTTGTGTGACATTAACTCTGTCTTGCCAGTAGCGCTGATGCTGCTCCAGCAGTGTTTTCTCTGGAGGGAGCCATGGGCAGTGCTTTAGCAGAGGTTGGTTTCCTGCTGTGAAGCCACGTCAGTAAATGTGTGCATATGTGTGTAAGCTTTATCTGCACTGGGAACAGTGTGTGGTGAACTTTTCATACACTGAATCTATTTGCTCCCTCAGCTAATGATACTCAACTCCCAAAAATAATAAAATGCTGTTCCTTCTGGTGACTCAGTGTTGCAAATATTTTGCAAACACTGTTTGCAATCCCTGATACAGATCTGAGGGCTGTAGGGAGCTTTTATTCTGTGATCAGCATAAATATGACACTTCTTCCTGTTTGACTCCTTGTTTAATGGCTGTATGCTTCTTTTTATGCCAAATAACTTCCTAGTTCCTTATTTTCTGGGCCTTGCTCTCCCTAATAAAAAAGCTTTTGTCATGGCTGTGTGCAGAGAAAGGAAACTCTAACGTCGTGGGTTTGTGCAGCCTTGTACCCTGTTGCAGGAGTGGAAGTGCCTGAGGCATATGAGTGCTGGGGATAATAATGTGGCCTCACACCTCTCCTGCCCTGTGGTCACCCCTTCACAGCTGCACAGGGTGGTCTTGGGGTCAGGTGATAGTTTTTAGGTCCCTGGTGGTACAATCCCATTGCTGGGTTGCACAGCGAGCCTGGGACAATCTCAGAGATCAGTTGTTGATCCTTTCCCTGACACTGCTTCCCCCTGCTTTCTGTTGGCCAGGGCGCTGGCCCTTGGCTGAGGAGGGCAGTCCTGTTCTGCTCTGCTTGCTCACAAGAACCCAAACAGCTCAGGGGCTGCTGCAGGAGGTGAGCAGGGCTGTGGGACAGGAGATCTTCTCTGTCTGCAAGGGGAAGTTCTGAATGCAGAATAAAGGCAGAGATAGGGTGTGAGATGGACACTGCACAGGAGGGAAGTGTCCTCTGCAGCCTGGAGTGTTCCAGAGCAGGGCTGGATGCCCAGGCAGCTCTGCTAAACCTGCTGTGGGCACGGCTAGGAAGGAGAGCCACCATTGCCTCCTTGGCTGGCACTGCTAGCAACCAGGGGGCACACAGGCTGCCCACTTACTCTGGCCAACTCCTTTTGCACATTCTTGAGGGTTTGAGAAGTCTGACCAGCTACAGCATGTTCCTGTAGGAGTGCCCATTGAGTGCCCAGATTGAGTTCAGCTTGTCAAAGACAGGTTGCTTGCCCTACCCTCTGCTGTGCTTCACACCTCTTCCTATCACCTGTCCTGCTCAGACACTGGATTTGGCCGAACCTTTTTCTAAAATTCATCTCTGATGGTGATTGTCCAGGGTGGGACATGGGACTGTGGACATGGGACTGTGGCACTGGGCACATTCCAGCGTGACAGTAGAGCTTCAAATGGGTGGTGGCTCTGTGCTCCCTGCTCACCTCAGTGTTTCTCCCTGGCAGACAGTTGCTTAGTTTCAGAGAGTTGTTTTCACCTCTGCAGAGGTGGCTGTCCCAAAAGCTTATCGTTCATGGGGGTCCATACTTATGCTCTGCTCACTGTTCTTGTGGCTGCAAGTTACTTCCTCCCCATAGCTGCGAGTGGTTTGTGGAGGTGCTGGCTGCTGGGAGGTTCTGCTGTCTGGGTGGTCACCTCCCGTCCCTCAGCAGCTTGGCTTGATTCTTGTCTGGAGGTGCTTTGGCACCAGCATCCTCCTGAAACATGGAAGAGTTTCATGGTAGGTCCATCCTCCCTGAACTCCGAGGTGGTGACCAACTGCAGTGACCTTGGCACCTCTGGCTGTTCCTCAGGCTGCTGTTCTGAACGAGTGACTTGCTTGTGACAAATGCTATGGATCTGTTTGAAGTCGGGCATTTCTGCTGGGAGTTGTTCCCACCTTGTCCTCCTGGCAGGCAGCAGTTGTGGTCTCCAGGTTTGCCCTTGGAGAGTGGTGCTAAGCTGCCAAGGAAACAGTGCAGGAATGTATTGGGTCGGGGCAGGTGGCAAGAGATGAAGGCTGTGAAGACTCACCTTAATGCCACCATTCTGCCCCTTTGGGCAGCAAGGGCCTGGAGCTGCAGGCGTTCCCTGGGATTTCATCAGGGATGGGATGTGGTTTCTTGTATCCTAAGCATTCCTGGTTTTCTTCTAGTGGCGCCGGACACAATTAACAACCACGTAAAGACCTGTCGTGAGGAGCAGAAGAACCTGCACTTCTTTGCCCCAGAATATGGAGGTATGCTGTGGCTGTGGCTGCAAGCTGGGGATTTTTTGTCCTTACTGATGCTTCCAAGCTGTCCTGCACCTTGTTCTCAGTTCCAGGCTCCTGACAGATGCCACATTAACAGTTCTGAGCCATTTGCCTGCTGAAATGCTTCAGCTCCTCTGTTCTTTGGTAGCAGAGGAGGGAGAAGCTGCAGGACTGTCCCAGCCTGGTGCAGGGTGGTGCTGGTGCGTGCAGAGCTGACTGATAACAATGCTATTTCTGTGTTACAGAAGTTGCCAATGTCACCACTGCTGTGGACATCTACTCCTTTGGGATGTGTGCACTGGAGGTGAGTGTCAAACGTGGACTTTGGGATGGAGATGATGAATCTGAGGAGAGAGAGAGGTCTGGAAGGGCTGTGGCCACGGGTGGGTTTGCTCAGTGACAAGTGTGTTTTGTTCTCAGAGCCAAGTGCACTTTGCCTTGGAGGGATCCCTATGGAGGCTCCCCCAAGTGCCTCACTAAGGAGTAAATGGCTCAGGGGTCTGCAGTTCTTCTCAAATTCCTAACGGGTAATGAATTACTTAGTGGGTCTTGGCCAGTCCTGAGGTCACACTCATTGGCTGGAGGGAATAGTCCCTGCTGCAGACTGTTATGTAGTGTCCATGTATGTGACCACTGCCTGGGCTGTTTGGGGCAGGGGACAGCTGTAGTCTGTCACTTTGTCTGGGCCAGCCTGTGCCCAGCTGATGGAGGTGCTGGTTGCAGTCAATGTGAGTCTGACATACCTGGTCGTAGCAGCTTCGTGCTTCCTCTGTCTTTGCAGTCAGTAGGTCCAAGTCCAGGTAATGGGAGCTGTTGTTAGGAGTATTTTCTGAGAGGAATTGTCAGAAAGAGCCAGCACAAGGAACCCTCAACCTGTGCTGCACATTCCATTAGTGAAGCAGGAAGAGAACTGTGGAAAGACACAACTTTTAGGAAACAAAACTGAAGCTGAATGCAGAGACACTCCCTGCAATATTTTCCACCTTTTCCTAGCTGGGAATGAGTGTCTGTGTAGTTGGCTGGACCCCATTCTTGATGTGTTGTGTGCTTGCTCTTGTTCTGCAATGCAGAGCTATTCACATAGCCAGAAGGGACCCTGGCAGTGATCCAGTCACTGCTTCATTATGGAATTACCAAACAGAGCAACAGGCCAATGGATCACGGGGTTCAAAAAGGAGACACTTACTGTCCAGGTTGTTGCTGGCAGAGTTCCCAGGGCTCCCTGGCAGTCTCGGGGTACCAGGAGCAAGCTGTTGCAATGAGGCAGCCATTCTCTCTGTCTCTTTAAATGTGACCTTAAGTACCCCCAAACAGCCTGGCTGTGGTGATCTCATGCTTGGCAGTGGTCTCCTTGAGCCTGTCTGCTCTGCAGCCTGTCACTGCCAGTGGCGTCTGATGCTCAGCTCTGTGTTTGCAGATGGCAGTGCTGGAGATCCAGGGCAACGGGGAGTCCTCCTACGTGCCGCAGGAAGCCATCAACAGTGCCATCCAGCTGCTGGAGGACCCCCTGCAGCGGGTGAGCCACGGCCTCGGTGCTGCTGCTGCTGCTGCTGCTGCTCGTGGTCTCACGCAGGTTTTTTCTCTAGGAGTTCATTCAGAAGTGTCTGGAACAGGACCCTGGCAGGCGCCCCACGGCCCGGGAGCTGCTGTTCCACCAGGCGCTGTTTGAGGTGCCCTCGCTGAAGCTCCTGGCTGCTCACTGCATCGTTGGGCACCAGCGTGAGTACCAGCCCTGGCAGCCACGTGCCCACGGGGGTCAGGGCTCTGCAGAGCTTTGCTGAGCTGTCAGTGCCCCCCCAGTGAGCTGGCACCTGGGAACAGCCCTCCCCAGGCCCTGCTGCTCTGCAGGTTCCTGGCTGTCCAGCACAGGGCTGGGAGAGCTGTGGTGACCGACCTGCTCTGAGAGCATCTCTGCACTTTTCATTGTTTTTCTAAGGCTGGAGAGGAACTGCAATTGCTGCAATTTACTCCTTCTTTTTTTTTTTTTAATAGATATGATTCCTGAAAATGCTTTAGAAGAAATGACCAAAAACCTTGACATGAACGCAGTGTTGGCAGAGATCAACCATGAGGACAGGGAAGGAGTCAAGATGATGTGAGTCCCCATGGTGTGCTCAGGGGGCTGCTCAGGGAGCAGTGCTGGGTGCCAGTAGATTCTGTGCAGCTGAGATGAATTGTTCCCCAAATGGACAGATTAAATGAACATGCTGTAGTTGGAGCAGACACCAGCAAAATATAGCTGAAAAGTTTGGGAAGGTGCTCTGACCAATCACAGACTCCCAGATGAAGTCTCTTCCTCACTTCAGAGAAAGGGTTCCTCAGTGTTTTCCTAATGGAGCATCTTATTCCACACTATGCATAGGGAAAGGCAGCTGGCAGTGACACACAGCACTACTTGCACTGTAGGGGTGGCCCCTAAGGGAGTGACTGTAATACATATGAGCAACCAGAGTGCCAAAAAAGTGAGGTACATTTTGGATAACAAAGCCTTGGCTAGTCAAGGGATTAGCTGAAGACTAAGATGTAAATACTGTATTCCCAGAGAGCCTGGGGTGCTTCCAGGGAGCCCAGAGCTCTGGGATGCTCAGGCTGCTGAACAGGAATAAGATGACAAGGAAGAACAGCTCCATCCATATAAGCATCTGAGCCACAGAGACCCTTCCAAAAGCTGACATTCCAGTTGTCATAGTGCTTGGAAATGTGGTATGAAATTCCCTTTGGAATGTTTTTGATATAGTTTCAAAATGGAGGACAACAAGTGAACAACCAAAGCTGTAAGGAGAGATCCTCACACACATGGGATGTCAGCCTTTGCAGGCGTGGCTGTCCATGGGTGCCAGCCTGGAAGTTTCTTTTTGGTGGTGCCATACCTCAGAGGTGCTGGAAAAGGGAAAGAAAGCAGCAATCACTTGAAATGTCAGCATCATTTCTGGATGGTTCATCAGACTGCCATGCAAACCAAGCTGCTAGAGAAAACTTGGAAGTTTTTGTTGAAACCTACTGCTGTGTCAGAGGATAGGATGATCCCAGCTGCTGGGGCTGTGGGAGGGGCTGGAGGGTGGTTTGGGAGCTGAGGCAGGTGTGCAGCCCATAAAGCACTTGAGGACATCCTGTCAGGCTTCCAGCAGTTTTGCAGTCCTTACCTCGTCTCTGGAATGCTTCAGAGCAGCCTTGAGACAGGGGTTTGGCTGTTCCAAGTGTTTGTTGCAGCCAGGGACGTGGTATGGCAGGTATTTGTGAAACACCAGGGGCAGTGTCATTGGGCCACCCTGCAAATAACTGCATTGCACAGGTCTGAGGGCTGTGAGAGTGGCTCTGCCATAACTGCTGCCTCACCCTCAGCTCACGTGGGTGGTTATGTCCTTGAGGGAAGATAAGAGCTTGTCACATCAGTGGCTGCCTGTCCATACCCATCCTGCCTGTGGACACAGCCCAGGACATGGGGATTTGAAACTGCATCCCAAGAGACCCCAGTGGATGGTACTATGAGACGATTTCTCATCTCAGGACATTTTGTTTTCCAGCTTCTCACAGTCTCCAGCGCTGGAGCTGGACAAGTTCCTGGAGGATGTGAGGTAAGAGGGATTTTCTAAGACACCTTCCATTGTGTGTGAGACTGGAAAAGTTCTGGAGAGGTATAACCTCAGATGCTGCTCCTTCCTTGTAGGAATGGAATCTATCCCCTCACAGCCTTTGGGATGCCACGGCCCCAGCAGCCCCAGCAGGTGGTGGTGAAGTCTCCCATTGCTCCCCCGTCGGTGAAAACCCCAACTCCAGAGCCCGCTGAGGTGGAGACCCGCAAGGTAAAGGCTCAGCCTGGCTGAGGAGGGGCTCAGCCCCGCTCTCCCATGGCCAGGCAGGGCTGTGGGGCAGCTGCTGATGGGGTCTGTGCCTCTGTTCCAGGTGGTGCTGATGCAGTGCAACATCGAGTCCGTGGAGGAGGGCGTGAAGCACCACGTATGTTTCTATGGCTGAGCAGGGGCACTGTGCAGGGCTCGTGGCTCTGATGTGCTGCTGGGGCCTGGGGTAACCCTGCAGTGCTGCAGCTGCCACCGTAGGACCCAGAGCCTGTCCCAGGGCTGTGCCTGCTGCTGACCTGGCACCCGGCCCACCCCCAGGCCCTGGATGGTGCTGACAGCTGCAGTTCAGGATGGAACTGGCTGTGGCTGTTCTGTTGGATCCCCATGGGGCTCTGGAGGGGTGGTTCCCATCCCAAGGGGCATTTCTAGGGTTGCTTTGGGCTTGCCATGGCAGCTTGCAGGACTGCAATTCCTCATGAGAATTTCTTTGCCCTGCAGCTGACACTGCTGCTGAAACTGGAAGACAAATTGAATCGACACTTGAGCTGTGACCTTCAGCCCAGTAAGTACCTTCTGCCCCTGCCAGGGGCACTGGGCCAGCAGCACGCTTGGAGCAAGGACTGACACCTTTCCTTGTGTTGTAGATGACAACATCCAGGAGCTGGCAGCTGAACTGGTCCAGCTTGGATTCATCAGCGAGGTAAGCAGGGACTCAGGTGGGGCTGTGGGCCTGTGTTCCTTCCTCAGAGTTCAATGGTTTGTGCCCTTTTCGGGGGCAGCCAGGTCCCTGCCCTGGGGGTCTCCAGCCATGCTCTCAGCTCTGAGTGGATGGGGCTTACCCCTCACTGTCCTTTGTCTGCCCAGGCTGACCAGAGCAGACTCACCTGTTTACTTGAAGAGGCATTTAGCAAGTTCTACTACACTCGGAACGGAGCCCTGACGGCCGTGACTGTGTCATCTTAGCCCCGTGGCTCCCGGGCAGCCAGCGTGGCCTCGCTGCCTGCGACCATCTGTGTCTGCCCTTGCTGTCGGGCACCCGCAAGACCCCAGCTGCAGTGCTTGGAAGCTCATCCTGCATGTGCCGTGGCTGGGCTCATCGACAGTCCTCCCTGCCCACCTCCTAAAGGGGACTTTGCGCATCAGTATTATTTCCAGCCCTGTTTTTGTTGGGATTTGCCAGGTTGTGCTGCGGAGCTGAGGCCTGGCTTGGGGCATTCTGCAGCCCCACTCATGTGCATGGAGTTTGTTCTGTTTGAATTGTACAAAGTGTCTTTTGCACAGCACAGAAATGGGTTTTTTCTTTCCTTTTTTTTCTTTTTTTTTTCTTTTTTTTTAATTTAAAGGTAAGCAGGGGTGAGCCCCTAAGCCCTGCACCCCCGGTCACTCTCCCCCATTCCCGCGCCACGGGCCCAGGGGTGGGCGAGCTCGTCCCCCCTCCCCGCCCGGCGCTTCGCTCCCGCCGCCGGCTGCACTTTGTTTACTGGTTCGCACCGCCGGGGTCACGGCGTGTGCTGGCCCCGGGCTGCGGCCCCGCGGCCCCTGCAGCCCCCGGCCCTTACCGGGGCCTCCCGGGGCTGCAGCGGCCCCGGGCTCCGGTGTCGTCCTGGCGCGCGGCGGGGCCGAGCCGCGGCTCCTGCATCTCATTTCTATCATTTCCTATTTTTAATAAACTGTTTTGTAAAGACGCGAGTGCCGCCTCTTGCGGGGCGGGGCGGGCCGGGGGGGCCGGGCCGAGCCGCCCGTCCCTGCCCCGGGGCGGTGCGAGCGGCGGCGGCGGCGGCGGCCATGGCCGGGGGCGGGCGGGCGGCGGGAGCGCTGGCGGAGCCCCGGCGGCTGATGCGCACCGGGCTGGGGCTGATCGTGCTGGGCCACGGCAGCCTCGTGCTGGGCGCCATCGTGCACGGCTCGGTGCTGCGGCACGTGGCCGGCGCCCGCCGCGCCGTCACCCCCGAGTACGCGGCGGCCAACGTGGTGTCGGTGTGCTCGGGGCTGCTGGTGAGTGCGGCCGGAGCGGAGCGGGCGGGGGGCGGCGGGCCCGGCCCCGTCCCGCCCGGGCCCCGCTGAGCGCAGCTCTCCCCGCAGAGCATCGCCGCGGGCATCGTGGCCATCCTGGTGTCGCACAACCTGTCCCGGGCGGTCCTGGTGAGTGCGGGGCTGCGGGGGGGCCTCGGCGCCGCCCTGCCCCGCCGGCAGCCGCTGCCCTGGACCTTGGCCCCGCGGGCTCCTTCCGCCTCGGCGGCGGCTGCCGGCGCTGCGGGTGCCGCCTGTCCCGGCTCGGCCGCTCCCGGAGGGCGGGAGCGCCGTTCTCGGGCAGAAGCGCTTCGGGGGGTCGCGGGTCCCGTGTGGGCTCGCAGGGTGGGCTGACACGGAGCGGGGTGCGCCGGGCTGTGGGGGTCTCGGCTCCCGGCTAAGGATCTGCACGGAGCCCGAGCCAAGGGGCGTCCGGCGGTACCGAGCTCACAGGGGGTGGAAGGATGCGAAAGATGCGAGAGCCTCATCCGAGGGCGTGGCTGAGCCGTCCTGGAAGAGGCGAGAGGTCCTGCGTGCCCCTCGGGGGAGCGGCTCTGCACAGACACAGGTGCCCGGCCACGGCGTTTGCCCGAGCTCCTGCCATCCCACTCGTGTTCTTGCCGCCTGCAGCACTGGACCCTGCTAGGCGTCTCTCTGCTGAACTGCCTGCTGTCCACGGCGTGCAGCGTGGGGCTGGCGCTGGCCTTCGCCCTCACCGTGCACAGCCGGGGCACGCACCTGGTCCGGGGCTGCAACAGCTCCGCGCTGCCCCTGGACGCCCGTGCAGCCATTGCGACCAACGACTGTCCCTTCAACACCACGCGCATCTACGTGAGTCGCTGCACAGCCCCGCTCCTCCCAGCAGCTTCTTCCTGCTTCCTCTCGTCTTTTCGTTGCACTCTCACTCTCTCTCCTGCTCCCCTTCTCTCTCCCTCTCCCCCTTCTTTCCCCTGCCATCCACACAGTCTCTGCTGAGTGTGTTCAGCCAGCCTGGTGCAGTGCCCACGTTCCTGTGACCCCTGCCCCACAGGACACAGCCCTGGCCCTCTGGTTCCTCTCCCTGCTGCTGGCAGCTGCAGAAGCCGTGCTCTCGGGCAGGAGCTGTTTGGTGGCTCTGGTCTTCCGGGGCATCGGGCCCTGTGCACACAGCTATGGCAAAGAGCAGGTACAAATCTCCCGGGATCTCCCTCCCCTGTGACTGCTGCCTTTGTGTTGCACTTGTAAGGTGCTGGGTTCTGCTGGGAACAAGGAGGCTGTGCAGCAGGAGTGGGGATGCTGAGTTGGAACCTCTTCTAGCCAGCCTAAGTGCCAGACCAGCACCCCTTCATGGGGAGTTGCAGAGGGACCCTCTTCTTCATCCCCTGGTGGCCAGGCCTGTTCTTTTTTTGTGAGAATACTGCCCATCATGTGTCCTTGCCACCCTAACTTCTTTTTGTCTTTTTTTTCCTCTCTAGCTGGCCAGGCCAAGTACAGCAATGGAGGAGCCAGTCCGTGAGAGGGAGCAGCTCCTGGCAGAACTTTCTAACTCTCCAGTGTAGCTGGAGAGGTGAGTGTCCCACGTGGGCCATGCTTGGGATGGGGGGAGCAGGCTCTGCCATCAAGAGGGCCCATGCCCCCACCAGCCCCCCAGAACACCTCTTTCTAGGAACATGGGCAGAGGAGTCAGTGGTGCTGGGCCCTGCAGCACAGCCTGGCACTGACACTGCTCCTCCGCTCCCAGGTGGTGCTGCAGGAGCGCTGTGATCCAGCAAGGTCGGGACCAAGGTGGTGTCACAGCTCCTGCAGTGGGCTGCAGGGGTGAGGATGTGCCTTGCCCCCCTGCCCCCAGCTCCACCAGCCCACCTGGGACAGACCCTGCAGATCAGCAGGTGCCCTGGGCCCCAGATGCTCTCCCATCCTCACCCCAAGCTGCTGGGCCCTTCCTGGTGTGCTGCAGGTTTTTGGTTTCTGGCAGCAGTGATGGGGGTGAGCAGTCCTGGTGCCACTGCAGGCATGGCAGCTGGCTGTGCCTATGCTCAGATGGGTCAGGGGACAGAAAGGGAAGAATCCCTTTGGTGTTAGATCTCTAGTTTTCTTGAATAAACAAACTTTTCCTTTCTACACTGGCTGTTCTAAGTGGCTCTGCCAGGTGAGCGCTGGTTGGGAACAGGGCATGCCAAGGGAAGGAAAGTGCAGCTACTCTGTGAGCCTGTCCCTGTGCCCGCCACTCCCCAAGCACAGGGATGGTGACAGAGCTGTGGCCTCAGTGTGGAAGTCATCCTTGGATGTGGGGGTTGAGACACGGGGGTTGCAGCCCATGCCCAGCAGCTGCAGTGTTCTGGGCCCAGCATCCCCTGGCAAACAGGAGCACTGCAGGGCTGAGAGAACACGTTTATTGGATGTGGAAGGTGCTGAGGAACAGGCCTGAAAGCTGCCCTAGTCCTGCTCACTGGAATGAGAAGCTGGTGCTTGGGAGTCCCCCACACCACCGTCGGAGGAACTCGATCACATCCTGGCCTGCTGGGCTGTGGGATGTCTGCAGAGAGAGACAGGCCTTGGCACTGGAAGGGGGCTGCACCCCTGTGCCCCCTGCCTGAAGGCACCCTGGGGGCTGGCAGGGCTGGGTCTGGTGATGCCCAGCAAGCAGCACTGTCAGTGCAGTGAATGCCCTGGGACCATGACTCACCCAGAAGGATGCTGCACTGCCAGCACGAGGGGCTGAACCCACCCACAGCCCATCTCCCTGCCTGGGGGCTCTGGCTCACCTTGACAGCCATCACGAATTTGTACCACGCATCCTTCTTCACTTCTCGGCCTGGCCTCAACTCAATCTTGTTTCCCAGCACTGGGTACCCTGGGCACAAAGTGACACATTCAGAACAAGCTGAGCCCCACAGCAACCATCCCCCCACCTGGGGCACCCCTTCCCTGTGCTGTGTGCGGCTGCCCCACAGCACAGCGTGTAGGGGCAATAATGTTGCCTTGGTCTCTAGGAGACCAAAATGGAGAAGGGGTGTTCAAAGTGGGGGGATCAAATGAAGATTAAGGCTGAGCTGCCCTTGGGCAATGACACCTGAGTAGGTCCAACAATGGCACCCAGCTTCTGACTCTCAAGCCACAGCCCTGTTCCTGGTGGCCCTCTCCTGCTCCCCCTTCTCTGACTCTTTTTTAGTCCTGCACTAAAGAGCAGGGCCAGGTGCTGCCCATTCTTGACTGTGCTGTGCCAGCCTGAGCCACCCCTGAACCACAGAGTGTCTGAGCTCAGAATTGCTCTGGGGTCTATATGGTTCAACCTCCTGTTCAGGCAGGGCCACCCCAGCCCAGGGCTGTGTCCAGACGGCTTTTGACTGTCTCCAAGGATGCGCTCTCACAATTTCTGTGCAACCTGTTCCAGTGCTTGCTCACCCCCCACAGTAAAAATGCCCTGTCTCCTGCAGCAGAGCTGGTTCCCCATAGCCACACAGTCCCTCCACTGCTCTCAGAGCATAGCCCAGGCCTCCTGCCAGACCCACCCTGCAGCTCCCACTCCCTGCAGGGCACTATGTCATCTGGAGCTCACCTGTGAGCAGGCAGGGCAGGGAGGCCACCCCTGTCCCCGCTGCCACCAGCGAGGCCTCGAAGGTGCCGCGCTCGTCCTGCGGCAGCGCCTGCTGCAGCCGCTGGTCCATGGACACCGTCAGCACCCAGTCCCTCACCTCCTCCCGCTGCTCCTCCTGCGGGCAAAGCCAGTGCCAGGCTGAACTGGGCTGCTGCTGCTGCTGCCCCAGCGCAGCCCCACAGCAGCAGGGAGCACAGGGGAGAGCAGGACGGGCGGGCGTGATGCACACACAGCACAGGCATGCATGGTGCACGGCGGGGCTTGAGAGTGTGTGTGCTGGGGGAAGAGAGAGAGAGAGAGAGAGAGAGTGTGTGTGTGTGTGTGTGTGTGTGTGTGTGTGTGTGTGTGTGTGTGTGTGTGTGTGCTGGGGAGCACGAGAGTGTGTTTGTGTGTGTACAGGTGTGTGTGTGTGTACACAGGTGTGTGTGTACATAGTTCTGTGTGTGCACACAGGTGTGTTTGTGTGTGTGCACACTGGTGTGTGTGTTTTGTGTGTGTACAGTGTGTGTGTACATAGGTCTGTGTGTGCACACAGGTGTTAGTTTTTTGTGTGTGTTTGGGTGGGTGTACACAGCTGTGTGTGCACATGTGTGTGTGTGTACATAGTGTGTGTGTTTGTGTCTGTGTGTGTACATAGGTGTGGATGTGCACACAGGTGTATCAGTTTTTTTGTGTGTTTGTGTGGGTGTGTGTGTGTACACAGGTGTGTGTGCACATAGTGTGTGTGTGTTTGTGTCTATGTACAGGTATATGTGTGTGTATGTGTGTATGTGTGTGTACATAGGTTGGTGTGTGCACAGGTGTGTTAGTTTTTTGTGTGTGTGCAACACGTCTGCACATGTATTTGTTTGCAGCTGTGTGCACACGTCTGTGTGTGTGTACAGGTATGTGTGTCTGTGTGTACACAGGTGTGGGTGTGCACACAGGTGTGTTTCTGTGTGTTTGTGTGGGTGTGTGCAACATGTCTGTGCACACGTGTTTGTGTTCACAGCTGTGTGCACACGTCTCTGTGTGTGTCTGTGTGCTCACAGTGGAGGGACAGGCAGCAGGTGCCAGTTCTGGGTCCGTTTCCATCCCCTGCAGCCTCTGCAGTCCCAGCCCCACCCCACTCCCTGTTCAGAGGCCCTGCAGCAGCAGCACTGCTGGAGAGGACAGGTGACACTCACAGGCACGTGCTGATGGGCTGGAAGGGGCACTTCGAAGGGAATGTCTGTCTGCTGAAAATCAGAGTGGTCCAGGGAATCCAGGTTCCCTTCTTCAATGGCCTGGAAAGAAGGGGTAGAGCACTGGGCAATGCCAGCCGCAGAGCCCACAGTACAATTCATGGCCAGCATGGCCCTGCCTGTTGGTGCTGTGGTGACCAGGCCCTCCTGACACCCAAGAGCACACTCTGCAGTGTCTCAGACTCTGCCCTGTGCAGGTGGCCTTGAGAAAGGGAAAGATGTAATTGGGTGCTTTTGTTTTCCCCCAGCTGCTGCTGACAGCACCTGAGAGTGTGGCACAGTGAGGTGTCAGCTCCCTTGGATTCAGTGTCTCTGGTGGCCAGCCTGGGACTGAGGGGACTCCCGAGTCCTGTATCACAGTGGACAAAGCACTGGGCCACGGCCTCCACCTCCCAAGCAGTTTTTCTTCCCTTGGAACAACTTGAGTGATCACCCTGAAAGCTGTAATGGCATCTGCAGCCATGAGGATTTCAGGCCTAGACTGTCAGGCCAATGTGCTCTTTGCTGCCATGTACACAGTGGCACTGGCACACCCAGGGTGACCTGGGCAGGGCTGTGCAGGTGCCCTGCATGGCAGGGCCTCCCACAGGCAGGGTGAGGGTGCCCCCTGCTCCAGGCACACACTGGGTGGGTCTGGGGGCTCTCCCCATCAGTCCAAGCTCCAATGTGCAGCCCTGCAGGAGCCTCAGGTGAGCCCTGGCCAGCCTGGGGGTCTGCAGTGGCCCTGTGGCAGCAATGGCAATGGCACTGCCCTCTCAGAGAGCCACTGCCCTGTTACAGAGCCAGCCCTGTTACAGAGCCAGTGCCCGCTTACAGAGCCAGTGCCCTGTTACAGAGCCAGCCCTGTTACAGAGCCAGTGCCCTGTTACAGAGCCACTGCCCCGTTACAGAGCCACTGCCCTGTTACAGAGCCAGCCCTGTTACAGAGCCAGTGCCCGCTTACAGAGCCACTGCCCTCTCAGAGAGCCAGCCCTGCCTGCCCCACAGGGCATACTCACATCTGACAGGTCCAGGAAGCGGTTCAGGAAGACAAATGCCATGTTCTCCCAGCTGACTGCCTGGTATGGAGAGGAACCCTAAGTGAGACCGGGCAGCTCATCCTCACAGCCAGCTCTTCTCCCAGAGCCAGGGCTGGCAAGGATGTGGCTCTGTTTGTGCCACAGTGCCCAACCAGCTCATCACCACAGGCTGTCCCACAGAATGGAGACAGGCACTATGACCAGGCTGGATGGGGCTTGGAGCAGCCTGGGATTCTGGAAGGTGTCCTTGCCCATGGCAGGGGATGGAACAAGAAGAGCTTTAAGGTCCCTTCCCACCTAAACCACTCCATGATTCTATTACTGCAGGCAGTGAGGACATGCTGCCGTCCTTGCCATGTGTCACAGCTGCCAGGCAGACTGTCAGACACCTGGGTGATGCAGAGCAGCCTCACATCCACACTGACAGAGCCACAACATGGCCTCTGTCCAGCCCTGGGTCTGTAGGTCCCATCTGCTCACTGGCTGAGGTCTGGCCAGCTGCTTGAGGAACAGCCTCCAGTGAGAGTCCGGGATTTGGGGAGATAAAGCTGAGAATCCCCGAGCCAGGGTGTCCTGTGTTGTTCCCTGGTGCAGAGGCAGGCAGCTCTTACCTTGGCAGCCATGCCAGCCCCATGGAAAGCCTTGTCTGCAGGGAGCACTCTTACCTTGGCAGCCATGCCAGCCTCGTAGAAAGCCTTGTCTGCAGGGAGCAGATCCGTGTGGCGCAGCAGGGAGATGGACAGCTGGGCAGCCATGGTGTCCTGGGGCACACAGACACACAATTCAGCCAAGAGAAAACAGCTTGGAGGGGAGATCCAGGAGATCCCCCACACTCACAGCAAGGACTCTGCACCCACACAGGCCTTACAGGTAAAAAAGGTCAAAAACCTCAGTTCTGACCCTGAGTTCTCTCACTACAGGACACATGGGACTGTCACCTGAGGGTGAAATTCTTCTGCTTTATAAGCATTGCTATTTTTCATGAGAAGCCACACCCAAACACCCCCATCTAAGTCACAGAACAGGTGAGGTTGGAAGGCATTGCTGGCAGTTCCCAAATCCTGCCCCTAGTCCCAGTCAAAGCAGAGGCAGCCACATGCCTGGTTCAGGAACATGCCTGGTCAGGTTTTGGCCATCTCAAGGAATGGAGACTCTCCAGCCTCTCCACAAACCTATTCCAGCCACAGTCTCAATAAATTTTTTCTTGTATGCAATTATGTAAGAATTTTGGAGCAGGGGTGAGGAATTGAAGGGTAATTTCACTTTTCTGCTGCCAGATACCCATTGTCACACAAGAACTGTCAAGGCCACCCCTTCTTTATGGTCCCAAACAGACTGCCCAGCCCCTCAACATTGCACAGCTGTGGAGACCTGTACAGGTTTCCAAGACATCAGACCTGGCTCTTGCTGACATGTCTCTGGACCCCCAACATCCACACACAGAGCCATGGGGAAGTCCCAGTCTTCCCTGTGGCTTTCACTGGGGTTCTTTTCCTTTTCCCAGCCTTCTCCATCACAACTCTAGTGCCACATCCATCCAGAGCCCTAGAACGATTCCACAATCCCACATGGATCAAGACTTAAGCAGGGAGGGCCAGAACAAATCCCAGCACACATGAGACTCCAAGAGATCACAGGGCCTTGTGATGCTCCCAGAGAGGTCCATGAGCTCCCAAAGCCCCCCAAGAGGCCCAGAACACAGAACCAGTACCTGCTGAAGCCCTGGGCAGAGGATCTGCTCTGAAGCCCACGTGTGAAGCCCAGCAGCTCCTGGAGGCCAGGAGAGCAGAGAGGAAGCCATCCCTCTCTTGGGAAGATCAGGTTTTTTGTGATTCCTGATTTTCTACTGGCACCTCTGCTCTCACAAGTCATGCCAAGCACAAGGATCAGCTCCTGCCCTGGTTTACAGCTCAGCCACAGAGGCTGGGACAGTACCCATGGTAAGCAGAAAACACCACCTACAGTTCCTGGTGGGCTCCCAGCTTACTGCAGTCCCATTCTCACGCATCCATGATGGGTGATTTATGGGAACAGCGACCCATGAACAGCCCCAAGCCTGCAGATGCCCATGGGGTTGCCCTCTGTGAGGGGAGCTGGCAGAGGAGCTCCAAGGCCTCACCAGCTGCTGCAGGCCCTGCGCGGCGGCGCGGGCGGCGCAGTAGTGGCAGATGAGCAGCATCCTCTCAAACTCCTCCTGGGCTGCAGGGTCCGCCTCGCTGCACTTCACCAGGTTTTCACACTGAGAAGAGAAAATGAGAGGAACTGAGAGCAGCAGAGCATGAGGCCGCTCTTCATCCACATGAGACGGGGAAGTCAGGAGAGAGAAGGATCTGGAATATGCAGACATGTCTGGGACTGGATGAGGGCTGGGCCTGGGGTGCTCTGAAAGCTGCTGAGGGAAGGAGGCTGTGGGAGCCAGGGGGAGTCACCAGCACTGCAACAACAGCCAGCACTGGGAGCAGGGGTGAGCCTGCATGGACAAAGGGAGGATTTTCTGATTTTGCTTATGTTTGCAGTAACGACAGAAACAGAGATAAGGCAATCGTGGCTCTGGCTGAGGTGTTCTGGACAGGAACGACGAGCAGAAGGCTCTCAGCCTCCATGAGGAGAATTCATATTTTCCAGGCTCAGCAGCTCTGTGCTTTCCCCATGCAGGCTGCTGAATGTGGGGCAGGATGAGAAGAGGATGTCACGACAGCTCCCATGTCACAGTGACACCTGGAGCTCTGCAAGGGCTGGTGTCAGACCCACTCCCAGGATCTGGCCTGGAGCAAGGGCCAGGGTCTAGACCCACTCCCAGGATTTGGCCTGGAGCACAGGGTCTCCTTCTCTGCCTTCTCTTGCTCAGCCAATCCACTTCCCAGGATCCTGTTTTCCTACTGTCCACGCTGCCAGCTCTCTACTCTTAGCTTGCGTTCTACAAACACCGTCCATGTCACCTGTCGAGAGGCTGGTTCCTCTCCCTGTTGAGTCAAGCCCCCCTGGCTGGGGCTGAGCAGGCAGGGGTGGCACAGCCACACTCACCAGAGCCAGGAGCACGTCCCGCAGCTCAGCCCAGCCCGGGTACGCCTCAGCACAGTTCCTGCCAGGAGCGTTCACCATCTCCACAAACAGACGCTTGTAGATGTTGAAATTCTGCAACACAAAGGACACAAGTGTGGAAGGAGACAGGCGAGGAGTCAGCAGACTCCAGAGCTCTCCTGCTGCCAAGCACAGGCCAAGAAAAGGGCTGCAGAGGGGCTGGGGACAAGGCAGGCAAACAGGGAAGGATTCAGGGATGCTTCCTGCAGCCAATGCTCTCAGAGAGGCAAATGGTTCCTTTTGTTCTGAACTTGGTGCTCAAGGTGCTCAAAACAAACACAAACACTCAACCTCCCCTGCTCCTTCCCATGGAGAACAAGCCGGGAGATTTCCTTCAGCCCTCTGAAGAACCCCGTGCAGGGCTGGCTGAGCACAAGGCAGTCCCAGCTCAGGTGGGAGCCAGATCCTGCAGCAGATCCTGCAGCAGATCCTGCAGCAGAGCACAGCCCACGGACAGCCCAGCTGGGTGCCCTCCTCACCTGGGGGTTGGCAGGGGCTCCGTGCTGGGTGTACAGGTGCAGGGCTCTGTCCCAGCAGCCCTCGCAGATCAGGTGTGTCGCATACAGAGCCACGTACTTGTGCAGCACCTGATAGCTCTGGAGAAGACACACAGAAAGCAGCAGCATGAGGCTCATGAACTCGGTGGGTATGGATTCAGCCATGTGTGCACAACTCCACACACCTGAGTCCCAAAGGGTGAAACCAACAGGTAACCAGAGCCAGACTGCCCTAAGCACACCTGGGTTTGATTTGGGCCCTAGTGACACCTTTGTCTTGGCTGGCTGATGCTGTGCTGATCCTCCACACATGCCAATACAGCTGTTTTGCAGCTGCCCACCACTTGCCAAAGGAACACTGCCAAACACCTGAAGGATGCAGCACCTCTATTATGTGTCAACAAGGCTACCAACTGTAAAGCAGCCCCCAGTCTAACAAAGAAAGTAACTAAAACCCTGTGTTGAAGGTGTTTGTAATCTACAAAGCTGCTCTAGTCCGTTACCCACAGGCTGTCACAGCTCCAGGACTGCAGACCTTCTGAGAGTGCTGCTCACACCAGTGCTGACCCCACAGACGCTGCTGAGAACTGCTGTTGGCCTCACAGAAATTCAAGTGAGGAACGAGATGCTTCACACATGCATAAATATAGTAATGAGAGGAAGAAAATGACACAAAATGTGCAACCCTGTTAAAAACTGAGCAATGGAAGCAAGTTTATGATGCAGAAGAAGGACAAGTGTCCCAGCAGATGCCCAGAACTCCAACACCCAGCTGGGTGCTGGTGAAGCACTGTGTTCAGTATAGCCTGAGATAAAGGCTGAGTCTGGTATGTGACCTGTTCTGATAAATGTACCATTCTTGCTGTATAATCACTGTAGAGCAGCTGAGTCACAGTGATTATATTCTGCACTGGTTATAGAAAAGGATCATGCCAATGCTCTCTTGGAGGCACGAGCAGACACCAAGATCTTCTCAGACTCAGTGTGACTTTGTGGTGTCCAATACAATAAAGTGAGTCTTTCCCATTAAATGGAGTGTGCAGTTATTCTCTGGCTCCTGATAAGCAGAGTATCAATAGGGGCGCCTCCCAAGAGAACAGTGACTTCAACAGAGACCATCTGCATCACAGAGAAGCCCAAGTCTTAAAGACACCAAGTCCACTCTAGTAGAATCCAAACATAGGTTATTGGAACCAAAGTTATAAAACCACAGTCCCAGACATGCCCAGAGCTTTTCCAAGGCTTCAGCTGGCCTGGGTGACAAGCTGTGATGTCCCTACTAACTGCAGATGCTGTTGCCAAGGCTACCCTGTTATTCAATCTGAACCAATATCTCACTCCAAAGAACTGCTTGCCCTTGGTTACCTCCATGATCAACAACCATTTAACCAATAACTGTTTAATAGCCAATCACCAATCAATAACCATCCTCAAAGTACATCCTGGTAATCGAGAGCTATCTTCTCCTGCTACTTCCTTGAAAGAGCACTGTAAAACAGTTTCATTTTGCTTTTCTCCATTTTATTACTCTGCTGAGGTAATTTTGTTAGTTTCAGGTCAGTAAAACTGAAAAAATGTCAGATTTGCTTTTCTGACTAGGATGTCTCATTCTGACTGACACCACTGCTCTCAAGAACACAGAGAAAGAAGGCTTTCTTCTACAAATCCCTGTTTCCATGGTACCAATTACTTCCACCCAAACAACTCATTTAGCTTCTTCCAATGCTCCATTAATCACAAAATTTAAACACAATATGCTTCCAGGTTCTAGCACTTCCCCACTCAGCCTCACCGGCCACGGTGGGGACAGTGGTGTGGAGCAGCACCACCTGCAGTGGCTCTCCATGCTGCCACCCACTGCAGGGCACCAGGAGCCCAGGTGTGTCCCTGAGGGCTCACACAAGCACTCACCTGCTTGGCTGCCACCTCCAGGCACTTCTCCCACTGCCCCTGCTTTGCATATATATCCAGAGCTGCCATGACATCGATTCCCACCAGCTGAGGATGGAAACAGCCATGAACTCATTGTGCAGGCCAGGCTTCCTGCTCACATGCACACAAGCATAAGGTCAGCCATATCTTTTTATCCCAGACACATAGTCTCTTCCTCCCCTCCATGGCATGAGATCACAGAGCCTGTGTGACCCATCTTCCCCTGAGAGGGACCTGCTCAGGCTGAGGAGGTTGGCCCATGTTAACCTTATGAAGGTCAACAAGTGACAGGTGCTGCACCTGGGTCAGAGCAACCCCAAACACAGAGGCAGCCTGGCTGGAGAATGGAGGGCAGCGCAGAGGAGAAGGACTTGGGGGTGTTGGTGGGCAACAAATTGGACATGAGCTAGCAATGTGTGCTTGGAGCAACCCACTCTAGTGCAAGGTGTCCCTGCCCAAAGCAGGAGGTGGACTGAGATGAGCTTGAGGTGAGTTTTAAGGTCCTTTCCCAGCCAAACCCTTCCATGATTCTGTGGTCTGGCATGCAGCAGCCATGGCTCACAGGCACATACAGACTCCTCACTTGTACCCATAGTCAGGCAAAAGGCCCCAGGATCTGCACAGCTCCTGACATCACTCCCCAGCCTGCAGACATCCCAATACGTACCGAATCCACCTTTCCTTGTTTTTTTAAATACTCCTTGTAACGCTGGTCCACATACTCCTCTGACCTGTGGGTAGAAAGAATCCCAAAAGGCAGCAAGACTCATGTCTTGCAGCAGTGCAGAGGCTGGATTCAACTTTGGAGCTAGCAGACTTGCAGCTGTGCTGTGTCTTGCTAGCAGGCTGCTGGTGCACAGATGGATGGGGAAGGAAAGGGTCTCAGCAACTCTTCACAACATAATATGTGAGGAGAACAAGGGATCAAGGGCTTTCAGAAGGAAGGGCATGCATAGAGTTATGGCAAGGGAAAGGGAGATAGGGATGGGGTGAAACCAAAGGGGAAAACAGTTTCTGTGGGATGTGTGGCAATAGGAAAGTATCAGAATATGAAATGGCTTGGGAAGTGTGGAGAATGGACCCTGTTGAGTGTGGGAAAGCCACTGTGGGAGAATCCAGGAAACCTAGGACAGTACAGGGCAGGACAAGGGAGCAGCTGGGGGTGGGAACAGGAAGGGTGTAGCTCGCAAAGCTCAGGGCATACCTGGGGTCGAACTCCTTGGCTGTGTGCTTGGCTTTGCTCCATTCCTCCCCTTCAATTAAGGCATCAATAGCTTCTCGGGTGAGGTCCAGGTTCAGGTAGAGCTCAGCTGCCTGCAGGGCCAGAGACACTTCCATGGGAGGCAAAACCCCAAGGGCTCCCTGTGTCCCAGGCTGAAGCTGGTGCTGGACCAGCACACAGACACAACAGAAAGTCTCTTCCCAAAAGATAAGCCTCTCCTCTGCTTCTTGCCTTCTCCCAAGGCCTGGCTCTCTCACTATCCCAGGACTTGATTCATTCCCCTCTTCCATCATCCTTGAAGATTCTGCACAGCCTACCTCAAGAGAAGGCCACCCACTCACCCATCACCCCAGGATGTGACCTGACCTCCTTCCCTTGGACAGAGCTCTCCCTTCCACTGTCACCACTTCTCGAGCAGCCCTGGGGCAGGAGCCAGTCCTCACCATGCTGTATTTCTTCATGGCCACCAGCTGAGGAGCCACGGTCCGTGTCACCTCCATGCTCTGTGACTGATCCAAGAATTTCACAGCCAACTCAGCAGCCTGTGAAGAGAAATTGTCAGCAGCTCAATTGATGAAAATGGTGGGAGAGTGGGATGAAGCTGGGAAGGGCTCAGTCCCAGCTACAAGACTGACAGTTGGAAGCACTTGAATGATGGAGGAAGGGGAGGAATGGCAAGTCAGGAGCAAAGCCCAGCCACTTTCACACACGGGAGAAGATCAGACAAGGACATAATTGTAGCTGAAGGTGGTACAAGGACATGGGTGTGAGTGAGAAGCGTGAGCAAGAGCACAGCACAAAGGCTGGTGGCATGGAGCACAGGAAGGTGCTCCTCTAGCAAGGGCTGAATCACAAAGTGCAGCTCTGCAGTGCAGGGAGCCGTGGGCACACAGACATAGGCCTGCCACAGGCAGAGGTGCCAGAGCAAGGGAGGCAGCACCACGCAGGATAAGCACAGCCTGCCATGGCTCAGGAGAACAGCTATGAAGGCTTTCAGCCCTGCAGGCTCTCCTGAGCCCCGCAGTGACACAGATCCCTGAGGTGCACTCAGGATGTGGAAGAGCTCCCAGGCAGAAGAGCAGGTGAAGGGAATCCCAGCCCCTGACAGTACCTTCAGTAAGCACTTCTCCACCAGGACACTGTTGCTGGGGTCCCGCACCTTCAGGTAGCAGCCCACGGCCCTGGCATAGTCCCCAGACTGCTCCCACTCCCGAGCCTGCTCCAGCAGCCCTTCAGGTCCACTGCAGGAGGAATGCAGGCTGTGAGCAGCACGGGGATGCTGCCACAGATCCTGAGACAGCGTGCAGGGGGTGGGCAGGGAGGTGCACACGGCAGGCAAGCAGGGAGCTCAGACAGAACGGAGCACGTGACAGAGAACATGGACAGTGCTGAGGAAAGAACTGACCAAGGACCCCGGGGAGATGCAACAGCACTACAGGAGACCATGGAGATTTGTAAGTGGGGCAAGATGCCATCTGGGAGATCCTGGATGGCAGAAATAAGACTCCCAGAGAAATAAGGAAGGATGATAGGAAACTTTTGCAGTAAGAAGTCCAGAGTCCTCAAGAAGGAAACAAGTGGATGTCAGGGGTCCCATCAGGCTGTAAGGCATCAGCAAAATGGCCATGGGGAAGAGCTTCCAGGCTATTTCCTGACCAGAGCACTCCTTACCTGGAAGCTTTCTTGCCAGCCTCTCTGCCACACTCCTCCTGCAGCTCTCCCAGCCGACCAGGCAAGTATTCCTTGCAGATCCGCAGGGCCTCGCTCCACATGCCAGCCTCCTGCACAGGCACAACGGGGAGAAGCTCTCACCAGCTCACCAGGATCCCCCACACTCCTGCTATCACATAACACACCTACCCCCTCATCTTCATCTTGCCAGAGAACTGACTAGAACAACCACAGTAGCACCACCCAATTCTTTCCTCCCCGAGAATGGGCACCTGTGTCTGCCCACCTGCCCCAACCACCTCAGGGGAACATGCTCATCCCTCAGCTACCTCAGTGGAATGGGCTCATCCATCCCAGCTACCTCAGTGGAATGGGCTCATCCATCCCGGCTACCTCAGTGGAATGGGCACTTAGGCCTCCAAATGCACCCCCTTGTGCCACCCCAAGGACCACCCATCCTCCAGAACTGTGAGAGAGCAAAGCTGTGACATGAAATCCACTGGTTCAGTCTTCAGGCCAGAATTCAGTTCCTCCAGAAACCCTGAGTAAATGGTTTCTCTTTGGCTACTAAGCTGACAGGGGCAGCTGGGAGGTGAATTTCACTCCTTCATCTAAACTGGGTTCTTGTCCAGTGAGGAAGGCAATGATGTTGCTACAGGCTGCACTCACCTTATAGTACTTGATGGCCAGCTCCGGTCTCTGTGCTCGCAGGAGGAAGGCCTCTGCCTTCTGGAACTCTCTCTGCTCGAAGGCAAACTGTGCCTGTCCAACCAGCACATCAGCCACGCTGTCTGGGTCGTGAGCCTCAGCCACACGTTGTGCAGCATCCCAGTTCTGGTTGTGCACAAACCTGGGGGATGAGAGGTACCAGGGACACCAGGTGGAACAACAAGGATAATGAGGAGCAGCCCAGTGCTGGAGAGGCAACCAGGCTGGCATTGCATGGAGAGAGCAGACACAGCAGGATGTGAGGGGGGACACATACATCAGCACAGCTTCCTTGGGCTTCCCAGCTTTAATGAACTCTACTTCGGCCTCTTCAAATTTGCCCTAGAGGAGAAGAAGTGATTGGTTTGCACACCTTCCTGTTCTGGCATCATCACATGACCTCCTCTACTCATCCAAGGCAGCATTTATGAAACACAGGTGTGTTTGGCACTGTCCTCATGGAGCCCTTTGGGAATGCACGACTGCAGCCACAACTGCGCCTGCTGCAGCAGCACAAGGACAGCTGCTCAGTTACCTGAGGGACTGGAGGACTTGCACCTGTTCCAGGGGGAAAATTACCTCATCTTCTAGGAACATGGCATACTTTAAGTGGATGTCTGGCATCTTCTGCTTCATGGAGAGGCGGGCCAGCTCAAAAGCAAATTCAAAGACCCTGCAATGAAAGAGAGCAGGACTGTGCTGTGTGTGCCTTTATCAAGAACAAGACACTGGGAGAGGAGAGAGGGCAATACAGGGGGCCCCAAGTGAATTAGCACTGTCTGTTCCTCCTGTTCCTGACCAGGAGCTTTCAGAGTCCCTACTAAGGCAACGTGGCTCCTTCACACCTGCTGTTAGAGCCCAAGGCAGGAACCCAGAGACGTGGGAGCCTCGGGAAGAGCAGTAATGAATGGCCATACAGGCAGACACCTGGCCAGCTGCAGAGCAGGGCCAAAGCTGCTGTGGCAGACAGTTACTTATGGTGACATGAGGAGCACCTCCTCTCATGCTCAGAGGCTCTCAGGAGCCTTCCCCTGCAGAGGTTGAGGGACAAACTGCATTTGCCTGCCAGCTCAGACTTGGCATTTGAGAGACTGACACAAAGATGAGAAGTGGGATGTGCCAAGGGTGTGGAAGGCCTGTGTGAAGCATGGTGGGGTGGGAAGGTGTGTCATTTTCTGGGTCTGCAGCTACCATGTGCACACAGTTATCTTGGCCCACACGTTTTTCTCTGGTTGGCAGGGGGGAGGGAGGTGCTGGGCACCTGCATACCCGCTGTCCGTTGCATGGTCAATGGCCATCTCCAGAAGCCCAAATTTGCTGAGGAGTTTCACAGCTGCCTCTCCACCCAGGCTCTTTGCCCACAGATAGGCCACATGCTTGTGGGAGTTTGCACCCCCATATGCCTTGGCCACCTGTCCAAAGGAAAGGAAATGGAAAAACCCAGTGTATGTTTCACCTTCAGCAGATTGAGCCCCTCTCATGTGCTGCCTGCCAGCAGGAGGGAGCCCCAGAACCATCTGTTCCCTCCCAACAAAGCCTTCTGCAAGCACCACTGCACTGGCAAGGGGGACAGTAAGACAAAGGCACACACGGCGCAGCAGAACAGCTGCTGCCTCAGCAGAGCCACATCAGGAGGCAACCCAGCATTCCATGGCCACGCTGAGCAGAGCAGCGCTGAGGGGCTGTGGCCAGAGCAGCACCCCTGAGGTACAACAGCATGCAGTGATCAGGGCAGTGCCTCGAGGAAGGCAGCCCAGCAGAAAGGCCAAGGGTCAAACCCTGCATTTGGGCTGCAATGCTGCAGGCTGAGAGGCCCAGAGGGCTCCAGGACTGGGGCAGTTCTGAGGCTGGGTAGGGTACACCAAATGTTCTGATCTTGCAGTGAACGGAGACAAAGCAGTTTCCACCAGGATCCCACAGCCAGACACTGACCCCTACTCAGGTGGGAAGCTGTGAGGGATTATTACCCTGTATGCCTCTTCCCACATGTCATTCATTCTGTACATGTTCACTGTGGTCTTCCAGTCTTTGGCTTCCAGGTAATGATACTCAGCCTCCTGCAGGCGCCCCTCTGCCTCCAGCTCCTGCAGTCAGAGGCAATGAGGCAGTGACACTCCTGTGGACACCTGTGCATTCCCCCCTTCTCCTTTACAGGCTGCAGTGTGAGCTGAGAAATGCTCGTTAGCCCTTGGCCTTGAACACACCACCTGGCCTCAGCCCTTCCTGAGCTTATCAGAAACACTGTCTTGCTCCAAGGAACTGCTGCTGTTTAATGAGCTTCTGTTTTCCTTATGACCAGCCTTGGGAAATATTCCTCTTGCTTGAATAGCATAACACTCCTGTTCTCACACTTTCAAAGAAGATGCCAACCCAAACTCTGGCCAGGATGAAGCACTGTTATGACTGAAGCCCATGTGATCCTATAAACAGCAGTCCAAAATGAGACCCTTTTGAGCTGTCCTGGCACCACAGCAGGCTGTGACCAGCAACCTCCCTCTGGGGGGGGACACCTGTCAGAGCCAGCAAACCCTCAGGTTTGCTGTTGGAGGACTGCTAGAACACAATGTGTGCTGGGCCAATAGCTCCCTCCTTGAGGCCTGATCCTTCACCCACTGGGAGATGCAAAGGCCTCCAAAGTGAGGATTTCACTGACCTCTGGGGGGAATTTTTCACAGGTACCTTGTAGGCACTGACTGTTTCTGTCTGGGTGCATAAAGATGCACGTATGCTATAGCAATTCTGGGAGAAATGTGGCTTTCTTAAGTGTTTCAGTATCTTGGATATCTAAGTAAGTTAGGCCTGTAAGTAAGGTTAAGTTATAGTTATAAACTTAAATAAAGTTAGTTATAAACTAAAAATTAAGTTAGATGTAAGTTAAATGCTTTCCTATGTTAAATTGTTAGTCTTAAGGCATAAGTTAAAGTACTCTTATATTTGAGTGCTGTTAGGCTTTTAGGCTGTAGTCTTTTTTATCCTTGCCCACACTGTCTTTTGTCACACCTACCCACCCACCCCCACAGATAGTTCTTAGTTAATTTCTTCTTTGATTGCCTGGGCTTTGTTTGGTTTTGTTGTTGCTAGTTTTATCTTGTGCTGCCTTAGCTGTCCTGTAAGTAGTAGAGTAAATCTCAACAACAAACTTGTTCTGCTTTGATACTTAATACTAAACCTGACTTTTGCTCATACCCTTGCCACTGATTTTTTTAAGCGATCTCAAAACCTCGTCCATAACAACAATCTTGCCCCTGCTTGGTTTAGCTGATCCCCTGCCATGGGATGCACTCACCTTGCCCAGGTGCAGGTGGGTATCTCCAAGTAAGTCCTTGTGGTACTTGGCCACTAGGCAAACCATCTCATCATACATCTTACACTTCTTGTACATGGTGATGGCCAGATCAGGTTCATTCACAGTGATGTACAGCCTGGCAACACGAGCACATCCAAACAGCTCAGCCAAGGACAAGACTAGTCCCTGAAACCTTTCCGCATCCTGAAATACCAGCTCCAGCTCTCTGTGTGTGGAGACAGCTCCTCTGACCATTCCAAACCCCAGTCCCAAATTCTCCCTCTAACCCAGGAAAGGGCTTCTCCTCACTACAGCTGATTTTTCAGGGCTCAGTCTTGGGCTGACAGCAGTACTGGAGGAAACTCACCTCTCTGCTTCTTTGTACTTGCCCTGTCTCTCCATCTCCTGGGCCTGGGTTATGTACAGCACTGTCACCTCCTCCTGGCTCATACACTTGAGTGCCAGCTGCCAAAAGGAACGCACAGGGGAGAAATGAACAGCAATTCCCTGACACGTGGCAGTGAAGGAGAAGGGAAAACAAATTTCCTTCCCATCTGACAAACAGATATCTGTGCTGTGTGCTCTGCAAAGAATGGGCAGTCATTTGTCACTGTCACAAAGCACACAGGACCAGCTCTTGGAGAAGGCCATTTGTGCCAGAGGTGCACCCACATGGGGCTGTGAGAGGGAGAAGGCCAGGGTCAGGATGGGAACACTGGATTTCTTGCTGGCTGCTGCATGTCCCTGCACACGTATCCGGGAAGAGTCCTGGCTGATCAGGTATTGGTGCACAAGTCACTACCACCTGCTGATGGAAGACACATCTCACCAAGTGGGGTGAGGCTCACAGAAGCTTTGGCTGCTGAATCTACCTTGTGAGCCTGTTCCCAGAGCCCAGCCTGTGTGTACATGTCGATGGCATCCTTGGTCTGGCCTCCTTTGATGTACAGCTCCTCTGCAACCTGCCAGGAAAGGACCACACTCAATACAGCCAAGGGACACGCAGAGCAGGGGTGGCTGTGTCTGTGCCCTCACCTGATACTCCTGCAAAGCTGCATAATGCTGGGCAATCTTGAGGTAATATTTGGCTGCTGTCTGTTTGTCCTGCAAGTCCAAATGTAGATGGCCTTCTTCCACTGCCGGGCTCCCAAAGCTGCCTCGAGGGCCTTAATTGAGCACCTGGCACCAAACCCATCAGCCTTTAGAGCCAGGCAGCAGGCATCTCCTCTAGCTACACTGTGCCAGGGAGAATAGGGGGCTCTGCTGCCTGATTCAGCTTCCTGAGTCAGAGCAGCATAAAGCAGCTGAGTAACTGGCAGTGCTGAAAGGGGGGTGTGAAAGGACTGGGACAGCAGGGAAGAGCAATCAGCACTGTGAGACCTTGGGAGAGATGTGGGGAGCCATCAATGGCTGGTGCACACAAGCAAGTTGGGCACTCCTAAGCAGGGTAGTGGGGGCTCACTCAGGCAAACCCCCAGCTGACAGAGGCAAAGGTATCAACTCCATGCCCTGCCAGTACCCTGCAGCTTATACAGCCTGGCCCTGCTCCCACCTGGCTTCGATGTAGTGGTTGATAGCAGCATCCAGCTGTTTCTGCTGCACTAGATGGTCCCCCCAGGCCTCCTCCAGCTTCACAACCTCTGCAGGAAATGCCAGGCGAGCCAGCTCCACGGCTGTAAGAGGACACAAGAGCTGTAATGCTGAGGCCAGCAGGGAAGCAGAACTGTGGGGCAAACATGGGCCTTGGACCTGGCACAGGAGGAGGGGAATGGTGACTGCCTAAGCCACTCTAGCTCCCATGGGCTACCCAGGAGCCCAGAACCTGTGGAGAGCTGGGTCAAACCCATGGTGCTGCAGTCAGCATGGTCAAGGCTTGGGAACAAGACACTCTCCTGGGACTGCATGTGCAAGCACAGCTATGTGAAAATACCCTGAATGATATGATAGGTGGGAGCTGCAGAGCATCCGGGCATCTCCAGGCTCCAGGGCAACATTTCATGCTGCCACCAGGCCAGAGCAGCCAGGCTCCTGCTGGAGATGAGTGGGAGGAACACATTGAGCACAGTACCTTTCAGGAAGGCACTGCCCTTGCCGTAGCACTCCAGAGCCTTTCGTGTGTTCCCAACCTTCTCAAACAGGTCTCCAGCCTAGGACAGAGACAAGCTGCCAGCTTCCAGAGCCACCAACCCAATGTCATCACACCCTACCAGCTCCACGCACACTCTGCCCTCCCAGCTAACCAAGTGTATGGGGATTGATAAACTACTAGGAAAGACAGCATGAGCCAAAACCATTGTCCTTCCTGCTGCCTGACCCCAGCACAGCCATCCTGGAAGAACAAAGGCTCATCCCCTTCAGGATTTGAACAGCGCCAAACCACACATCTAAAGAACTGTAAAAACAGAGCAAATATATACCAGCCTTTCCTCTCTTTGTCCATCTCTGACAGCCTGCACAGTAGGAGCTGCCTGACTTTGTTGTGATGCCCTCACATCATTGTATTTAATGGCTTTTGACAGACTCTACCTCCATGATTTATCTAATAATTTTTGGACTATTTATACTTTTGGTAACAACATCCAGTAGCTGGGAGCTCCAGTTAGTCTTTCAACTGAAAGCTTAAGAAAAGATGACAGGTTTGAAAAAGTACAAAGTTGTCTTGTGTTGAAATGGCCAGAAAATGCTGAAGATAAACTGAGACTAAAGAAATGTAATTTATAAAAGAGACACAAAACAAGCTAACAAAAAGCAGTGGGGTTTTTTTTTCACACAACATCTAACTGAACTGGGTAACTCATAGCCAAAATTGTAACTTAAAATCTACACGTGTTTCAAGCAATACTTTGACAAGCTCATAGAAGTAAAATCTATCAAGAGCTCTCAAACACAGAAGTAGAGCTGTTCAGGTACATTACAGGCTTCAAACTGCTGAACCCCATGAAAACACGCTAGAGGAAGTGCCACCCTGTATTTGCTTGCCCTGTTCTTTATTTTTTATGCTTATTTTGAATAAGTGCCTCTGGCAGGTGCTTATTGCTTAAGCACCTGCCAGAGGCCACTGTTGGCCAGGATGCTGAGCACTGGGCAGACTCAGCACTGCTTTCTTGCATTAACATGATGTGCTATGGAAAAAACACCCTTTGGTTTTAAAACGGTCACCTCACAATAAGTTACCCATTTTTGGTGTTATTAGACACAGCGAATAATCACATCCCTTCTTTATGATATTCATGGCTTTACAGACAGTCTTCAACTCCTTTGTTTTCCTTCCTTAACTTTTCCATTTAGACCATCTTTACACCATATTTTATTCTGATATGAGGAAGCACTGACATTTCCACAGTGATATCAAGTTTTCAGTTTGATTCACAATTCTGTTCTGTTACAAATCTTCCTAAGGCCTCCTTAACTATTACTGACACTCTATATTCTGGAGACATGTCACCAATCAGATGTGATCTTTTTCCTGATTAATAAGAGTAATTCTAGACCTCACCCACGTACAATGGGTACAGTGAGGATTTCCTCATAAATGTTAACTACAACCTCATCAACCCAGAATTACCTCTGCTACTTTCCAGCTCAGTGCCCCTGTGTCTCACAGGTGCAGAGGATGGGCAAGGCCCTGACGCCCCTAGGCTGGGAGCCCAGTGGGAAGGGCACTCACCTGTTCATACAGCTCCCCTCTGATCAGCGCTGTGGAGATCCTGTCGATGACATCTCCGTTGGTGAGCAGCTCGTCCCTGCTCATGGCCAGCCGTGCTGCTTTGGCTGGCAGCCCTGCCCGCAGGTACAAGCTGATGGCTGCCAGGTAGTCACCCTGGCCCTCCTGGACCTCCCCAGCCTTCTCCTCCTGCTGGGTGTCCAGCAGCCACTGGTAGTAACCCCGATGCAACTTCTCCAGCATTGGGTGTCCCTGTGGAGAAACACAGAACTGGGAGTCCTGGGTAGGATGAGATATTGTCCAGCTCATCCTGCAGGCTCTGAGCAGCTGCTCACAGCACCAGGCCTCTCATTGCCCAGTTACCAGAAAATACAATGCCAGCCCTGTGTACCAATGGGCACTACCCATTCTTTTTTGAAGCACAGATACTCCCAAACCAATTTCAGTAGCTTTTCTCTCTGTTCATCCAGGTCTGTACTTACACCAGCGCACCCTCCCTTCTACTTGGAGCCCTTCTAAGCAGAAGCAAGGTAGGGCAGGTGAAAAGAACACAGACCCTGAATGGACTCCCAACCAGAAGATTTACCAAGCAAGACCAGCCTCCAGCCCAGTGCAGCAGCACTCTGTACCTTGGCCTTGGCCACCACAATGCATTCATCCCACATGTGCAGCTCCTGGTACATGTCCATGGCCTCCTCCAGGGCGTTCTGTGTTGGAAAGCAAAGTGTTAACCCAAGCACACACACTGCCAAGGAGCTCTCACAGCAGGCAGGGTTAGATGTGCAGAAAACACTTGGAAAAGTGTACTGTCTCCATAACTTGGATATACATCCTCCCTCACACTCTTCCTACACCTCAGGGTAATTCCATACTTCAGAACAAGGAATACCTTTTCTACTTCATGGAGAAAATTCTTCTGCTAGGAACAAGCAACATCTTCCTTTCCTCTTACAGCAGAGGGCACACACCTCCCCACCCAGCATTAAACAGAACCTTTTCCACTCCTTGTTCCCTTACTCACTTGTTCCAGAAAGATCATCTCTGCCAGCTTGTAGTTCTTGTCCAGCATGGCCAGGCGGGCCCGCACCAGGTAATGGTCTGTGCCATCCCCACCCTGCAGACAAGAGCAGCAAGCTCAGTGTGCTGAGGGAAAGAACAGGCTCTGCAATGGAACATGGAGGGCACTGCAGCTGGCGGCTGGCTCACTACAGCAACAAAAGGCAGTTGAGAATCACAACCCCTAACCCTAACCCAAACCAGGACAGGATAAAATGGCCAGCCTTGGACAGAAGACAATGTCAGCAGTTTCTACATGAAGAGATACTGGTCTGTAGCATGACACTGGTGAGTAAGGACACAGAAGATTGTGTGCATGCGAGTGTTTACAGGGAAACTGCTGCTCTGCAGAGCAGGAAAAGTTTCACTTACATGCTCCTGAGCTGCCTGGTCAGCAATGACATTGGTTTCATGCAGAAATCGAGCCTTTGCCATGTTTCCCAGAGCTGCAAAGCACCTGGAAAATGCAAAGCAGTTAGTCAATACCCAGGCTTTGTTGCCCAAGGTAAGAACATCAGAAGCCAGGCAGCAGACTCAGCTCAGCAATGGGAGAGGTGGGGTGGCCCTACTTCAAGAGGAGGATTTTGCCAAGACCAATGTTCAGATGTGCCTTCTAGCCCCGCTCCATGGGAGAATCCAGGAACACGACCAAGGCTCATGTTCCACCTCCCAGGCTTCAGCAGTGCCTCAGGCTTGTTGATGTCTGTCAGCTCTCTGAGTCCTCGCTATGCACAGCTTTGGGCTAACATCAACAGACATTTATGCTACAGACAGAGGTGTTCCCAGCCCTGGTTCTGGCACTACCAGCTGGAATGAAAAGGCAAAGCCATGGCCTGGCACAGAGAACAGGTAAGTCTCCAATGCAGGGAAAACTCCAGACCATACACAGAGCCACATCTTTAGCTGGACCCTGGTTTCTGGGGTTCAGCACAGAGCACGTTGAAGCCACGAAGGTGTGATGTACCTCTCTGCAATGTGCAGCTGTCTCGCTTCCAAAGCCAGTCTGCTGAGGGTCTTCCACATGGCTTCAGTCTCTGTGGACATTTCCAGCGTCTCCAAAAATGCAGCAGCCCTTGAGACAGAGATCGACAGACTTTCAGTGACAGAGGAGCTCTCTGAAGAAAACCCCAGACTGAGACAGGAGCTTCCTAACCAGAGTGGCACTGAAACCAAAGCCAGCTGAGTGCCCAGCTCTGAAGAGTGTAACACAGAGCCTGACAGAGCAGGGGGAAATTCAGACATCCAGATTATTCCTACCTGGGCTAAGGTACTTAGAGGCAGATCATCAGCAGAAGGCTGTAGCAGTGTGGGACAAATCTAAAGTGTTGTATCTGATACAAGTCCCTACTGAGAAAGTCTCTGAAGCCACAACAGTGCTATGAACAGGTGAAGTTTTCTTCCCTGGTCACTTTTAAAAGTGTGTCAGCAGTATCCAGGCAGCTGCCATGAGCATTCAGGCAGCCAATTTTCACTCTGCACAGCTCCTAGACGTTTCCATAATACTGCCAGCATCCCTGGGAGGGCAGCAGTAAAAGCACCCAAGAACCATTGCCCATCTGGCTGCTCTGGGGACTCTTATTCACTGCAATTAATTGACAGCTACCTTCAGCAAAGCCCTGTTGATGTCTGTGGGACCAGACTGGCCAGTCTCTCCCTGAGTTTGAAACCACAAAGTTGCAAGGATGCAAAAGCTGAAAAATCTCTCCTGAAGGACTCTGATGTTCATTATGGCCAGACCCGGCACCAACACCATGCTGAGAGTCTGAAGTTCAACTCTGGAAAGCTGTGCTGCTGCCATTCATGAGTCATTGACTCCCAGGTGCCTGGCATGTGACATGAGCTACCTGCCATCCCCACTGGCATATCCAGCACTTACCTGTGATAGTCCCCATCATCAATGGCAGTTCCAAACTCTATAAGGCCTTCATCCAGGGTGTAGGGCACAGTGTTCACCCCTTCAGACACTATCACTTCAGTCTTTCCATCATTCCTTTCCAAGCCTATGATATCCCCCTAGAAAGAGGACCAGCTGTCAATACTCCCCAGCTCATCTGAAGTGTGTGGGGTTTCAGGGGTGTGAGGGCAGCACTGCAACAGTTCTGCCAGTCATGGCTCTTCTGAATGAGTGAGCACTGAGCACTGAGCCATCAAGCAGCTCCTCGCTCCATCTTCTGCCAGAAATATCTGCCACAACGTTGACAAATAAGCTTGTATTTTGTCCAGAAGAAACCAACAGTTCCCTTCTGTCTCCCTTCTGCCATACCACCCTTGCCACACGTGAGGAAGAAGAAGAAGAAACTGCAGGAGGCAATCAAAGTCTTCAGAGTTTTACCTTCAGAGGAAACATGGTGACTCGCTCTGGAGCATCAATGTTGTACCAAATGCAGAGACTGTTCCTGTTCTGAGCCACCACCACATCACTGCCCGGGACCCACTGCACGTAGGAGCAATAGTTCAGAATGGTGGTCTTGGTGCTGCTCTCAATGTCATAGAGCTGCAGCTGCAGAGGGAAGGGAGGACAGGCTCAGTGGGTTCTGGCTGGGCTGCAAGCTCACCGCAGGAACTGAGCTGAGCAGGCGTCTTGGAAACAGACATCCCCCATCAGGAAACAGACCTTTTCCAAGACACACATCCTAAAATCTCATACTTATTTACACACTCCTATAAGACCTTTTTAAACCCTTGCAGCATTTCAAACTCTTGCCTCCCTTAGAGCTTGGCACAGACACATATAAACCAGAATATGCCTTGTGCTACTTCAGCCGCCTCTCAGCTGCAGAGCTGCAACAGGAAAACAGGCTCTGAAGTCCTTAATGGAAACAAACTAAGGGGCCAAGAAGGGCCTTCCTCTGCAATTTTGGGCTGAACTCTCCATCCCAGGCACAGTCCTATTGCAATGACTACTACCAATAAGGTGAGAGGTCAGTTGTTTGTGGAACACACTGCCCCAAACCAAACACAACAGTTTGGAAGGTGTAACCTGACATATGGCATAACTTTGCTATATATATGATGTCTTGTGACTGAAAAGTCCCAGACTGTCTCTAGTCCTTATCCTCACCTAGAGAAGATGAGAAACAGAAGAGAGAACAGTGCTAGTCTCATGAAACACCTTTCAAAAGAGAATAAGAATGTCCCTGTTTCAGTCTGTACCAAAATGGCTGAAGAAATCACAGAACCCCAGAATGGTCTGGGTTGGAAGGAACCTTAAAAATTATCTTGTTCCAACCCCCTGCCATAGGCAGGGACACCTTCCACTAGACCATGTTGCTCCAGGTCCTGTCCAACCCGGCCTTGAACACTTCCAGGGATGAGGCAACCACAGCTTCTCTGCACAGCATGTGCCAGGGCCTCAGCACCCTCACAGGGGAGAATTTCTCCCCAGTATCCCATCTCATCCTGCCCTCTAGCAGTGGGAAGCCATTCCCCCTTATCCTCTCACTCCAGGCTCTTGTCCAAAGCCCCTCTCCAGCTCCTTTGGAGGCCCTTTAGGCACTGGAAGGGGCTCTAAGGTCTCCCTGGAGCCTTCTCTTCTCCAGGATGAACAATCCCAATTCTTTCAGCCTTTCCTCATAGAAAAGGTGTTCCAGGCCTCTGACCATCTCTGTGGCCTCCTCTGGACTTGCTCCAGCAGCTCCATGTCTGTCCTGAGCTGGGACCCTACATCTGGAAGCAGCAGATGGGGGTCTCACCCAAACAGGGCAGAGGAACAGAGCCCACCCTCCCCTGCTGCCCTCACTGTGGGACTGGTTCAGGACACAACCTATGCTTGGCCTTGCTACATCTCATGAGATCCCCATGGGCACAGCTGGGGAGCTGGTCCAGGATCCTCTGGACAGCCCCATCCTTCAGGTGTGTCACTCCACCCTCAGCTTGGTGTCATCTGCAGGCTTGCTGAGGGTGTACTCGATCCCTCCATCTGTGTCACAATGAGGATATAAAATATTACTGGCCCATAGAGACCCCTGAGGAGCACTGCTTGTCACTGATGTCCACCAGGACTCTGAGCTGTTCACCCAATTCCTTATCCAGCAGACCATCCACCATCAAATCCATCTCCCTCCAGCTGAGAGAGAAGGATGCTGTGGGGGACTGTGTGAAAGGCTTTACAGACATCTAGATAAATGACATCCATGGTCCTTCCCTTGCTCACTGATGGAGTCTCCTGTTGCAGTGTGTTGCAATATCCTCTTTCAGCTCCCAGTCCCTCCCAGGTGCCAATACCTTCTCCCTTCCCCTCCCCCTGCAGCCCCAAATCAAACAAACCTAATTAATTGGCAAACAAAAAACAACACACATACACTGGCTATCCAAAAAAGAGACCTAAAGCAATTGGACCCAGACTGTAATTCAGAAATTGTTCACTGGTCCAGACCTAAGGCTACCGCAATTACAGTCCTTCTGCCGTGGATCTCGGCAGCAAAAACCATGGGAGAATTAGGCCGATTGGAATGTTGGGTTGCAAAACAGGCAAACCTCACTTCTACTGCCCTGAGTGACCTCTTATCAGATGAGGAAATTACTGTAGTTGTTAGCATTGTTTTTGGACTAATCAAACGCATGGTTCTCAAGCTGATTTCAAGCTCATCTCCCCCTCCTGAAGTTTACCATTTGGAAGCCCTTAGTGCTCCAATGGATGACATGGAAGCCTCAGTGGAGAACACTGACCCTCCTCTAGAGGAGGAACCGATTTACCAACCATGGTTTGGCAAGCACTCTGCACCATAAACCCAGTCCTCTTCCTTTTAAACAAAACTAGGGGGAGATGTTGCAGTGTGTTGCAATATCCTCTTTCAGCTATCCCAGTCCTTTCCCAGGTGTGCCAATACCTTCTCCCTTCCCCTCCCCCTGCCCCCTTGCTAAGTGCTGTCCATCAACTTAACATTCCAGCAAGGGCATTGTCTGGCTGGTGAAGTTCAAAAGATGCTTCTCAGCCCTGGGGTCATTGGCCTAGCCAAGTGTCACTTGTCCCCTGAGACTCCCCGGCTCCGACCTGGCTGGTGCCATACCTGCCCCTTCCCTCCCCCTGTCCCCGGGGTTTAAAAGGACACTGAGACCATGCGGTCAGCATTCTGTGGAGCTGTTACCAAGATTCAGAGATCAGTGACCCTGGAATAAAACTCTGGATTAACCCTCCAGCAGAATCCGTCTCCTTTTCCTTTTCACCTCGCCTAAAGCCTTTCCATCAGAGGTGAAGCCTGAGTTCCTGCATGTCTGGACTTGTTCCAAGTGCCAGCTGCAATTTCCAGCCAGCCAAAGGTGTCTCTGAGGTGAAACACCACAGCTGCCGCCTCTGGTCAAGCAGCAGGGGTCAGACGAGCCCAGGCACGTTCCACCCGGTAATATTGGGATCATATTCCAAAAGTCTCCCCATCAGAGAAGGCCACTGGGTTGGTCAGGCAGGACTCTCTGTTGGTGAAGCCAGGCTGGCTGTACTGAATGACCTGCCCTGCTTGTCCTGAATCCCCTTCCCATTCCCCATCTGCCTTAGCACTGCTTCTAGGGGGATCTGTTCTATGATGTTCCAAGCCCCAGAGGTGAGGCTACCAGGCCAGTAGCTGCCAGGATCCTCCTTCCTACTCCTTTTAAAGATGGGTACAATGTTCTCCTCTTTCCAGTCACTGGGGCTTCACCTGACTGACATGATTTTGAATACCACAGACATAAGTACTGCAGGAAACCTCTGATTTTCATTGTCAGGTGTGATGAGATGAAGCCAGATGTCCAGTAACTAAGTTCAGCACTAGCTAGGACTCAAGAATGCAGCATTGACAGCTCATGCAATCTGGCCATGGCCAATCTTTCCCAAAGGAGCAGTACGCAAAAAATCAGGAGTGTTTCAGATGTGCTTCTCACCTCCCTCCCTCCATTCAGGCATATCTGTCCCTACCTATCCCCACACACACCATCCTGCCACATGGCCCAAGGTGGCTGCCTCACCCTCATCTTCTTGTCCCTGAAGAGCAGTTTGTGGCCTGTTTCATTGAGCTCCAGCCAATCAATCTTGCTGTCATGACTGATTGTGCCAGTGTTGTAGCCACCAACAAGGTCCACTGGGGAAGGAAAGAAAGGAAACAGTGTCAGTACCTGATGTACCTCAAAGTGCTCAACACCCACAGCTGTGCCAGGGGAATCAGGTGCCTGGCACCTATTTAGGTCAAAACCCTCAGCAAAGACACTGTGACATGGACACCAAAAAGCAGAGACATTTTATTCTGATGCCTTCTCAGCAGCAGCAGCAGCTCTCTCCCACTGTCTGTGAGCATGCACAGTTCGTGGGCAGTGCAGGCAACACAGAGTCTGGGTGCAGGACACAGTCCCAGCCACCCATGGCTGTGTCCATGACAGGGAGCATCCTGTCCAAAGTAGGACAATATTGGAATAAGGTCCCAATATTACCGGGTGGAACGTGCCTGGGCTCGTCTGACCCCTGCTGCTTGACCAGAGGCGGCAGCTGTGGTGTTTCACCTCAGAGACACCTTTGGCTGGCTGGAAATTGCAGCTGGCACTTGGAACAAGTCCAGACATGCAGGAACTCAGGCTTCACCTCTGATGGAAAGGCTTTAGGCGAGGTGAAGAGGAAAAGGAGACGGATTCTGCCAGAGGGTTAATCCAGAGTTTTATTCCAGGGTCACTGATCTCTGAATCTTGGTAACAGCTCCACAGAATGCCGACCGCATGGTCTCAGTGTCCTTTTAAACCCCGGGGACAGGGGGAGGGAAGGGGCAGGGATCCCACCAACCAGGTGGGAGGGGGGAAGGCTCAGGGGACAATGACACCTAGACAGGCCAATGACCCCAGGGCTGAGAGGCATCTTTTGAACTTCAGTCAATCAGACAATGCCCTTGCTGGCCTACTGAGATTGACGGACAGCTCTCAGCAGGAGGCAAGGAGAGGGGAAGGGAGAAGGTATTGGCACACCTGGGAAAGGACTGGGATAGCCAAAACAGGAAATTGCATCACACTGCAACAGGACAGCCTGGTTTTCAGTGGACTGCTGCTAGGCAGAGGGAATGCAAAGGGGAACTTCAAGAACCTGCTGCTTGGTACAGGGAATGCACAGAGGAGCTTCAGGGATGTGCTGCCTGGCACAAAAAATGAAAATGAATGAGGAAGGCTGACAAAATACAGGGAAGGAGGATCACACTCACCTGTTGCTATAGTCTTGATGTCTATCAGGTAAGCCAGCCTCTTGTTCTCATCCACGCCTCGCTGCTGTCTCTCATTGATACGGACACTGTGATTTGAAGGGAATGACTGTTACCTTCACTACTCCCAAAATTCACATTTGAATCACAGAGTCCCTCCCTGACTTCCCTGCAGCTTCCCTGAGCACATGGAGCCTCTGGCAGCTCTCTGACCTGTGACACTTGCCCAGTAGCTATAGCTGCCTCAAGTGAGAACAAAGATTTTTGATCCATGGCTTCCCCCCAGAGCTGCCCCTCTGGTTCAGGGGTCCCCAATAACACATTGGTTACATTGCTCTGAGCAGCCCATGATCATCCCTTCTCCTGAATCAGAACATGAGGTATAGAATTTTGGAGGGACAGAGGAGGTCCTGCTGGCAACTGAGTCCCTAATGATGCTGTACCAGGACCAGCTGGACGCAGAGTTGCCTGAGAATATGCACAGGAGGTTCAGCAACAGCCATGGCAGGCTGCACCAAGATCAGAGGAAAAGAGGCTCTTGTGCTTCTAAAACTTGACAGCCAGTAACGTGGCACTAAACCCATCACTGGTCCCTGTGAGATGTGGGTGTCTGGGGGCTGCATGCTGCAGTGTGGGACACCTCCAGTGTTACATATCTGATCTCACTCTACCAACTGCCTGTGCTGCTCACACAGGCAAGTGCAACCCTTACCTGACCAGATGAGGGTTCACAAACTCTGTGCGGACAGACCCCAGGATGTCATTGCTTCCATATTCTACTAGTGTCAGCTCTCCAGCATTAAAAATCATGCAGACCTGATGGCGAGAGGGGAATACACTTACAGAGTGAAGCGACAGAAACACTCACACCTACCACTGAAGGGTGCAGGAAAGAACTCTGCTGCACACAAATCTAAATTTAAATACTCTGGGATGACTAAGGAGCCTGCTCTTGTCTTTTTGTTGTGACTGACAGCTTTTCCTCAAGGCTGGGGATTTTAACTGTGGGCCTATCAGTCCTGCAGGAGTCAAGCTCTCCCCATGCAGGTGTATTCTGTATCTCTAACACCCTCACTGGCCACTGATCTTTTATTGCTTCTCTCTCCTTCAGGGTTATGGCTGATATAACTCATCAGTCCACACACTGAGTTTACTCTGTACCTGGCATGTGGAAAAGGCAAGTACAGGGAAGAAGCAGATTTGGATCAGCATGAAGAAGCTAAATCCAGAAACTGCTGAGAAACAGGGTTTTCCACAAGTGCAGGTGACACCTTTCTTGCTGATGCACACAGCTGTACACACCATTCATGGGGAGCACTCTGTCCCATCCTACTTACGTTCTCATTGTCGAAGAAGAACTTCTCGTTCCCCCCGGATCCTTGCCAGGCCACCTGCAAAGCAATGCCATGGGGTGAGGCTGGCAGCTCCACCAGCACCAGTCTGCACATGATGGGCTCTTCTGTCCAGCTTTTGGCTCCCACAGACAGCGTGACTCACACTGCACAATGGATCATAATCCATCACTTTAGCTGCCAACACTGTTTTTCAGTCATTCCCAGCTTGCAAATTCCACATGGTCCTCTCCTTTCTTTAGACTCAGCTTCAGACTCCAGCTCTCTCTGTATAGTACATTAGTGCCTTCCAAACAAGAGGCCTTTATGGGAACAAGGTACTCCCTCTATCCTATCCTTCACAGGCCCTTCTCCACCTTCCCCAGACCAGCTTTATTAAAAAAGCACCCAAACAGCTCCTTTGCCTCTGTTAATCACAGCCACAGAATCACTGCTAACACTTGTGGGAGCAGAATCTCCTCACCACATGTAGCTGAACCCCTTTTTTTTAGAGTCATTCTAGCAATGGCTGATCAGCACGGTGCCAGTGGGGGAAGAACTGATTGGAAATTTGCATAGAGCACTGGATAATACAACAGCTGCTGTAGTAACAACAGACATTGGACCAGTGGAGCAAAAAACTGAAAGCCAAGGCTACAGCAGTCCTCTTCCCTCACTGAGTGCAAACTCCAACTTACTGCTTCAAAGGAACTCCAGTGAGACAGCAAGAGAGCAAATGGACATCTCACAGCCTTGCTCTTTCTGAGTATAGCTGTGTAATCGAAAGAAAAACTCAGTGCAGTAAGATGTAGAGAAAGCTGGGAGCTTCATTCTGGCCAAATTCTCAGTTATATTACCAAGTATCAGCATTCTCCAGCACAAAGCTCCAGTCAGAGCTCCTGCTCCAAGAGAGATTAATTAGTTCACCATCAGTCTGATTAAAGGTATGTGACAACTTGGAGAACAAAGCAAATATGTCCTTGAGGCCTATTTAATGCTTTTATTAGACATAAGTCTATTGCCCACATTCTCCAGTCTCAGCACTCAGTGCACTGTGAGGATCAGGGGATGGACAATTTTGTGTGAATTGTCTGGTACCAGAAATGGCACTGGCATAAGCTGTGGGATGCAGCCATGAATTGTTTTCAGATGATTTTTAAATTTTGTTTCTTTTAAACACACTAAGATTTGTACATTCACATCTGGAATGTATATATGTAAAACATCCAGATTTGGGCCCCCATGTACAAGAAAGACTAATAAACTGGAGCAAGTTCAGCACACTGCCCAGTAAGATGGTTGGGAGCAAAGCACACTGTGAAGAGAGGCTGAAGGAATTTGGCTTCTTCAGCCTGGAGAAGGGAAGGCTTAGGAAACCTCTAATACAGTGATGCCAGGCTTTTTTTGGCAGATGCAGAGTGAAAGGATGAAAAACTATTATAAAATAGCAATCAAAATACCAAGATGACTTAGAAAAATGCTTTCTTCCATGAGTACAGTAAAGCATTGGAATAGAGGACTAAAGCAATTGTGGGACCTGAGCAACAACATCTGAATTTAATATTGACTTCCCTTTGGGCAGTAAAATTGATAAGAGACCTCCCAAGGCCCCTTCCAACCTGAACTGTTCTATCATTCTTTGAAAAGAGGGATTGCTCCCATGCAGAAATCATATCCTCTGAGTTATGAAGTTAAGCATCTGACACTCCAGAAATGCCACAGATTTTCCAATACCTCACTGAGCTTGTTGGAGCTGACATCACCCAGCAGTAACGTGTCTGAGGTATGGGCCACCAGGTACCTGTCCTTCCCCAAGATCTTCACCTCATCAATCTCATAACCATACTGGGATTTCAACACAACTCGGCTTCCTGTGGAGAGGTTCTTCACAATGACCTAGTGAAAGGGAGGAAAAGCAACACGAGGCCATGCACAGAGAACAGCACAGACTTCTTGCCCCGTGGAAGATTAGGCAACAGATGATACTAGGATATTTAGATATCCCCATCATCTCCCTCTGCTTTTTTTAAAATCCTTACCATTCCTTTTGCATAGGATGACAGCTGTAGTAGACATGTGGGATTCTCACTTTTGCCATTAACAAGTTACTGGCCTAACTGGAGACCCATTCAGACCCCCAGGGATAAGCCTCCTTTGCAGAGTCCTGTACTCTCTCCCCTGAGTGCCCAGGGGTGCCCAGGCTGCCAGCTCACCCTTCCTGCCACATTGTGAACAGTGTCAATTTGGCTGAAATGAAATCACTTTAGAAGGCTGCACTTGACATGGAGGTACCTCACAAAAATTCACATGGCAGGAAATGAACTCCATGGTCTCTTATGCTATCCAATTCCCACCCAACCTTAGCCCTGTCCCAGGCATATCCCCCCTATGCCTTTCTCAACAAGTTGGTATGAACAAACCATAGGTGCAGAACTCCAAACATGCCTAGTTCTGGCAAACATCCCATTTCCATACCTCATTAGATACTCTCTTACCTGGCTTGGTCCCACATATGTCATTTCAAATTTATTTTTGTAAATGGTTTTGCGAAGGCAGCAGTCAAACTGTTCAACTCCTCCACACAGCGTACCCTGGGGACAAAAACACGTGATCAGTGAACTCTGTTAAGGAGAGAGATTCCAGACCCTGCTTACATGAAGAGGATCAGAGGTCAGACAAAAACACACCGGTCCCAGCTGCTCTGGAAAACAAGGTTCAAGCACCCACAGGCAGGAGGACCAGCCCTATTTTGACTTTCTTTAGACAACAGAAAGATTGAGCCATTCTCAGAAAAATGAAGATTACCAAATGCTGGCATGAATCTGGGACGGGTGGAGGCAGGGTTAAAAAACCACATTTATCCTCATCTTTCCCATTATTCTTCTCAGTTTCCCACTTCTCTGTCTCCCAGCCTTCCTTCCAGAAGAATCCTTTCACCTTTCTTTCTTTCTTTCTTTCTTTATAACATCCCCCTTCTTTCCACTGATCTCCTATCCCTTAGCCCCTTCCCCTTTCCTGAAAATATTTGTTCACATGTTCAATAACTCGTGGTCTGAAAATATTTCAAGGAATTCTTGATTGTTTAACACAAAACCATAAAAAACTAATAAAGAAAAGTCATAAATAACATCATTCATAAATAATTTAAGTGTTTGAAGTTAGTCAACTTACTACAGAAAACATGCAGAAAGATCAATTTAAAGAGCTTTAAGGAATAATCTAACTTTAGAGAAAGGCAGATTAAGGCTTGATGGCTAAAGGTCAAAGACAGAAAAGGCTGAACTGAAAACACAGCACAGAAACACAGAATGTGATTAGCAGGTCAGTTTGTATACTGCTTCTCATGAGTGCCCAGAGGAAAGAACGCTCCTGAGACTGCTCTGGAGAAGCTATGCTGACCTCATCAGGCTTCTGAGAAAAGAGAAGGGCTGCTGCAACCAGTGAGCCACCACAGCAGCATGCAGAAGGTTCTGCAGCTCCACACTGGCACACCTGACTGCAGCAGGTCTCTAGCACAAGGGTCCTGGCCTCAGTGCCTGCCCTGCACCCCTGGATGACCATGTCCAAAGCCTCCCCCTGGGTGAGGTGTGCCCACACAGGATGACCACGTCCAAAGCCTCCCCCTGAGCACACCACGTTGCTCCCATGCACAAACATCCCCCTGGTGGGACACTGGAGGGCTCAGGCCTCCTGAGTGCCGACACAAACCGCACAGATCCGTGAGCCGTCCCTCTTCCATGCCAAAGCTGTGATGGTGTACAGGTGAGCTATTTCTTTGGGCTTGCCTTCCTCCCAGGCACCGCGCCGTGGGCTCCAGTTCAGAACCCGTAACCTGGCAGAGACAGGAGATAAGAGTGACATTAAAAACTGTCTATGGCTGCCAAAGCAAGGACTACAAAGAGCAGAGTTCTCTGTGAGGTACGTGGTACCTGTCATAGCTGCCAAGGACAATGGACTGGCCGCTGGGACTGGTGGCTGCTGTGGTGAATTCCTTCTCTGACGAGTCCCGGCCATAGTCGAAGGTTTGGATCACGCTGCCCTCCTTCCCATAAGCAACAATCTTCTTGTCACAGCCTGCAGCCACAATGCTGCTGGAAGCCCAGGCGAGGGCATAAGGAGGACAGGGATGCACTGCCAACTTTCCCTACAACAGACAAGAACCCCCTGAACACCTGAATGGCCCCAACTCCCAGCTGGCCTCTGTGCTCAGCTATCCCAGTGGGAACAAGTATGGGACCTTCTGCAAAGCCCAGTTCATGGGGGCAGCTCTGTCTGCCTGCCTAGTCTGTAGGAAGACAAACCAGAACTGAGAGATTTATCAACTATTACAACAGTTCATCAACAGTGTGAGAGGAATTGTAATGCCAGTAAGAAGACTGGTACCATTAACTAGACTGAGACTGAACTCCCAACACAACAGAGTATAGATGGATCTTCATGACAGCATGGCAGAGAGCAGCCATGCTCAAACTGCTTCAGCTGGAGACAAAGGATCTGAGAACAGCATCCCCTTCACCACAGCCTGAAGCACAGAGAAACTCCTGGCATAGAGGAGTGGGAGGCTCAGGAGAAATGCTGGGTGTCCAAGGACAAAATCTGAGCCTGAGATTCAACATTAACTGTGGTGACTACACCCTCCTAAGTGTGGGGACAACAGTAGCCACTCCATGGAACCCTCAGATCTTTCCAGACGCCTGAACACCCTTATGCCTCATACACAAAATTCCAAAGCATCTAATCACTGTTCTGCCTCCATCAGTGCTTCCCAAAACCTTTGCTAGCAAGCACAGCCTGCAGCTGCTCTCCAGACTTCCACTCTCTCCACAGCCTGATCCCTTTCCAGAGCTCTGGAGCTGGTAAGCAGGCTGTGCAAATAAGAATTTTGCTCACTGGGAAGGATCTTTGGTACCTGTGATTCACCTGAGCCCTCATCATCAAAGAAGAAGCGCACTATGGTTCCATCTGCATGGCCGGACAGGATTCCTCTCCCCGACACGCTGCAGAAAAACACAGAATGATGCGATGTTACAGGGAGACTTGCACCTTCATATTCATATCCCTGCCCAGAGCAGCCATTTCCAGGGTCATGGCTGATGTTCCTCATCAAAGGCACCTTTCCCAAAGACAAGACAAATATCAAGTACCTGTAAAAAGAAAGCAGACGAAAGAACCCAGAGTAGAAAGGAGAGTGACCAGTTAAGTGTCTTTATCATGTAAAATCACAATAAAAAACTTTCTGTATTACTAAAACCCAGAAGCTAGTGGAATTATTCAGTGGAATAATGACTCTGCTCACAAGTGCTTACAGCAATGTGCATCAAACAGCTCTTGCACTGGAACTGTTCCAGAAGTGAGGCTGGGTATTATGATACCGGGAATCCCTAAAAGAAACACAATGTAGGCAAAAAACACCTGGACAAAAACTCCAGGCCCAAGTCCATTTCTTATAGCATGGATGTCTTGTGCTTCTGGACACAAGCAGGAAGAAGAGAGCAAAGAAAAAGAAACAGGCCAAAAACCTGTTGGTTTTGTACCCAGAGAAACACTTTTTAGTGATGATTAGAAGATTCAAGAACAGAATTCAAATTCTATGGACACTGTAGCAATCCAGCAATCAAGTACCTGTCACCAGAATGACAGTATTTAGTGAAAATTCCACTCCTAGGACCATGACACATCTCAATTTTTAGGTCAAGAATACTAAAGTAGTTGAAATGAAATCTTATTAATGAAAATAATTTTAAATTGCACTTCATGGTTATTTTCCTAATTACAGCCTTGTCAAAGGTTTTATCTGGCAGAATGATGCTACTTTTTTTAGCCCTTAAACATGATTAATGTTAGTTATTACTTAGATGAAGCTGACAAATGTAATCCTTATGAAGTCACAGATTCAAATACATCAACGAACATGAGTAAGCTCGTGGAGACTTTCATCCTCTACTGTGTTTGAAGAACAACCAGACTGCCCGTGTGGCACAGCCAGGTACCAGATTTTTAGGAAGGAATTCCTTCTGGAGAGCACAGTATGTTATTATCTTGACAACAAAGTGACAGCAAAAGAACACTGGCAAGCTCCCACACTGGTCCCTGTTATGCCAAGCCAGCAGCAGGTGTGAGACTGAGCCAAAGCAGGGCAGGCCAAAGCAATGCCACACTCACTTGGAAGTTAGTGAGACCACGTAGGAATCTGTCCCATAGATGGTGGAAGACTTGTTGTTCTTTGTATTTGCTAAACGAACCTGAGAAAGAGAAAATTATCAGTGTTGCTGTCATCAGCAGAATGTGGATCTCCCCCAGTGTGAGCAACGTTCCCAGAGGCTTCCTTGTTCACTATCAGGGAAAGAAATCACAGGAAGCTCATTGACTCCCAGTATGTTATAGAAGTGGAAAAGCTGGAGTCACATTTCCACATTTCTAGAAAAGTTTGGAGAAAGATCCAAAAGATGCAGTAGAACCTCCAGGGACTAACTGTGAACCAGAAAATTCAAGTCCACAGTGTAATCCCTCTGTTGCTGTTACTGGGGCACCCAGTGATGGCTCCTACCCCTCAGCCCAGCCACTGGCAGACCCTGACAGCCCCCACAAGGGAAAGAAAGTCCAACAAATAACAAGTTTCTCTACCTTTCCTTCAGCAAGACCAAAGACAATGATATTCTCTGCTGGCCACAATAAGCAGGTCACAGCACTCTGCAAAGGAGAAGGCAAAAAGAGAGGTAAGATCTCCACCCTACCCAGCTTCCTGCCCCACTGCCACCTGAAATAGTTCATGAACAGACACTGTTCAGCCAGGAGAGGTGGGGCATTTGGACAGGCCTTGCAGTAGCTGAAGATACTGGACAAACCTTACTTCATGCTGAAGCTTAAACTAGATAAAAGTGAGCTGGGGCGAAGTAATTGAGCACAGGAGGACTATGGGAGGGCAAAAAAGTTACAGGGATGTGTTCAGTTCGGAGCTCTTTAGCGACTACTACTTACTGAGCAGTGCTTGGCTTGCCACATGCTATTGGTGAATGTATAAAATCATGGCTGTTTTAAAAGGGTTTTTGCAACAAGTATAAAATATAAAAATAATTTCACTGTGACAACTTCTGTAATAGCTATGAGAATACATGTCCATTGGATCTTTATTTGATGAATAAGAAATAGTGTTTATTTTTTCATTGACGAGTAAGATGGTTATTAGATGCTCCAAGTAGGCCAGGTAGAAACAGGCTCATTAAATCCAAACCAAAAGTATTCTCAAGATCTGAGGTGGAGTCAGAATGAATAAAGCTGACCACAAAACCCAACTGTAAGAGACGACCAAGAATGTTTAGGAAAGCCCTTCACATCTACCCTGCAGAACTTCAGTCAGTAAGAAGGCTGGTGTTTGGCTGGTGTTTGCCACCAGCACCAGCCTCACTGGCTCTCTGTCCCATTTTAAGCATGTGGGACTGCTTAAGATACATATCAGCATTTATTCATTCCTCATTTATTTATCTCATCTTCCATCCCTGCTCTGAACATTCATATCAGCAAACAAAGCTACAATCAGACAAAAAAATGTCTCAAGGTAACCAAACTGTTCATAATTTAAATGCCAACCAATGACCAAGACCCATTTTCATTACCCCTGTTTCCCAGGAATTTGTGTGTTTCCCCCATTATCTGTCAGACTTATTTTCTACTCTAACACAACAGAAGCTTGGGAACAAGCCTCACACAGAGGTGATGTGCTCATTGCTCGTCCTCCTGGCCCTCAGCAGGAGGCTTGGCTTGACAGTGTGAGCACACACTGGGATCGCTGTGTGTGTGAGAGGGCCCAGTGGCAGGAGAGGGAAAGGGCTCAATAAATGACATCTCATATTGACTGAACATTTCAAAAATTTGTAAATAACAAATTTACAGGAATTATAGTTTATAGCTACAGGAGAAAGCCAGACACAGTGGTAAAACCCCAGATATACAGAATCAGAAAAAAATAAAGGATTTAATGTGTTACAAATGACAGAAAAGGCATGGGGAAATGAGAAATTAGAGAAAAAATACTGAATTTCTACATTAAAAATACAAAAATGCTGTACATGTGCCATGCACAGCATCTGAGCTTGTGAGAGGCGAGCAGGCCCCCACTGGGCTGGCAGCTGGAGGGGCAGGCAGCAAGCAGCACACAAGGAAAGAGCTCTGCAGGGAGGCTAAATGTGCCCACACCTGGGACAGCCACCCTGCCCAGAAAAGGGACAAATGGACACCAAGCCCCTGCTGCTCTCTTTTCCTCATGACACTCTCTTCTCATGACCACTCAGTGCAGCAGCTCAACTGCAGACTAACCAGAGGCTGACCAGCAGCTTTCCAATCACAGAGACACAGAATTCCCTGGGCTCCCTGCAGCAGTCAGAGCAGCCACAGTGGCAGGCCATGACCCAGCCTGTCAGGACCCAGGACACCCCTCTGGCTGTCCTGAGCAGCCCAGACCCCTGTCAGGGGTCTCAGAGACCCTGGCACAAAGCCCAAAACACCTGTGGGTTTGATTATAACCCGTGGAGCAAATTACCAACCTTGTATGAAGATCAGCAGGCCACAACAGTTTAAGTAGAATATTAGTGAAGTTATCATGGGTGGAAAAGTAGATTTTAGGGTTTTTGGTATGAGGGTTCAGGAGGCAAGATGGAGGGAACTGGGTGTGTCCAGCCTTTCTCCTTCTTCTTCTTGGCCTCCATCTTCTGCTGTGATTTGCCACTTACAGATTGCTTTAGAGTAGAAGCTCACTGTCTAACATAGGTGATAGGTATTGGGAAGTAATTGTAAATATTGTACACGTAGTTTTTAGTATAAAGACATAACACCACCCTGGGGGCAGGCAGTGTGCCTGGACTGTCTTGCTGGGCTGACCTCAGCAGGGCAGGAGAAAATTTTTTATAGATAAGAAACAATAAACAACCTTGAGGCCAAGAAATTAAGAGCCCTGACTCCTTCTTCAAGCGCCGGCTGGGAAAAGAGACTTTCGAACTTTCCTCAGGGTCACTCAGCTAGAGATCCCGACACCAACCCTGAGATGAAAGCTTTCAACCCAGAGGCTGAGGCTACCCTTCACCTGAGAGACAGCTTGAGAAAGCCTGGCACACACTCCAGCAACTCCATCAGGAGCAGCTCTGTCTATGTCTTCTGGGGATTTGGACATGAAGGATGATTCCTCCTACCCGGCAGAGAACTTTCTTGGTGACACAGAGACTATGGGGTGATGGCACTTGCCCGGAAAGCCTGGGGCAGCTCCTGGACTTTTGCCTCTGAAGGTAGAAGTAGTCAGTGCACTGTATTTTCTCACTCTGACGGCTTTCTGTGCAAGGAATTCATAATACCTTTGCCTTTTCCAGACAGATCTCAGGGCAAGCCTTGGCAAACACCTACTGGGCAGACTGCTCTGTGACACAGGCAGGCTGAGCCAGAGCAGCAGAACACAGAGGTGGCCAAGGAGCAAACCTGATGGAAATCATAAACCTGAGGCAATTGAGCATGTGGAAACTGCACAGTTTGAATTCTGCACACTTTACATTTTGTTTAATAAGGCATCTTGGAGTTTAGAGCTGCAAACCTGTGAAAAATAGTTGGGCTCTGAGTGTCACATATCTTTCCCTTTCAACTCCCTTAAAACAGTCTGTTCACTGATGCCTAAGTAGTCCCCAAAGTTTTGTAAGTGACTGCATTGATCGTTCAACAATTTACTCATACCAGGTATTAGGACACCTCTGGAGCTCGATGAGCAATACGTGCCTCAGAATTTAGAGATTCTCTTAGGATCTTTAAAGGTCAAGTGCAGTTTGGCCAAGTACACCCGTGAGTATGAGCAGAGAGACCTCTCACTGTCTTTTCCTACATGTGCTGGAGAAAATGAAGTCAAACAGAAGTCTGGGTCTCACCGTTTGAATGAACTTGTTGCATATCACCTTCTTGTCACCCCTGCAGAAAAACAGAAAAAAAATTACTATCAACAACCCTACACATTCCAATCACCCTACTGTTTATACGCAGCCTGGTTTGATATTGCTAAACATAGTCCATTGAAATCTTGTGTGCTGCTAGTCCATCACAACTTTAGGCAAAAAACCAAAACGACCCCTAGAGTCTGAGCTTCCAAACTCCTGGTGAACTGCCTTTCTGAGTATCGTTAGCACAACTCCTGACAGCAATTTAATGAGGCTGCAGTGGGGCAGATGTGTGCCATCGCTGCACAGCTGTGACACATGATGGCAACACGGGCTCCAGCTAGCTGCGTGCACACCCGGGCTCCGTAAGGGCCCTGCCAAGGAACCCTCACCTGCTGCTCACCACGGACACCTGTGTGGCTCCCTGGCAGTGATGGGCACTGCAGTGTGTGCCAGGGTGAGGATCAAGCTAAGGCAGAATGGAGCATGCTGGACCTCAGTGCACACTCACCACTCCTCACCGATCCTGTACACGTAGACAACGTTGTCCGTCTGCCCGATGGCCAGTTTAGTGGAGTCCGGGGAGAAGGCCATGCCTTTGACCACGTAGCTCTTCCTGCCGTACTGCAGAGAGGCTCGGTGTGACCAGGGCAAGGCCGGCCCATGCCTGCCCCAGCGCTGCCCGGCCCGTGCCCAGCGCTGCCCGGCCCCGCTCACCTTGGCGTCCGCCGGCTTGGTGGAGAACTTGTCGCGCCGCTCGCCCTGCTCGTCGTAGAGCAGCACCACGCGCTCCGCGGTGCACACGGCGAAGCGGGCGCTGCTGGCGGACCAGGCCATGCAGGTCACCCGCGCCGTCCCGTCCTGCGGGCACACACGGCTCAGCGGGGACATACGGCTTAGCGGGCACACACCGAGCCCCAGCGGGCACACACCGAGCCCCAGCGGGCACATACGGCTCAGCGGGCACACACCGAGCCCCAGCGGGCACACACACGGCTCAGCGGGCACACACGGCTCAGCGGGCACACACCGAGCCCCAGCGGGCACACTCGGCTCAGGGGGCACACACGGCTCAGCGAGCACACACCGAGCCCCAGCGGGCACATACGGCTCAGCGGGCACACACCGAGCCCCAGCGGGCACACACGGCTCAGCGGGCACACACCGAGCCCCAGCGGGCACACTCGCTCAGGGGGCACCACGGCTCAGCGAGCACACCGAGCCCCAGCGGGCACATACGGCTCAGCGGGCACACACCGAGCCCCAGCGGGCACACACGGCTCAGCGGGCACACACCGAGCCCCAGCGGGCACACACGGCTCAGCGGGCACACACACGGCTCAGCGGGCACACACGGCTCAGCGGGCACACACGGCTCAGCGGGCACACACCGAGCCCCAGCGGGCACACACGGCTCAGCAGGCACACAACGAGCCCCAGCGGGCACACACGGCTCAGCAGGCACACAACGAGCCCCAGCGGGCACACACGGCTCAGCAGTCACACTACAGCCTCAGCGTCGCCGCTACGCGCCCCAGAGCGGTCAGGGCCGCTCTCCCAGACCCTGCCTGGCCCGGCCCGCTCCCCTGCGGCCCGATCCCCCCCAGCCCGGCCCGGCTCGGCCGGCCCGGTCCGACCTGCGGGGCCAGCAGGGTCCGCACGTGCCGCAGCTGCATCGCGCCCTCCGCCGGGCCGGTCCACGGGGCCGGGCGCTCCCACGGGCCCGCTCCGCCGCCGCCGCCGCCGCCGCTGCGGAGCCCGCCTCGCCCCGCCCCCGCTGCCGTGGAAACCCCGCCGCCTCCGCCGCGCTGACGCGAGCGCGTCGAGCCCGCGGGACCGGCCCTCCCCACACCGGCAGGGATCGGCTCGGCTCGGCTCGAGCCCGCGGGACTGACACCCCCGCACACCGGCCGGGCTCGGTTCGGCTCGGCTCGGCTCGAGCCCGCGGGACCGGCCCCCCGCACACCGGCAGGGATCGGCTCGGCTCGGCTCGAGCCCGCGGGACCGGCCCTCCCCACACCGGCAGGGATCGGCTCGGCTCGGCTCGAGCCCGCGGGACCGGCCCCCCGCACACCGGCAGGGATCGGCTCGGCTCGGCTCGGCTCGATCCCAGCTCCGCCATGGAGGCGCTGCGGGCGGCGGGGCGCGCCGTGCTGCGGAGCCCGCGCCTCGCCCGGCACGGTCTGGGTCTCCGCCGGCGGCGCAGTGAGTGCGGACGGGCGCGGGGTCGGGGCCGGCCATCGCTCCTGGCGGGGAGCCCGCAGCTCGGCGCAGTCGGGCTCGGAATGCGGCCCCTGCCTGCTGCAGGGCAGTCTGAGGGCCTGGAGGACTGCGGGGGCGCGGCGGCCGTCGGGGTGGTTGGGTTAGTCGGGTTAGGGGAGCGGGGAGTCGGGCCGCAGGGGCCGGAGCGCTGCCGGCCGGGGCACCGAGCGCTGCCGGCCGGGGCTCCGAGCGCTGCCGCTCCTCGCCGAGCTCTCCCTGCCCCGCTCCCCAGGCTGTCACCTCCTGCCCCACTTGTGAATCGAGGCCGTCCGCGCCAGGGGCTGACGGGCCTGGGCGGCCGTGCCAGGGCTGGAACACGCTGGACTGCACCGCGGACATCCCCGGCCTCCGCGGGCCCCTCGGGCTGCCACGCCTGGTCCTCTGCCAGTGTGCCAGGCCTGGCTCTCTGCCAGTATGCCAGGCCTGGCTCTCTGCCCGTGTGCCACGCCTGGGTCTCTGCCCGTGTGCCGGGCCAGCCCCTGCTGTCTGCAGCCTGGCAGGATCCGAGACTGACCCATGACACATCCCTTCAAGGCTAGGTTGGACGGGACTTGGAGCAACCTGGTCTAGTGGAAGGTGTCCTGCCTGTGGGAGTGAAACTGGATGAGCTTTAAGGTCCTTTCCCACCCAAACCGTTCCATGATTCCATGACCCCATGACCCTGCAGGTACCCTGTGGCACAGGAGGGCTGTGTTGGGCTGTTCTCAGTCAGCTGCCCAAGGCTTTGCCGGAGCACCAGCACTTGCCCTGACAGCCCTAGCATACATGGACTGTCCTCAGAGTTTGGAGTGGCACAGGGTCCTACTGCCCGGGGTGGAGGTCACTGGTGCCTGCATGGCACCAGGCAGCCTCCCTGATAGTTGTCACTTGTGGAAGAGTATGCTGTGCAAATAAAATCTCCTGATTTCCCTGTGGGTTCAGATTATTCCAATTATGGGTTGGACCTTTCTGCATGTGTGCCAGTAATTCTCAGGGAGCAAATCCCAGGGAAGAGGTGAAAATAACCCTGAAAAGTATTAGCTTAGTGTGAACAGTACATACTTTGGCAATTCCCATCTCTTTCTTAACAAAGCATCTGTGGTGCAGTTGCTCCCCAGTCATCCCAGCTGGGACCACAAGTGCTGATGAAGCTGCCCCTGCCCTGGCACCGTGCTGCTGCAGATGAGATGCCAAGGGGTTTGGCTTTGCTTACACTGGCCCTGTCTGGGGATTTTGGTCTGAGCGTGGCAGTGAATGCTGCTGCTCTTCAGGTGTGCTAGCAACTCAGGTGGCTGAGATGAATGCACTACAGAGAACATTTTATTTGTAATTAAACAGATGAGACCCAGGAACGCAAGGTTTTTGCAGACAGCAACGAGGGCTGCAGCATCCTCAGCCCTGTGCAGATATGCAGGAGCTGTCTGTCAGTGCTTACAGAGCCTGGACTTCCAGGGCTAGAGGACTAAAGCTTCAAGAGTGAACTGCCCACTCCTTCTGTTCCTCTTATGAGAGTGTCCCAGAGCCAGGAGAGTGTCCCGCTGGGGGCAGGAAGCAGCACTGCTGCTGGGAGCCATGGGTGGGGTGGCTCTGGCAGGACTAGCCATGGGGCTGCTGGCACATGGCTTCTAAGGGCTTTTGTCTTTGCAGAGCTTCCTGAGAGCTGGGCCGACATGCAGGAGCCACTGCTTGAGGGGATGTGCTTCACCCTCAAGTATCTGGGCATGACGCTGGTAGAAAAACCAAAAGGAGAAGACATGGCTGCTGCTGCCATCCGCAGGATCGTGGCCACGGTGAGACCCTGGGGCCCTGGTGTGTGGGGTCAGAGCCCAGCCCCTGCACAGGGAAGTGTCTGCATCCTAGCCCTGAGCTCCAGCGAGGGACTGTGCCCTTCCCAAGAGGAGCGTGGCATGCAGGAGGCTGCTGGTGTCTGCCTGTGTGCTGTGGGGAAGCTGTCTTCCTGCAGGACAGCCCCAGCCACCTGCTCCCACACCTGAACCTGGCTGGGAGCAGAGCTGTGCCTGCCACAGCACGGAGAGAAGGGTGAAGTACTGGGAGAAGTGGGGTCTGTCCCTCCCTGTGTGTGTGGCAGTAGAGTGAACAGATTTGAAGAGTGTTCTGTGCAGGGCATGCCTGATTGCCAGGCTCTGCTGTCCCCTCCCTACAGCAAGAGCCTTTGCAGCAGGTATCCAAGTGAGTGATACTGTACAGAGTCTGTGGGGCTCCTTCCAGCAAGGGGGTGAGGTGAAGACCCTTGCCAGGTTGGCAGAGATTGCTGGTGTTTTTCCACTGCCAGGCACGTGTTGGAGCTCGCAAGTTTCAGAAGGTGATTCTGACAGTGTCTCCAAGGGGCATCTCACTGCAGGATGCAGACACTAAGGAGATGGTGGAGAACATCTCCATCTACAGGTGGGCATATCACAGGTATGGGCTGGGCCTTCTGTCAGCAGTACCTTCAAGCTTAGGTCTTTCCTTGGCTCCCTGAGGCCTGTGCCCTCTCTCTGCTGTGCTCCCAGCACTGCCTGAGGCTGAGTGTAGGCAGGGTCCTGGGTGGTCTTGTGTTCATCAGCCCATCCATCATCTCCCTGTGCCCTGCCTCTCTATTCTGGCATTCAGCAGGATTTTGAGGCTTGTGACTGGAAAGCCCCACAGTTAGGACAGGACTGCATGTCTGCCTCCACTGTCATGGGACCACCCTTCTGGCTGCAGCTTATTAGACAGGCTAGAGGCAGTTGCTGTGAGAACTGATGTTGATTTCTCCTGCTGCCGCTTGTCCTTTGGCTGGGTTGGGTGTCTGTGGGTGCTGGGTGTGAGGGGCAGCAAGTATGCAGTCTGGTGGCTAAGTGGGAAGCAGAGACAGGACATCTCTTTGCCTGGCCTCCAGCTGTGTCCTTGGAGGCAATCGCCCATCCTTCTGTGCTCCTCTTGTCCCAGTGCTTGAATTCACACACTGGGTTGAGCTGGCTATCAGAAAACTACAGGGCACTCTGGGAGGGCACAGGAGGGAGTGCCTGTGGATGCAGTGATCTCTTACCTGCTGCAGGTACCGGGCAGCCTCTGGCCCTTGCTGGGGGTTTGGGCTGCCTGGTCAGCTTGGGCAGGTGAAAGCCTCAGGTTGTCAGCAGTGCTTGCCGATGTACTGGGAGTGCAGCAGAAGTACCATGCCAGCGTCCCAGATTGTCCTGACAGCTCCTCTCTGCCCACAGGATCTCCTACTGCACAACAGACAAGCTGCAGAACAAAGTCTTTGCTTATGTTGCCCAGAGCCAGGAGAGCGGGGCGCTGGAGTGCCATGCCTTCCTCTCACCCAAGAAGAAGATTGTAAGCACTTAACTTCTGCTCTGGGCTCCATGAGGTATGGGTGGGAGCAAGGTCCTGCTTTCTTCCCCTTCAGCAAGAGAAAGCCGTTACCTGTGCAAGCCTCCTCCAATCCCTGGATTTGGAGCCAGGGATCAGGTGTGCTCATGTGCTGCACAGGCAGGGAGTGAGCAAAGGGGGCTTTCCTGTCCCAACTTCTGAGTGTCTGCTCTTGGGGGTGCTGGCCCCCAGGGGCAGACAGACACAGAGCTGAGCTCTGGCCTTCCATCTGTATGTTCTGCAGAGAAAGGCAGCAAGGGATGCTGGGGGGTCTCGGATTTCATGGCAGTGGGGTTATCCTGCATTGAGGGCCCAGGTGGAAGCAGGCATTCCCTCTCTTTTTTATGTACACAGGCCCAGGCTGTGACTCTGACTGTGGCCCAGGCCTTTCAGATGGCCCTGGATCTCTGGGAAGCAACACATGCAGGTAGGAGGAATTTCTCAGATGTATCTCACTGCATAGCTCTGCAATCAGCATCTCTGGTGAAACACGCCAGGCAGGGAGAACGTTGTCCCTATGTTTGTGTTCTCTGCCACTCCCCCATCTTCAGCTGGGGTGGGAGGTGTAGCTGCTCTCTATGCTGAACTGCTGTGCATTGCCTGAGCTGTAGCCCAGCTCAGGGCTGCTGGTACCTGGCCTGAGCAGTGACCCGTCACCTTTGTTTGCACCCTCCTGCCAGCACAGCAGGGATTCCCTGTTCCTCACCCACAGTCCTGCCTGTACATTCCCAGCTGGGCTTTTTGCAGGTTGCAGGCACTAACTCTGCTGCTTTTGCCCCGTGCCAGGCTCTAGGCAGGATCAGCCCCTTCACCCTTCATGTATCTTGGAGAGCAGTGAGGCCGGCAGAGCCCGTGAGCCAGCCCCCCCAGGGAGAGCTCCCTTCACACACCACTTTGGGGTACAGTATGTGCAAGCCAGGCCCGTGCTGAGGGCTGTCTGCAATTAGGGCAGGGACAGGGTGATCCCTGTGCAGCTCCCTGCTCCTCCCAGAGCCCTGCTGATACCTGCACAGCCCCTGTCGCACGTGGCATCCTGATGTGAGGAGGTGCACTGTGCTGTGTGGCTCACACAGCAGGTGCAGTTCCATGGTTGGTGTCTGTGCTCCAGGAGCTCTGCTGTCAGGCTCAGCACTGCTGCAGCCTCAGCCCTGCTCTGCTGGCCCTGTCACACAGGGACCTGGGACCTGGGCTGCACACTTGGTTTCATGGCTGGGATGAGAGCTGCCTCTGAAGGAGAGGACCCTTGGATCATCATCCTGCCAGCCTGGGCTAAGGCTCAGCCCAGCCCATCTGCACTGCACCTCCTGCATGGCCACAGCATTTGGAGCATTGTCATACTGGTCTCACTACATCCCTGTCTGGGAACTTCTGGATGCTTGGTCCTTGGCCTCATGCTTCCAGTGTGAGTCCAGCCTGGCAGTGCTTGGGGTTGTAGCTGTGCACAGCCTGCTCCTGGTAGTCTCTGCCTGCCCCTCCAGCTGCAGGGTGTGCCCACCCACCACTGTCCCTGGGCAGAGGTGCACTGTATCAGCAGCTTTGTCAGCACGGTCCATGCTCACAGCTTGTGTTTGGGGCTTTGCACCTGGAGGGGATGTGGGATGAGCTATGGCCTGTCTGTCCATGTGTGCCCAAGCCCAGAGGGTTCTGGCAACCCAGCACTCCAGTCTTTCCCTCACTGCTTGTGGGAAACCTTTGTACTGTGCCTGGGTAGTGACTGTCTTGTGCAGGGGCCCAGCCTCACTCCTGGCAGAGACCTGCCCATGCAATGAGATGTCATGGTGGGTTTTTGTTTGCTTGCCAGGAGGAGGAGGAGGAAGATGATGATGTCAGTGAAACCTTGTCTGGGTAGGTGGTGAGCTGCTGCTTGTGTTCAGGGATCTCTCTGATGAAGCCTGTCTTGTCTCCTTCTCTGTGCCCCGTGCAAGGGGAGCTGCTCGGGCCGTGGGCATGGTGGGATCATGGAGGAGAGCTGCATGGAACCAAGGGGGAAGCTTCCTGGTATTTCTCTGCTTCTATCCGCTGAGAGCTTGAGTGAACAGAGGGTTGAGTGGTGGAGGAGCAGACCACGCAGTCCAGCTTTTGCAGCAGAGATTTAGGGTACAGATGCTGACCCCCAGGATGCACCCAGAGATGTTTCTTACTCTGTTTCTGCCAGTCTTTGCTGAGGCCAGCCTGTCCAGACATGCCTCTCACATGGGACTCAGTTGTCCCTCTTCTCTCACTGATTTCCCTGGGGGTTGGACCAGGATGGAGGCCCAGTCATGCTGACTTTTGCATGGACTGGGGCTGTGGGCTGAGCTTGATGGTGTGTGTCCTGTGCTGGGGAGGAGCTGATGGAACAGTCCAGCAGCAGAGGATTAACCTGCAGATCTGCAGATGTGGGGGTGGTGGGCCTGTGAGGCTCATTCCATCATGGCTGTTCTCCATGTACATGGCAGTGGGCACCCAGCTGGGTCTGGCATGTCTGAGCTTGGCTTGAGCCAGTGCCAGTGTCACCTGGGAGCCAGTGTGTGCACAGGCTGGAGCTGTATGTGTAGCCCAATGAAACACCAGCCCTTTGGACATGGAGCTCCTGATGGGAAGGAGATATGGCTTTGCAATCTCAGGACAAGCTGGTCTGGGAGGAGAGTTTGGTAGCAAGGGGGCTTAGGGCATTCTGCACCCCCAGTGCCTGCTGCTGCTGTGCCAGGGCCATGAGCATGCCGTGTCTCTCAGGAGGCCATGCTTGGGGTATGATAGATGCTGTGTTCTCTTCCAAAGCAGCATGGAGGAGCTGGGGAGGGGACTCCACAGCCCGGCAGGTAAGTTTCTTCAGTGCTGCATTGGCTCATCCCCCAGCATGTCCTCTGTAAGGCAAGGTGGGGCTGATGCTCACCTGAGAACATCTGCCCCGCTTTGCAGGCTGTGCTGGGCTCCCAGCTGTACACCTCATGGTCCGTGTCTTCCTTTCTGTCCCTTTTTAGGATTAATACCTCTTGTGCCCCCATCGAGCTCTCCTACAGCACAGCTACTGTGCTGCCACCTGGGGCCGCCCCCGGACAGCTGGACGGTGCTGGGAGGGGCTGGAGACTCCCCCAGCACTGGCACCAGGCCTGCTGGCCCAGGTACTCCCCTGGGCTAAGCCAAATCTCTGCAACAACGGACCAGCCACTCAGGATTCACCCTGTGCCTGCACCTGGGCCAGCCAGTGCCTGCCACCACCCTGGCACCACCCTGCTGGCACGGGGGCTGCTGGCACTGCTGCCACGGAGGGCACAGGCTGCAGCACCTGCTCCTCATCCTGTGCCGCCTGCATGAACCGCCTCGAGCTGCAGCTGCTCCCAGCTGGGGTGGGGACCCGTGCTCCTCGCTCTGCTCACTGCCAGGCCGTGCAGGCCATCCTGCATGCCCTGAGCCTGCCTGATGCAGGTAGTGTACAGTGTACACATGGCTCTGCTCACTGCCAGGCCGTGCAGGCCATCCTGCATGCCCTGAGCCTGCCTGATGCAAGCAGTGTACACATGGCTCTGCTCACTGCCAGGCCATGCAGGCCATCCTACATGCCCTGAGCCTGCCTGATGCAGGTAGTGTACAGTGTACACATGGCTCTGCTCACTGCCAGGCCGTGCAGGCCATCCTGCATGCCCCGAGCCTGCCTGATGCAGGCAGCGTACACCCTCAGGGAGCAACAGCTCTTGGCCTGGAGCAGTGCGTGATGAAGGCCTTTCCCCTGCAGTTCAGCCCCACACCCTCTCACAAGTGAAATTACCTGGTTTTTAAAGGAAAGCTCTGCCTTTAAAGAGAAATAAACTGAGTTTTTTACTGTTGTCATTTGGGTTTGAGTGCTGGATAGGCACCATGCATAAGCGTGCAGGGCACTGTGTCTCCTGTGCTGCCTGTGGTGAGGGTTGCTGTGCCCCAAGCTCATGGAGCCTGGAACTCCCACATCTTCCTTGGCTGGAAGCCCTGAGGGAGTAGTTCCTCCTTGCACTGAGGGCTGCCAGGGCCCAGGGTGCCTCTGTGACTTGGGAAGAGCAGGTTCAGGCTGTGCTGCACTGGTGTCTTGAGCACCTGTGAATGTCACCTGCACTGACAGGAGCTGATGCTGACCACACTGAGCTCAGGGCAGGCACAAGCCCATGTGTGCCAGTTGCTCTGAAGTGTCTCTGCCCTGCTGCACCCCAGCTCTGCTCTACAGAGGCAAGCCATGCTCTTGGTTTCCTTCCCGGATGGCACAGGGGAGACTGCAGCATGTCTGGTTTCTTTGGCAAGTGACAGCTTGCAACTGTGTTCTGGCCAAGCCCCTCACTGCTGGGCTCCTGTCACACCTCTGCACCGCTGCCACTCTCAGGCTGGTGGCGCTGAGAGCTCAGCCCAGCTGGGCACTGATGGCTGGCTGCAGCCGGGGTGGCAGGGCCAGTCTCCCAGCAAATGCCATAGGCACTGGGGAGGCCTGGGGTGCCACGCATCACTCAGGAGCTGTGCATGTTTTTTTTCACTTGAGGTTTTGCATATTGAATGCGGTTTCATGCCTTTTCTCCCTCACCTGGGAGTACGGAGCAACATGTAACTTGTTAGGGTGAGCAGGTCGTTGTCAGGCCCCCAGCACTTCCCTGCCCTCCTGCACAGCCATAGTCTGAGAAGAAGTGGTGACTTGGGGTTTGGTTTGGTTTGGGGCTTTTTTGTTGGCTTTTTTTTGGGGGGGTTTTGGGGGTTTGTTTGTTTGTTTGTTGAGTTTTTTAGAGGGAAAGAGCTTTTTCCTCAACAACATACCCTGATTTTACATTTAATGTCAGACTTGTGTTCCTTTTTTAATTTGGTCAAAACCTCTGCATTTTGACCGTTTTTTTGTGCCTGCCCTAGTTCCTCACCTCTGCTACACACTCTGACCCTTTGTGATTCTTTGTGTGTGCCTCTGGCCTGGCTAAAAAATCTCATGATAGCAGGCATGTCTGTTATGACTTTCCAAGACAGAACTTCTAAACATTTTCCAGGGCACTAGAACATTCTTAAAACTCTTGTATTTCCCTGACAGCCCTAGTTTTTTTAATGTACCTCCTTAAAAAAAGCTAGCAGGCAAAACAAGGTGTTCGTGTCTCCGGAGCTGTGGCCATGCTCCCTGCAGCCCAGGTCACAGTCCAGCAGCAGCTGCATCCCATTACCATGGTGCTGTTGCTCCTCAGGTACCCCTCTCCTCACCCGAGCAGGGAGCAGCCTGGGACAGCCCAGCAGCCTGTCGGGGTCAGACCCCCTCCCCGTTCTCGGCCCTGCTGCTGGGATGTGTCTGCTCTCTGCAGAGAAGCAGCCACAATGTCACCCTCAGTGGGACAGCCTGCAGCTGCTCCAGCAGCACCACAGGGCCCAGCCTGCAGCAGCAGCAACAGCAGCAGCAGCAGTTCTCCCTCGAGGGCCAGGGGGGTGCAAGGTGACCACGGAGGACCTCCAGCTCTTGCACAGCATGCAGGAGCACATCTCCTATGGGCTAGGACATGGCATTCAAGAACTTGTACATGCATGGACACACACAGAGACCTGAAGCTCTGATGCTGCCTTTGAGCCAGGATGCTTTTATTGAAAAGACCCTGCCACAGGAGTTGCTTATCCTGTCCCTTCCCCACCTAGTCCTGCAGCAGGAGCTGACCAGCACCTGGAAGGAAAAGTCCTGAAAGTGCTTTTACTGGGAGATTTATTCCTGGAAGACACTGGATCCTATGATGCTTGAGTCCAGGGCTGCAGAGCCTGTCTGTGGCAGGCTGCAGAGCAGAGCATGGAGGGAGAGCAGCAGCCAGGGCAGCAGGGAGCCTCCTCGTTTCACCCCATTCCCTCCAACAGAGACCTTGCAGGCCTCACCGCTTTGTCTCCTCCAGGCAGCACAGGCACCATGCTGCTCAGAAAGTTCTTGGCAGCTCCCCTCAAGCAGCCTGCATGTGCCAGCACCGAGCCCTTGTGGGGACACAGCGCAGCCACAGCCATGCCCTGACAGCGCCTGCTCCCCCAGCCCTGCACTGCCTCCCCTGCTGCAGGCTCTGCAGGCTGCCAGGCACTGTAACAGCGCCAGCCCCTCATCGTCCCTCGTGTCTTTGTCCTCTGCAGTAGACAGAGAATTTGAAGGTCCTGCACAGCCGTGACAGGGCACAGTGGAGCCCTGTTCTCCAGCAGCAATCCGCTCATCCCCGGTGCTGGCTGGGCCCGGCCCCACAGACAAACCCTCCTGCAGGCCGCAGCTCTCCCGGCAGTGCTGGGGCAGTGCCCGCACCGCCCTGCTCCTGCAGCCCCGGGGCCCTGAGGGGAGCAGCTCCTGCTCTCTGCAAGCAACCCCAAGGCCACACGGGCAGCTGAGAGCAAGGTCGGCCCCTGGCCGGGCAGCCATGCAGTGCCTCAGCTGCAGCCCGGGCCTTGGCCAAGGGGGTGCAGGCTCCCCTCAGGCCATGCCTCAGCCCATCGGCTCCCCCTGGCTCCCTCCCACCCATCCTCAAGGTCATGCTTCCCCCGGAGGGGAGGAGGACCGGGTGGGACGGGCAGGGCCACGCTCTGCATGCATGGCTGGGAGCCGGCTCCGTGCACATCCGCAGACAGGTGCCCTCGGGAAAGCGGGAGTTCTGGTACGTGGATCGTCGCATGCTGAGTTCCAGGCGGTGCGCCTGGTGCTGCCTCTTCTTCCAAGGCCTGCTGTGCCTCTGGCAGGACACCCGAGATCCCAGACGGCAGAGCCGGTGTTGCACTTACACCTCAATGATATTGACCGAGGGAGATTTCTTCTACGAGAGGAAAATCTGCGTTAAGAACCTGTTTGCTGCACCCCTGGGATCACACTCAATGTCAGAGCCCCTCAGCCTGCAGCAGGCATCAAGACCAGCAGACCTCAGCAGAGCAGGGTCAGTTTGGAGTAGGGATCCAAGAGGAGGGATCTTCTAGCAAAGGGTAATCAGCAAGCTGAAAAATCTGGAGGAGGGGAACTGGGGATTTGAAGTCCAAACAGGATGTTTCTGATCCTGACATCTGCTGGAAACCAAGATGTGGAATCAGTGGGACAGTCAGTCAACACAGTAAGGGGAGTTCCCACCCTTGACAGAGGCAGCAGATGAAACACAAGCAAAACCCTAACATATGGTCCCATTAGAGCATTGGGGCTATAAATCACTGTCTTTGGCAGGTAACAAAGGGAGAAATGTCAGGTGCTGAGGGAACAGCCAGGCGAAGGTGCTGTTCCCTCCCCATCCACAGCCTGGCACAGCACTTCATCAGGCTGAGGAAGGGGCTCTGGAATGACTTGTGTGGATGACTCAGAGCCAGCTGCAGTGAAGGGAGAAAGGGAGCAGTGACAGACCAGTGCAGGAACCATGAGAACAGCTGCCTAGCATGTCCATTTGTCCATGTGTGCAGGAGAGGTGCAGCCTTGGAGGGGCGTGATGAAGGCTCTGTTACAGTCAGAGGTCAGGTACCACCCTGCAGTGCAAGAGCCATCCCAGCTGTTACACCTTGTTGTCTCTTCCAATGTTTCTCCTGCAATCACCTATGGGGTACACACACTGTCCCAGAGACCAGGGCTCACTGAACCCTAAAAGTCCTCAGTCTTTGGGGTGAGAGCACAAGCCAGGGTGTTTCCATTCCTGGAGAGAGCCAGACTGTGCAGGCTGCAAGCCCCAGCAGACGCCACGTGCCACCCCTGCTGCCAGCCCTCCCCACTCACCTTGCTCCGCAGCAGCCCTCCACTCGGCCGCTCTGGCGTGCTGTGCTCTGAGGAGGGCTTTGTCTTCTCCTTGTTGTTGTTGGAGTCATTATCCTTGATGATATCATATTGTCTGCAGAACAGGGCGATCACCGCTGCCCAAAGACACGCTGCATGAAGGATCCCTCGCAGTGGCTGCCTGTCTGCCCTCCCCACAGCATCCCAGCTGCAGGGCAGGTGTGCCCAGGGCTCCTTGGGATGCTGCAAACCCACACCCCCACCTGCATCAGCCTGCACCACCTGAGGTACCTCTGCATGTGTGGCCAGGCCAGTTTCCTTGGGCAGATGGGCACGGATGTGACTAAGGCCATTGCGCCACACATGAGGTGCTCAGCACTCACCAAAGGCAGATGCTGAGGCACTCAAACAGGGACAGTGAGGTCAGTGGGCAGCTGTGTGGGTTTTGGAGTGCCTCCAGCAAGGCACTAAAGTTACTGAGCTGGTGCTTGTGACCCTCACAAAAGCCAGCCTTTGTGCAAACTGGCTGTGGGGTCAGTCCCTCTGCAATGCTTTCACAGCATGCATCCCATGCAGCATGTCCCACACCTGGGAACCCTGGGCACAGGAGTCTGGAGCAATGCCCCCAGGGATGACCATGCTGGACTCACTCAACCCCCTGTGTGTCGCAGACATCTCTTTGTGAAAAATCTTTCTTTAGGATTTTTCCTTCTGAGAAGCCGTGGCCTCAGCACCAGACATAAACAATAGGTTATCTGCTGCTGTGGAATGCAACAGGGTGATCCGTGATTGGTCTCGTGTGGATGTTTTGGTTCAGTGACCACTCACAGCAGAGCTGGCTCTCGCTCTCTGCGGGGCCAGCTGCCTTTCTTATCATTCTTCTTTCTTTCCTATTCTTAGCTTAGCAGCTTCTGGAAACCTTCCTTTCTTTCTCTTTTTAGAATAGTTATAATATATGTATATATCATTGTGACCGTTGGTCACAAGGGTTCTTGGGTGAAGGAAGAGATGAGATCTTTGACTCCATTATCAGAAGGCTTGATTTATTATTTTATGATATATACATCTATTATAACTATACTAAAAGAAAAGAAAGGAAAGGTTTCCAGAAGCTGCTACCTAACTTAAAAATAGAAAGTAAAGAAGAATAACAAAGGTAGCTGGCCCCACAGAGAGCGAGAGCCAGCTCTGCTGTGAGTGGTCACTGAACCAAAACATCCCCACGAGACCAATCACGGATCACCCTGTTGCATTCCACAGCAGCAGATAACTTATTGTTTATGTCTAGTGCTGAGGCCACGGCTTCTCAGAAGGAAAAATCCTAAAGAAAGATTTTTCACAAAGAGATGTCTGCGACGTATCATAAAATAATAAATCAAGCCTTCTAATCATGGAGTCAACGTTCTCGTCTCTTCCCTCAGTCAAGAACCCTTGTGACCACCATCACACCCAGTGTGTGTGTGGTAACACACAGGCACACACAGACCGGGCCTGACTCCTCCCAGCTGGTATCCTGACACATCAGCCTGTGCCAGGTGTAAACTACCAGCAGTCATCTTGCATTTTTTTCCCAGTGCCCTAGGAAAGTGTCAAGGCCAGGGCAATGAGAAATTTCTGCAAGATGCCACTACAAAAGCCACATTTACTGGGAAGAGAGCGGGGGATCAATGACTTCCCATTCACAGTAGGTGTATGTGACAAGTCAGGAGCTGACTGACCTCCTAGGCTGCCATGCTCCCAGGGCAGCCAGCTGCCTGCACTGGCTTTCGCTGTGCTATACAGGAGCAAAGCACCCACTCTGCAGCTTTAGCAGACTGAGCACAGCCTCTACCAGCTAGTGCAGTACTGTTATCAGTCACGACATCTAAGGCCCAAGCAACTCCATGGTCACTGTCAGCTGGGATGCTCCCACCCTGTAATTCCAGGTCCCATTCTGTCTCCTGCTCATCAGTATACTCCAGGCCATTACTGCTGAGCAGTGGCTGTGGTTGCTCCTTTCACCCCACTGGCTCCAGGACCTACAGATACTCAAGGGACTGATGAGGAAGGCTGCCAGACCCTCAGCAATGTGCCTCTGCACTCTCCTGAGCCACATCCTCTTTGTGAACCATGGATTGTAGCTTTGCCTCAGCCCGCCAGGACGCTGCTTGTGGCACTCACCTGCCCACATGAGCAGCACAGCCACAATGATGATAATCTCGCCTGTCTGCAGCTGCCGGTCTTTGTCCAGCCCTTCCATGGTGATGTCACCTGCAGAGAAGAGACCCCAAGCAGGGCTGGCAGCAGAAAGCCTCCCACTGTGGTGGGATTTGAGAAACCCCAAAGCAGAGAAGCCCACCTCCCCCCAACAAGGAAGGGTGTGGGACGACACCCTGTAGGGGGAGAAGACACGCATCCTGTGGCCTTCCTGGGTCAGATAAACCATCCTTGCTACAAAGGTAGTCAGGGATTCCAAGGGCTTGTTTAGGTTCATGTAGGGACTGTGCAATGCACTAAGATCTCTCTCTACACAGCAGCCAGGACAGGTCAGGTCAGTTTAACACAGAAGTTCTGAGGAAAGGCAGCCATCTGCTTGCCCTGCCATACTCAGGACCCCTCTCATGGTGAGTGCTGGAGACAGACTGCCATGCCCTCTATGGGGCATCATCTCTCTTGGGTTCCTGATTCTCTCTCATGGACCGGCATGTAGGCAACCCCAAGGCAACACAGACATGAGTAGCAAAGGAGACCACGGCGCTCTGTCATTTGTCCTTGGGTACCCTGCAGACTGGGAGATCTGAGTGTCTGTTCAGTACTGGTTTCCTACAGGTAGCAGCTGGGCAGGCCCCAGCAGCTGTCCTGGCCAGCCTGCCTAGCTGAAAAGGTGCCAAGACCTGAGATAGGAGGGCTGCAAACCACAGCCTGGGGACATTATCATGGACACATAGTGGACACGACAGCAGCCTGTACAACCCTGCGTGTCTCCAGCAGCCTGCTGCTCAGTGCAGCACCTTCCTCACTGGTTGCAGAATCCCTGCCCATCTGCTGTACAGGCCTCCAGGTGTGGCCCCACTAGCAGCACCTGGTCAGGCTGGAAGGAAGTGCCTCACCTTGGTTGGAGCTGTTGGAAGGCAGGCGGTCGGTCTCCTTCAGGGTGCGGAAGTGGACACGCTTGCTAGCCTGGCTCTCCCCATACAGGCCAATGCTCTGCACCTGGATGATGTAGTCAGCATCCTCTGCCAGGTCCCACAGCACACAGGCACGGTTGGTGGTGTTCACCTCCCGGATGAAGCGCTGCATCTGCCCATCCTGCCTCTGCCAGAAGGAAGAGCTGTCACCCCCGGGAGGCTGCTGCCAGCTGCACCAGGCACAGGCCCCCAGCTGCAGGGCTATGCCTCACTCCTCCCTTCCCAGGCAACCATCCAGCCCAGGCTGGGCCAGACTGGCCAGCACTGCCTGCATGGCCTGAGAGCCAGGCACCTCCCTGGAGAAGCCACCATCACCCAGGGCTGCACAGGTGGAGCAAGGCACCTCCCTGGAGAAGCCACCATCACCCAGGGCTGCACAGGTGGAGCAAGGCAAGCAAAGAAGGGTTATGTCATCGCATAAAGCACCATCCTTACCTAGAGAAATCCCAGGGAAACTATTGGAGGGACTATACCCAATGCAGCCCACAGTCTTCTGCCTTCCACCAGGATGGATGGCTCATATGGGGCACCCTGGCAAGGGCTGCTCAGCAGCAGAGATGTCCTTGGGCAGATGCCAGAGGAGCCCCGGAGTGCGGCAAAAGGACTGACATAGGAGCATGCTGGTAATCAGTGTCCCAGTGCCCTGGGGACAGATGCTGGATACCTGCTGGAGGATGGCATAGCCGATGACCACATCTCCTTCTGGTACGTCCCAGGAGACTGTGGCAGAGTTCGCCTTCAGCTGCGTCACAGTCACGTTGACAGGGGACGGTGGCCTGTCTGGGTGAGCCAGGCGTGGACCGTGGTGAGGCACAGGAAAGAGGCAAAAGAAGATGTCTCAGAACAGGCACTCGGCCCTGCACATCACCATGGGGCCTCTCCAACACCTGCCAATGGCAGCACGTTGGCTAGGGCTACAGGAAGCACCTTCCCTGGTGAACCCGGCCCCAGGAGATGAGTGGCACAGCAGATGGGGAAGCCTGAGCCCTGCCAGCAGCAACACAGGCACAGCACGGTGCTTCCTGGGCTGGCAGGCAGTGCCCACTCTGTGCATGAGGAGTGTGCAGGTGCAGAGCTCTGGGGCTGTCCCATAGATGGGCATGCCACAAATGCCTGGAGCACCACCCAGAACTGCGTAGGAAGCAGCCCAGACACTGATGATATATTGATTGTGACAGAAAAATGGGGCACCTTGGAATAGACACACTCTACACTCAGTCTAGGCACCTCCTCTGCCCGGAATTACTCCTTGCTCCAGGGCATAGGAGAAGGGCAATGCCAAAGGCAGAGCTGGCTGTCCCAGTGATGCCTGGAAAATAGATCTTCCCAACAACATTAAGAGTGAATATATAAGCAAACCTTTACTTCAAGGCTTTCAGATACACAGTGTTGTGAAAATTGCATGTGGTATAGTAATGCTACAATTTTTATAAGGTTAGTCAATTAGCATACTTATACTGTCCAATTAAAGGTTAGTTGGCTAGGTAGTAATTCCTGGGGTCCTGCCCCACTGGAAGCAGTCCAGAAGTTTCTCTTGCCCCACTTTTGTTATGCTTGGTCCAGATTCTGGTTGAAAAACACAACGTCCTTGTAGCTGTCTCTCTTCTTGGAATAAAACTAAACAATATTTTTAGGAATGTATTTATAAGGTTAGCTTATTGTTCTTAAATGTGGGGAAGAAAGATAGGAAAAGTACTAGAAGCTACAACCATGCATTAACAATCTACATAGCCACAAATACATGAAAAATAGAAAACCCCAATAATCTTAGGCATCACCAGCAGTGCAGTGCCATTGGCTGCAAAGCTGGCAGTTCTATGGCAAGCTGACCTGACTGACCCATGGTCTGCACCATTGCCACTTTGAGATTTCACAGCACTGAGAGCACAACAGGATCCAACACAGTCCTGCACACAAAGCCAAGTTTTGTCTGGAAGTTAGACACAGGAGCACATGAAAGACACTGGAACTGCTGTTTGTGTGTTCCAACTCCCCACATACATGTCAGTGCCCTTCTACAAGCTGCCTGCATAGCAGCTAGGGCTACAGGGTCAGTGCTGTGATTTATATAGAAAAAGAGTTCCAGGGGGCACCTGAGAACAAGAGAAAGGACAACGGTGACACCAGCAACAACCCCAGTTAGAGTGACTGCAAAAAAGGCGATTTTTGCAGGCCAGCTGTTTAAGTGCATTCATTCACATCTGAATATACCCAGCTTTGGATCAAACCAGAGGAAGGCTTGGTTCCCACTCTGAGAAATTCAGGGTTGTGTTCTGCCAGGGGCAATTAAAACAGAGAGGAGAGCCCAGAACACATGTTCTAAGAGAGACTCTGGGACTGAGTGTGTCCAGAAGTTTGACACACCACAAGAAGAGAGGGTTGCCAAAGATAAGGACACCACAATGTTCTGATTTTCTCCTTCAGAAAACGAGTCTGGAAAACTGGAAAGGATTCAAAGATACACTCAAACATTCTTTATCCCACAAAGAGTGTGTCTGTATAGAGTTTTGCCTGTGGGAATCTGCTTCATCACTAACCTATGAGAGGGAGAGAATCTCTAAGTCTGTCTACATGCACACCTTGCTTGCCCACGAGCCAACAGCAGAACAGGCTGAACAAAGCTGCAGACCCAGCCTTGTCCATGGCCTGGGTGTAGGTACTCTGTCAGCACAGGAGCTGAGCTTCCTGTAGATTAAATTAGAGAATCACTGTGGTTGGAAAAGACCTCCAAGATCATCAACTCCAACCTTTGACTGCATAACCCCATGCCCACTAAACCATATTGCAAAGTGTCACGTCCAGTCATTTCTTGAACACTGCCAGGGGTGATGAATCCACCACTGTCCTGGGCAGCCTGTCCAGTGCTTAACCACTCTTTCAGTGAAGGAATTGCTCCCAATATCCAACCTGAACCTGCCCTGGCACAGCTTGAGGCCATTTCCCCTTGTCCTGTCCCTGTTCTCTGGAAGCACAGCCTAACCTCCCTCCTGTCTCCACCATCCTGTCAAGGAGTTGCAGAGAATGAGAAGGTCCCCCCTTGAGTCTCCTTTTATCCAGTTTGAGTTCCCCCAGCTCCCTCAGCCACCCACGAGACTTGTGCTTCAGTCCTTTCCCCAGCTCTGTTCCCCTCCCTGGACACGCTCCAGCCCCTCAATGTCTTTCTTGATGTGAGTGGCCAGGATTTGAGGTGCCTCGGCAGTGTCCAGCACAGGGGGAAAATCACTGCCCTGCTCCTGCTGCCACACTATTGCTGCCATAAGCCAGGATGCTCTTTGCTTTCTTGGCCAGATCATGTTTAATTGCTGTCAACCAGCACCTCCAGGTTCTTTCCCACTGGGCCATTTTCCATCATTGTCTGGTTTTTGGGGTCAGGTCAGCTGCTCAGCCCACAGCTGAGTTCAGGCAGCACCCTGTCAGCCCGCAAACAACTGCTCCCTGCCTGGGCTGTCCCAGACACAGGCATTTCCATGGGGGGCTGCACATTTCTGCTTCTCTGCAAGGACAACAACACTTGTCACCACTGGTTAGGTTGCTAGCTAGGTTTGTGCTAGCAGACATAATGGGGTCAGAACAGCCCAAGAATCCAGAGGTGGAGATTGGTCCAAGATCTGATTTGGTCTGCACCAGCCAGTATGTGCCCAAAGCACTCCTGGCCATGGCCAGGACAAGCCAAACAACCATTCCTCACAAGGAGCACTGACATGCTTCCCTCTTTGGAACTCGTGAGTTTAATACCATGGATATGACCAGACCCTGCCAGCTGGCCTCGGGACAAGAACAGGACATTGTGCTTCCCATGATACATCTGTAGTAATGAATTAGTGGGTTTTTTTTTTACATCTAACAAATTTTAAAAGTCCTGAACATGCGTGATGGCGGCAGTTTGACTACCAACCTCTAAGTGTACGTGAGGAAATTAAAGATGCGGTCTGACATCTCTGCGACACAGGAGTTTGTGGATGGAGTTTGTAGCAGCTGTCCAGCTCTGTTCAAGAATTTTCTAGGCTTCTGTGAGGTGCTCAGCCTGTCCCAGCTGAGGTTTTCAGACTGGGGCTGCTGCCCTGGGACTGAGTCACTTGATGATTTGAGAACAAAGGCACTGCACCAATCCACAAGCCATTCTGCTGAGTCCACACAGGTGTGACAAGTGCTCCAGCTGTATTTAGCCAGAGTTTGCACAGGCCCTGTGCAGGGACTGTCACTCACCAGCAGCAGAAGGGTGAGAGGACACGGTGGCATAGCGGAGCCACCACACACGTGGCTCATCAATGCACCACACCCCACGCACCCTGAGCACATCTGGTGCACACCCAGGCCAGCAGCCCTGGGCCCGTGTGACAGGAGACCTGGTGTCCAGGCTACAGTTCTGCATTAGAACGACCAGTGTGCCTTGATCAGTTTGATGCTGAATGAACTGCAGAAAATACACTTCTGAGCACACGGGATTTGCACATCCGTCAGGAAGAGACAAGACAAGAAGCCTCAGAAGTCAAAACGTGGGAAGTTTACCCTAGATACACAGAGCAATGTCTAATCCAAATCACCTCTGCTCTGGAGAGAGACTGGAAGAACTGAGGTTTTTCACCCCAGAGAGAATGCTCTGGATAGATATTGGAGCACTTTCCAGTGCCTAAAGGGGCTCCAAGAGAACTGGAGAGGGACTTTGGACAAAGTGACAGGACAAGAAGGGGATGGCTTTTCACTGACAGAGGCCAGGGTTAGATGGGATATTGGAAAGAAATTATTCCCTGTGAGGGTGGTGAGGTCCTAGCACGGGTTGTCCAGAGAAGCTGTGGCTGCCCCTGGATCCCTGAAAGTGCTCAAGGCCAGGCTGGATGGAGCTTGCAGCACTTCGGTGTAGTGGAAGGTGCCTTTGCCCATACCAAGGGGGTGCAATGAGATGGGCTTTAAGGTCCCTTCCAAACCACGCCATTCCAGGATTCTGTGAAATTCAAGATGAGACCTCAAAGTTGTTACAAGACCTCCAAAGGACAAAGCTTAGTGTATAATCCCTACATTGCATCTAATACTGTTCAGTCTGTTCTGCAGCTGAGATCAGAGCAGTTTTGTGCCAAAGCTGTTGCCATAAAGGTCTGTGAATGCAAGGGCTCCAAAAAGCACGTTCTCTGAAGCCAACACATTCTGGCTATAAAGTCAAGATGCTGCTGGACTCTCTGGGAAAAGTGTGCCACTGTTTATCTCAATGCATTAACTGCTAATAATTCTACATCACTTATAAATGATCCAGCTTCACTTTTTATTAAAGCCATATTACAAAAGGGGGACCCCCACAGAAAGCACAGTCACTAACTTAAGGCCTGGCACAGGGTTTGTGCTGTCTGTAGAGCAGCATGCTCCTTTTGGGCCTGATTAAGGGGTGGGAAGAGCTGGGCTGTGTACAGGAGCTAGCAGCACTGCAGGCTGTGGCTGGACACTGGGAGGGATGGCCCGAGGGCAGTGGGAGGGATGGGTGGTGGCCAGTGGGAGGGATAGCTGGTGGGCAGCTGGACATGGGACCAGATATGCCATGCATCCCAGCTCCATGGGTCAGCAAAGGGGCTGGACAGACACCCTTCACGAGGGATGCTGGCACATGTGGTGCTGCAGAGGGATGAGGGATGGGGCACGTCTCCACCGGTGCTCTCGCCATCCTGCTGTGATCAGGAGAGTGGGCCACCCTGCCCCCCGGCCCATGCCCTTGGGGCTGCTGCTCAAGGGCACCCAGATGTTTGCCCAACTTACTGCTGCAGCAGGGAGTAAGCACCAGACTGCACATCTAAAAATAAGTGGCCCTTTTTTAACACCCCTGACTGCATCTCTTCCCGAATCCGTCAGTACGTGTTTTGCAACACGGCAGAATGTAGCAGAACACGTCCGGTACTCGCAATTCGATTTGATACCTCAGTGACCTGTCGAGGGGCAAACAGACAGCAGGAAGCGGCCGCTGACAGAGGCCACCCCGGCGAGTCAAAGACACAAGGACAGCGGTACCTCGGGTGCGCTGAGCTCGATGTTCCAGCAAACACCGGCAGCAAGCGACAGGATCCCCGTCACCCGGCCGGCCCCAGCCCGGAGTGTCCGTGCCCGGGGCAGGAGCTCCCTCGGGGCAGAGCGCCCGTTCCCCCCGCGGCGGGAGCCCCGGCAAGGGCAGCGCGGCAGCAGCCGTGCCCCGGGAGGGGACTCGGAGGCCGCGGCGCCCCGGGGGTGCCCAAGGAGTCCTCGGGGATCGCGGCAAAGGCCACGCCGGGAATGCAGCGAGGCCGGCGTGGGTGTGTGGCGAGGACCGCATCCCGCAGGGTGTCCGGCAGGGTGTCCCCGCCCGGCAGCCCCGGTGTCCCCCCGGCCCGGCCGCACTTACTGGCTCGCACGAAACACAGGTCGCAGCCGAAGAGCACCAGCACCGGGCTGATCATCGCCGAGACTCGGGCCATGGCGGCGGGGGCTGCGGCCCGGCCGGGCGCGGCCCTGGCACCGGCCCGGCTCCCTGCACCGCGGGACGGAGCGGGGCCGAGCCCCGGCCGCAGCGCGGGGGGGCGGAACAGCCGCCGGGCCCGGCCCGCCCCCGAGCGGCACCGCAGCGGCTCCGGCACCGCGGCGGCTCCGGCGCCGCCTCTCGGCCGTGCCCCGGGGCGGCCGGCACCGCCCCCAGCCCCCGAGCCGTACCCCGACACCGCCGGTACCGCCCCCACCCTATTAGCGGAGCCCCGGAACCGCCAGCGCCGCTCCCGGTATCGTTCTCCGGTAACCCCCAAGGCCCCGCCGCAGGCTGCACCCCCGGCAGCCCCGAGCGCCCGCTCTCCCCGTGCTGCACCGCCAGCATCCCAGTGCCAGCTCCTTCCGTGCTGCACCGCCAGCATCCCCAGGGCCAGCTCCTTCTGTGCTGCACCGCCGGTAACCCCCGGCACGGGAGGCTCCACGGCGGGCACACAACACGCGTGTCCTGGCGTGGGCAGCGAGCAGCACCGGTGTCGCCGCTGCTGGTCACCGACAGATGCCGACATTCGGGCTGGTGCTCCCGGCACTCTCCCGCAGCTCCTCTGCACCTGCGGGTACTCTGACCCTCTGGGGTGCTCCTCTCCGTGTGCCTAATGACACAGGCATGGGGTGTGCCCCATCCCCAGGAAAGGCAGCGCTGGGTGTGCCTAATGAAGCAGTAGAGAAATAAGGAAATGAACCCAAATCATCCTCCATTACCTTACAGCAGTAACCTACTTCTTTCTATGAGCAGACTGGAAGGAGGAGTCAAGCCAAGATGGAATCAATGGTTCCAAGGGCTGCTAAGGTGCCTCAGCCTAGCTGTGGTTTTGGGCAGACTTGGGAACTACTGAGGCTCCTCTCTGTCCAGCTGATGTCCTTGGCTGCAGCCTGCATTTTCCTGCTGTGTAGCATAGCCGGACCCCAATGGCAGCTTAGACCATGCCCTGGATGAGATCAGCCCACATCAGAAGTACATCAGTGTGGGCATGTGTGCAGACATGGGCACAGACATCCATTGTTCCGTGCCCTAGGGCCCCTAAAAGTCTTTACCTGATCACTTGAAAAGGCCTTTCCTAGTTACAGGAGAATTGGTCTGTGCTTTGAGGAAGAACAGGGTAGTGATGTTGCCATGTGAAGGATTTAATCTGCAGTGCCTGTGTGCAAAAGGCAAGTTCCAGCTAAGCGAAAACTGAAGCTTGTCAGAATTTACGTTATCTGCAGCTGCATGGCAGGTGAGGTGATCAAAATGGTCCCATCTGGGTTGTTCAACGCTGCTTTTCAGATGTTCTTGGCAGATCAGGACTGCCTCTTTCCTGTGCTGAGCTTCACTGGTGCTGCAGTCCACAGTGGTGAGGAGGAGGGTGAGCCTGATACTTCTTTCCCAGCAGAGCCCTGTTTCAAGCTCCTTCTCCCTCTGTCTGCATTATGGGGAGGAACTTCAGGAAAGCCAAGGGTAGAGCTGGCAACTGTAAAACTGTGACTGCACGTGGTTTTACAGGAACAGTTTGCCAGTTATGTCTTCTCTGCAAGGTCCCTTCTCACTTGGTTGCAAAATAAACTGTCCCGCAGTGCTGTGAGAAGCACTTGGTTATTGCAGAGCTAGCTGTGGTGTTAATGTTGACTGCTCCATAGCCTGTCTTTGCCACCAGGGCTTGCTCAGCACTGCTTTGGCCTGTGCAGGAGTGCTCAGACACGTTATTTGAAAAGCTCAGGGCTGTCAGTGCTAGGTATCAGTGAGCAATGCCTTTTTTTTTTTTTTTTTTTTTTGATAGCAGAAGCAGGTGGCCGTTAGCACTGTGGGACAATTTATTCTGCATCCTTCCCCCAAACTACTTAAAAGTGGTTCAGGCTCTATGTCTTTTCCCTGTGCTCCAGGGTGCAGCCCTATTGCTTGTGCAGGGTGAGAATTCTGCTGTGATTGGGGAATTTTGTGTCTGATCACCCAAGGCATCACTGTTGGCTGGCTGGCATTCCCAGGCTTCACGCACCTTCCAGATCAGTGCTGGACATGGAAAAGGACATGCTGTGCCACTTAGGACAATCCTGGGAATTCAGTGACTGTGCACAGGCTGCATGGTGTGCTTTGGGAGCTGGTGATTGCATTTGCATTTGTGAGTTCAGTCTATAAATAATAAATACTGAGAGTGCAATTTCTCCACACACATTTAATTATCACTTGAGTATTTGGGATTTTGGCCAGGCAAAATTCAATTTGCAATCACAAATCAGGAGCTAATGCATCTAAATTGTATTATATGCCTTGCAGTGCCTTGTACTTAGAATTCAGTGGGGAAATCCAGCAATAGCCTCAAGATCTCAGCCTCACCTCTATAGCCTGGCCTGCAGGCTCTGGAGTCCCAGCCTGCCCCTAGCACATACGGGGTTCTGGGGGTGGTGCTGGCAGCAGGAGAACGTCCTGCCCATGATGCAGGAGCCCCCTGTACCTGCATCACATCACCCTGCTGTCCCCTTCCTCTGCCCACCAGAGGAACCCACCAGCAAGGACTCGCAGCACATCAGGAATTGACCTCTGCAGCTGGGAAAGGCTTGGATTGATTCTGCCTGTGCAGAACCATACTTCATAGTGTATAAATGTTATTGATTAAATGAACCCCACAAGAGATGTGTGGCTTTTGTGTCCCTAATCTAAGCTTTAGTTAGCTGCTCACTGGTGTGAGGTGAGCATTCACAGATTTGGGGAAGCACGACATGACCTGCAGTAGCTGGGTCCTGAGCTGGGGGTCCTGGAGCTCTGTGACTGTTCCCCTCCTGGGACACAACACTCGTGCAATTCTTTCCCCCATGTTCTGGCTGCCCTTTTTTCCTGCTCCACAGCCTCCCACGGCCAGTTGTGACCCAGCTGTGCCTATGGAAGCTGCTGGCAGCTGTGGCTATGACTCAGATGGCCTTGTGCTGCTGAGCATTGCCCCTCAAACAGTGCCTGCCTGGCCCTGTCCTGCTGAGCATTGCCCCTCAAACAGTGCCTGCCTGGCCCTGTCCTGCTGAGCATTAACCCTCAAACAGTGCCTGCCTGGCCCTGTCCTGCTGAGCATTGCCCCTCAAACAGTGCCTGCCTGGCCTAGTCCTGCTGAGCATTAACCCTCGAACCGTGCCTGCCTGGCCCTGTCCTGCTGAGCATTGCCCCTCAGACAGGGGCTACCTGGGCTGGAGGAGGGCTGGGCAAGGTGTTGATGCCAGACCTGCCCCTGCACCCCCAGACCCTGTCTCCCAACCAGCCCCATGCCAGCCCACCATGTCCTCTCTCCAGGGCTGCCTGGCTGCTGCCTCACGTTGGCTGTCTCCATGTTCACTGAAAGGAAATGTCCCAAGTTGCTGTGAGGGTTCGTTCCCATCCACTTTGTCATGTCTGTGTGCTGGCTGCTGTGTCCTCCATTCCTCTCCCATGGAGGTGGGAATGAACACACTGATTCCCTGTGAGGATAATCACAATGGAGAGCAAACCACAGACATTTCTTATAAAGCTGCTGCAGGGAAGTGCCCTATTGTCCTCAGCCAATAGGACAGGATCAGACCTGTCACCAGTCTGGGTATTCTGGGTATCAGCACTTCATCAACACTTCATGAACTTCATTAAATGTGGAAAGTCAATCTGCTAATCATTAATATGCACTAATCATTAATAACTCCTGATCCCCCTTTTGTCTTTGTTTGTATATTCTGTGATGGCATTTTTTACCATCTACTGCACAATTGGATTTGGAGAATTCGGTGCTGCCCAAGAGCAGACATTTATACTTTTTATTATCACAGGGTATTGTGAAGTCAAGAGTTTTGCTGTGTAATTATGTGCATTGTGAAAAGTAATTTATTCTGTTTCATTAGGACCAGATGCCCAATTGCATCTTCTGGTGCTTCATAGCTCCTATTGTAAGAAATAAGTAATATCAGTTTGCTGTCTATCTGCGCTGCACCATCTGCAACACAGCAGACCCTGGTCATCTTTCACAACTGATAATTTCTTTTTTACCCTTTTAGTATGGGACAGCCAGACAGCATATGGTGTTTAAGATGTGGGTTTCCTGGGTGTCAATATATTCATAATAGTGTAACTACTCAGCCCTTTCCCAGTTCATTTACAGCACGTGAAGCCACCAAAGCCGAGAGCCTGGTGAAGCTGAAAAGCCAAGTGATCTGACAGGTCTATCAACAGCAGAAACACTCAGCAGTGTCATGGTCAGTGAACACACAACTGATCAAAGTCGATGAGCAGCTCTATTAAAGCCCACCCCTAGGAAAGAAGTTTATTTTTTTCTGCTCAGATAAAAGCACAAAGCACTGAACATGAGGCACTTAACCCCCTTCATCAAGAGAATGGAGCACTGGGCAAACACTGAGCCTCTGCCAAGGCAGAGGCTGCTCTGCAGTGAGCAGCTGCCATACAAAAGGGGGTGTTGTGGCCCTCTGCAATGGACACACAGCCTGCAAGGAACCTGCTCTGGCTCTGTGCCCCATTCCCTGCCTCTCAGTATTGGGATCTCCTCTGGGTTCAGTGTCCAGGCAGGGGCTGGGGCTATAGGGAGGGAGGAAACTCACCTGGCACTGCCTGGAAAGCTCCGTGGGCTGACTCTGCCTGGATACCAGGTGTCCCATCACTCACCCCCTCAGCTGGGCAGGGAAGAAAAAGTATAATGATACACTCATGAATTGGGATAAGGACAGGGAGAGCTCACTCACCAGTTACTGTCATGGGCAAAACAGGCTCAATTTTGGGAAATTAATTTATTACCAATCAAGTCAAAGTAGGGCAATGAGAAATAAAACCAAATCATAAAACCACGTTCTCACCAACCCTCCTGTCTTGCCCAGCTTAGCTTCACTCCCCAGTTCTCTCCCTCCACCCCCTCAGCAGTGCAGCGGGACAGGGAATGGGATCAATTCATCACGGCATGTCTCTGCCACGGCGTCCTTCTCAAGGGGAGGGCCCTCACACTCTTCCTCTGCTCTCCCATGGGCTCCTCCATGGGCTGCAGGTGCGTCTCTGCTCCTGACTGGATCTTTTTGGGCTGTGTGGGTCCCTGCTACCCCTGGACCCCACAGGCTACAGGGGAATCCCTGCTCCAGAGCTTGGGGCACCTCCTCTCATTCCTTCTGCATGGCCTGGGGCACTGCAGGGCTGTTGCTCTTGTATACCCTGGCTCCTCTCTCTGGCTGATGCTGTGCACAGGTTTTCCCTTCTCAAATCCCAGAGGCACTGCCATCACTGCTGATGGGCTCTGCCTTGGCCAACAGCAGGTCTGTCTTGTGGTCAGCTAGCTTTGGCTCTGCTGGATGTGGGGGAAGCTTCCAGAAGCTTCTCACAGAAGCCATCCCTGTAACCTCCCCTCTCCCAAAACCCTGCCGTGCAAACCCAATACAATTCCCTTAAGAGGGAGTTTTGGGCAAAGCAGCTTATGGTGAAAGCCTAAATTAGCCTGAGTTGTTTAGCCTAGAAACTATGAAACTGAGGGGGATGTGCTGACAGCTTCTCTTTCAATGCCTGACAGCTGCCAAGCATTGCCGTGGCTGCTGCAGAGACTGGTATGGCCTGTTCCACGTCAGGGGCAGAACTTCAGTCCCTGCTGGCTTGGCCCACATGGAGACTGGGGCTGATTGTCCTCTCAAGTTGAGACTGCACAATGTGGATTTCGTTTCCAGTCACTCCTCCACCTCTTCCTTGCTGCCATTCTCCGGACACCCTCTCCCTGGCACTGCTTCTGACAGGGCCAGAGTAATTTGCCAGCTGCATCACTGGCACTGGGATCTGCTCCTTGTGTTTGCTTGTGCTGACTGTTCCTGTAATTTGGGAGCAGAGATGAAGTTCTAGGGAAAGGGGAGAGCGTGTGCTTGGCAGCCAGCCTGGCTGTGCCACCTATTTGTGCTCAGTGCAGTGCCAAGCCCACCTGCCCTGTTGTGCAGGGCCCCATGAGGCCAGGGGCAGAGCCAAGGGGGAATGGAAGGAGGGGAGCCCTGGGCGATGCCTGCACCTCCATGGCATGGGACAGGGAGCTGCCAGGGACGTGGCACAGCGAGACAAGGCACTGACGCAGTGACACAGGGCACTGGGAGCCCCTGTGACAGAGAGCCACTTGTGTGCACCAGGCCTGGCAGGGGTGTGGGGCCACAGTACCTCCCTGTGCTGCTCAGGGGCTGCTCTGGGGCGTCCTTGCCTCGGGGGCTGGTGATGGGAGGTGGCCAGGGATGGGAGAGACTGGACCCAGCCACCCACCTGGGTGCAGATCAGCCTCAGAGCTCTGAGCCAGCCCCCTGTGCCAGGGATGTGCCCTGTCCCTGCAGCAGGCAGGTGCTGGGGCAGCAGCTGGAGCCAGGGCCCTGGCCTGGAAGTGCCCTCCCTGCTTTGCCTGTGGAAGTGCCCTCCCTGCTTTACCTGTGCTCAGCAGCAGGCCCTGGAGCTGCTGGGGTGGGACCAGAGGAGGCCACGGAGCTGCTCCAGGGCTGGAGCTGGGCTGGGAGATCTGGGGGTCTGGGGAAGGGAAGGATCCAGGGAGGGCTCAGAGCCCCTCCAGTGCCTACAGGAATGATGGGGATGGACTATTCAGTAGGGCCTGGTGCAACAGAACAAGGAGCAATGGTATAAACTGAAGGAGAGTCAGTTTAGAGTAGATGTAAGGAAGTTTTTCACAATCAGTGTGGCCAGAGACACATACAGGCTGCCCAGAGAGGTGGTGAGTGTCCCCATGTTGCAGTAAAACAGATGGGATCCAGTTTCTTCATGCAGAAAAAGCCCATTCTCTATTTACAAAGCTTATCTTTATAAGAAATATTAGAAGGTACCATGTTAGACTTAATTGACTAACAATATACTGATATTGAGTTTATTGGTTGGTAAATGACTGGGGTGTATGTTTGTTAAATCTATTTTTGGTTAGTTCACATATTTTGGTTTTTGATTTTTATGGGACAGATTTCTTGTTTATTACAGGTGCAAACAGTTTTCTTACTAGAATAGTTTGTTGTGCTAACTGCTTTCATTCTTATGATTTTTTAATATGGGAAGTTACAAACTAACTGCTAGCTTAGCTAGACTAGTAGGGCCTAAACTATATTTTATAAGGTTTTTTTTTTATACTATCTTTACCTGTATGCAACATCCCATCCTTGGAACCATTCAAGATCAGGTTGGATGGGGTTCTGAGCAGCCTGATCTAGTAGAAGACAATCATGCTCATGGCAGGGCCTTACCCTGGTTGACATTTAAAGTTGACATTTGAAGTTGACATTTAAACCTTCCAACTCAAAGTGTTCATGATTCCATGCGTGGAAACGTCTTTGAGGTTCACCCCTTTACCAAGCACCTGAATCAGACAAACTCTGTCTCCCATTCACATCCTTCCCCTGCGTATGAGCCCTCCTCCTTCTGCAGCCCTGACTGAGCACGGGCTGGGCTCTGCTGATGTGGAGGAGCTGCCCACAAAAACAGCACCACAGGTGCCACCCATCCTGGCCACCACCCCCTGGTACCACGGGTGCCACCCATCCTGGCCACCACCCCCTGGTACCACGGGTGCCATCTGTCCTGGCCACCACCCCCTGGTACCACGGGTGCCATCTGTCCTGGCCCAGGGCAGCTCTGCCTGCCTGGGCTGTGGCCAGGGGCAGCTGAGGGACCAGCCCATGCTGCAGGGACACAGAGGACCCAGAGCATCCTTGGCCATGGGGAAGAACTGGAAAAAAGCTGTCAGGACTGGCTGTGATTTTCCTAAGCTTTACTTTGGGTCTGCCTCCCCAGGAATCACTGGGACCCCGTCTCTGGTTCTGGTTCTGGTCCAGTATCTGAAGAACTGCCTGGCTTTTGTTACCTGCTCCGAAGAAAGACAGATGCTTGCTTCTGAAATGCAGCTGCACTTCTTGAAAACAGAAGCCTCCAATTTAGAAGACCTTTGAGCATAACTCAGATGGGTTTTTGGACCCAATCCAGCATGCATAAAAGAGGACACTGGGCTAATTAATGTCTCAGCAGAGCTGTCCAATATAGCCCCTCCAATCTCACTCTCATTCCACTATATTTTAATGAGAAGATTGACCTACTTAATTCTGAAAGCAGCTGGCTTTCAGAGCCAAGCAACACTTGGAGAAATAATGTCATGTTTAGTGCTGGTTTCATTACCAGCATCAGTCCCACAGCACCCCAGGAAGACATGAACCCTCCACTGGCCAGGAAGGGCAGGTCACCAAGCAAGCACCGAGGACCAGACTGCTCCAGAAGCTGCTCCCAGGCCATGGCTCTGCTCCCAAACGCCTGCAGTAGCACAGGGAAACGTTTGATCCATAGGTAATGTCACTCCAGAAGCTGCTCCCAGGCCATGGCTCTGCTCCCAAACGCCTGCAGTGGCACAGGGAAATGTTTGATCCATAGGTAATGTCACTCCAGAAGCTGCTCCCAGGCCATGGCTCTGCTCCCAAATGCCTGCAGTGGCACAGGGAAACGTTTGATCCATGGGTAGTGTCACTCCAAGGAAAGAGAAGCTGAGGAAGAGCTGGCCTGGCACAGGTGTGGTGTCCCCACCAATAGAGAAACGCCAAACGAGTGGGATGTACCCCAGGCTGACAGTGAGAGAGTTACGTGCATGACTGCAATGATTTCATTCTCACACGCCACATTCAGCACCAGACTGTTCCACACAGACAGGAATGACAAACTGCACTGGGTATCTCTGTGTGAAGTGCACCCCATGTCACAGTTCCCTCTCAACAGAACAGCTCAATTTTTTTGCAACATTATTAAATGGCATTATTAAAAGAGCTTAAATCTTATAGCTACTGCATTGCATAACTTGCAGGAAGGACGGTAAGTGATCTCATGAAAATTACTGAATTATTAATGACATTTAACAAATCTTGGAACAATGGGGAAATCCTTAAGGATTTAAAAAAAACAAAACAGCGCAACTCCCAAACCAAAATATATTCTCTCTCCTCCTCCAAAAAAAACCCCCTCCAGGCCCCCAAAGCAAAACTCAAGAAAACTCAAGTGTGCCAGTATTAAAAAAAAGATAAACTGCGTGGTGAGTGTAAGTGCAGCTTAGTCTATCTCCCAGACACACTAACAACTGACATCAAAGGGCATCATAAGTAAGACCCAGCCAACGTGGTTTCACAGAGAAGAGTTTTCTGTAAATATTATTCTTTAATTAATTACAAGTCCATTTTGGTAAAAGTAGCTGTTGACATCATAAATTTCTCTAAGGCCTTGTTTTTGGCCCCACATGTTATACAAGCATTGGTGGAATACATTAAATGCTTGATATTAAATAATTGTAAATAAGGATTTGTCCTAGAGAATCCCATACTCTGCAGCTATTTGACATCTTTATCAAGAATGTTAATGAAATTATATAACAATTGCAAAGAGAATCTGCATATTAAACCCAAGCTTTCTGGAAAAGTTACTGTACAAAATATAGTTATTAAGGTATCTGCTAGAGTAGCTCTGTGAAACGCACCACAATGTTTCATCATGTGCTGTCTGGCCTTAAACCCTGTTGAGTTTCTAGAAACAAAAGAAATGAGTTCTCAGAGGCATTTGCAGAACAACTGAAAAATGTGCTCAAGAGCGTAAAAGTGAATATTAACAGTGTAGTGAGGGAGTTGAGGACAAAAGGAAGTAGGTGAGAGCAGAGCAAGGTCATCCTTGTACCTTACATAACTGTTACAGAACACTGCAGCTGGTTCCTGGTTCATCCCCCTGGACTTAAAAAGTGAAACATGCACCAATCGATACATAACATATCAGCAAAGAGCAATGCACAACAGAAAAAAAAGAAAAAGCTGTTTTGACTGACACTAGCAAGCCTCTTTAGCTCATACAGCAAATTATGTATGGAGTTAATTATGACTACAAATAGGCAGAAGAAATTTCTGCTACCCTAAAGCTATTTCCGTTACCAGGACTCAACAGTGTGGGATATAGAGGCTGAAATAAAACAAGTTCCAAAGAGAAGACACAGCATTTTTAGTACAATGAACCACTCCAACAAGTATTGAGTGACTTGCCGGTCTCTGGTTACTTCTGATTCCTTCAAAACTGGATCTCTTCCTAAACGTGTCCTTGCTCCAGTAGAATTGGTAACAGCAAGGACCAGTTTGCTGGGGCAGTGGGCAGCGTTCCTCCAGGGCCTGGTGTCCATCTGAGCTGCTTGGTGCAATTGAATTTCTGGAGGAGAGGGATGTCACCCAGAAAAACCTGGGGAACCCATGGATGGAGAGCAGCCTGGCGGACAAGGTCCCAGGGATAACAAAACTGGGCTAACACAATCTGGCCACGTGCACTGGCAGCCCAGGAACCACCAGGGTCAGGGGCTGCCTCTGCAGCAGCGTGCACAGCAGGTGAGGTGAGGGAGGCGGTTCTGCCTCTCTGCTGGATCCCCTGCCCTCAGAGCACAGCAGCACAGCTGCCTCAGCCCCACTGCAGCAGCATGCAGCAGCACTGCTGCCTCAGCCCCACTGCAGCAGCATGCAGGAGCTCAGCTGCCTCAGCCCCACTGCAGCAGCACTGCTGCCTCAGCCCCACTGCAGCAGCATGCAGGAGCTCCAGGACAGATCTCTCTCCTCACCAGCTGTGCACTGGTAGCAGTGCCACCAGCCCACACCAGCCTGAGCCAATGCCACAGACAATCTGCTGCTGTGTTGAGGACACGGATGGATCCTTGGAGAACGCCTTTGTCCATGTGCCATGTTAGCTGGAGAGTGCTGCTGAAGTAACTACAAAACCCAATGGTCACAAAGTATTCATGTCTAGAGAGCAGCTCTGGTTAGTAACTCATAAATGACAGGAAACAGGACTCTGCACTGAAAACCACTGGGAAAAACCTTCTTTAATTCCTGGGATTATTGTACGCACTGGGAATGCAGTGAACGTCTGCCCCAAGTACAGCACTGTGGAGTTCTGGAGAGAAACCACAAAGAGAGCTGAACAGCACCAGAGCATGCAGGGCAAACCTGCAGGACAGCCCTGCAGCAGGACAGACAGCCCTGCAGGTAGGACACACAGCCCTGCAGCAGGACAGACAGCCCTGCAGGTAGGACAGACAGCCCTGCAGGTAGGACACACAGCCCTGCAGCAGGACAGACAGCCCTGCAGGTAGGACAGACAGCCCTGCAGGTAGGAGAGCCCTGCAGCAGGACAGACAGCCCTGCAGGTAGGACAGACAGCCCTGCAGGACAGACAGCCCTGCAGCAGGACAGACAGCCCTGCAGGACAGACAGCCCTGCAGCAGGACAGACAGCCCTGCAGCAGGACAGACAGCCCTGCAGCAGGACAGACAGCCCTGCAGCAGGACAGACAGCCCTGCAGGACAGACAGCCCTGCAGCAGGACAGACAGCCCTGCAGCAGGCTGGGCTGTGCTGGGGGAGGAGGGAAGGCACCAAGAACACCACACAGCAAACAGTCAAGAAACCACATTCTCACACTGGTGACATTTTATTTTGTTGTTTTCTGCTCTTGCCCATCTCACTGCAGACTCTACATGCCTTGCACAGTCTCCACACCTGCTTTCAGCACAGCACCTGCAAACAGACCCTGGTTCCCTTGGCCCTGCAGCATCCCCTGCTGTCAGAACAATGGGCTGGTGCTGGTACTAACACACAGGTACAAATCTGCCTGCTCTCCACACCCTGCAACGCCTTTCCTGGGAATCTCAGCACCAGCAACTTTGTCCCACAGTGCAAATCTTGCCATTTTCTGGTATGGTGGGTCTTTGGATGACAAAGCCTGGAGAACTCGTTCTTTAAAAACCAGGACTGCCTGTGCTGCTGCTTCCTGCCAGCTTCTGTGGCATCTGCTGCATTCAGACACAGAGCAGGGTGCCCAGGGAGGCTGTGGGCGCCCCAGCCCTGGCAATGCTCAAAGCCAGGCTGGATAAGGCCTTGAGCAACCTGCTCTGGTGTCCCTGCTCGTGGCAGCAGGAGCTGAGACTGAATGATCTTTAAAGTCCATTCCAATCCCTTAACATTCTATGATTTATAGAGACAGGAAGATATTATTCCTTATAAGGGTCCAGAGACAATGCCACCAACATGACTTAAAATGGTGACCCTCTTCTTTTAACCCTTTCTACACAGGGAAACCACTGCTATTATACCTCATTTGCACAGAGGGGCGATGCTGAAAAGGTTATGTAAGACAATGAAGGGGTATCTGCAGAGCAGGGGAAAAGACACTGTGGGAGCACTGGCATGACAAGGAACCACGTGCTGGCAAGGCAGCTCCGTGGAACCTGGTCCCAGCACTGCAGGCTGCTCATGGAGGGATGCACTGAATTGCAGTGTGGCTCCCAGGTGAGCATGGAACAGCTTCAGAGGGCACACAAAGGCCACCTCAGAACATCATTACCGAGGTCTCTAAAAGGCTGGTGAATCTCCAAAGGCTTGAGAGCATTCAGCTGTTGCAGCACTGGAAGACTTCCTACACACGTTTAATGTCCAACATTAGAGGAGACAGCTGCAGGAGGAACAGTGGGCTACTGACAAGGGTAATAATGACCTTCCATCCCTTCCAAGTCTGGTGCTGAGCCTAAATGCTGGGGTATGAAACAGAGCTTTGTGCAACAGGATACAGCAAACACTGAGAAGGTCTCTCTTGTGGCAGCCTTGCTGACAACAGACAGGAGAGTGACAGGGCAAGCCAGAGTCTTTGCATTCTGCACAGCACTGTTCTCATGTTCAGTGTGGGTGCTTTCTGTGCAAGAAAGGATTTCCCCGCTGAAGAGACCTAAACATTGTGCTAGTCAGTCCCTTTTGAGAAGAACTGTAAAAAAGAACCCTGATCTCACACATCAGAGGAAGATGACAAAACAGACACTTGCTGTACTGGAAACCACTATACAAGCAACTAGTATGACCAAACTGAGGCTGCAACCAGAGCAGGAATCATGCTGAGCACACTGTGAGTGCCACTGCCCAAAGGAACTCCACTGGCAGAAGCAGCCTCTGCACCACGGCTTTGGTTTGAACTCCTCATAACTGACCAGATGTTTCAGTATCAAAGTCACCTGTAGAACTGAGTCACGGTCCCAAAGACATTCAGTTGCTTATATTAGTGCTGTGGGTTATGAGCCTGACAGAAGTGGGGCTTGCAGCTGAAAAGCTTTAGGATTACTCCTTCTCATCTTCTAGGGATTTACTTCGGCCTCGCTTGCGGCTGGTTTTTGGAACTTCAGCTTTCTGTGCAACCTGGGGTGCCCCTTCCTCACTGCCCGTGCTCTCCTTGTCTGCTCGTGGCGGACGACCCCTCTTACTCCTCCTCGTTTTTTCAGCTCCAGCAGCAGGGAGCTTCTTGGCAGCCAGGCTGCCAGCTCTCTTCTTCTTGCCCCTGCTCAAAGGACGTTTCTTCCGCTGCTTCTTCTGCTCTTCCCTTCGGCGAATTTTGATTAGCTTCTGAAAGCTTTTGGTGGTCGTTGTATTCACATCAAACCAGTCCTGCAGGTTTAGAAAGCAACAGGTTGGTCCTGATCGTGGTGGAAATACCAAATAAAGCCTATCAGGGCTTACAATACTGCCTTGTGGGACAAGGTTTCCCTGAAAGGTGAGATCTGCAAAGACAACTGCCTAACAACACTCTGCTCTTTGATGTGCCTCCTCAGGTGTCACTCTGTCTCAGAGGACTCAGATTTGATTTGACATTTGCTTAGTTAAAGGCACAGGAAATGCTGCAGAGCTGAACAGAGCAGCAGCAGCTTGGGACAAGGCATGTGACATGACACAACACTTACCCCCCAGACTAACACATATGACCAGCTAAGTTTAATGACCCTGTTCCCAACAGTAAGCAAGGAAAAAGTAAAACATGGCACACATCCAGCATTTTCGTCTTAAGACACTCTCCCCACCTCCAGCATCCTGAGTTTGAGTTCCACTCTGCCTGCCTTACCTCAGCGTGCACAGAGTTGATGTGATACTTGACCCCACTCTCTGAAGTGAACTCCTTCTCACACAGGAGACACTTGTATTTACCAGCCACAAAGTCTCCCTGGCACCAAAACAAACAAACAAACAAACAAAATTCCATCAAGAGTTGCTGGACCAGGAGGCTGATAAACCTATAGATTTCATTTAAATCTTGCCCAGATAGAACCCAGCAATAAAAACTAGAAGCTCTCATCCATAGCAGACAGCTTTAGCTACAGCAGCACTGCCATGAGTGAGCAGCTGTACCTGTGAAGCACAGAACTGCTCTCTGAGATGCCATAAGGTCTCCAGCAGGGCACCTGGGAAAGCTGCTCGTGGAACTGTGAGCCTACAGCTGGAACTGCTGTGTCATTGCAAGCAATGCAGTAAGGGGCTTTCTCCTGTGTCACTAAAAGGAATGCCAGCAAGGGGCTTGCTCCTGTGTCACTAAAAGGAACGCCAGCAAGGGGCTTGCTCCTGTGTCACTAAAAGGAACACCAGCAAGGGGGTTTCTCCTGTGTCACTAAAAGGAATGCCAGCAAGGGGCTTTCTCCTGCTCTCAAGTATTGTTTACAATGGCAACACCCTTAGCACACAGGGGACCATATGGAATAAGGTGATCTTTAAGAGCCCCTCCAACCCAAACCATTCCATGAATCCATGAACTTGTGAGGATCTCAGATCAGCAGGTGGCAGGACAAGAGCTTGAGCAAAGGGTTATCAGAGGGACATGGACAGTGGGGCTATGAAGAGGAAGGCTACCAACCAAGGTACATGTGCCAAGGTGAGACTTGAGTCCTGAGACACTGCCATACACAGATTCACAACCCTGAAAAAGTAAAAAAAAAACAAATGTGAACTACGTGCTAGCAAGAAATCACTCCTTCCTGGACAATAAAGCATTCTTATGTCTGGAGGCCAACCCCAAAGAGTGAGGCAGATACCAATCCTCCACAGCCAGAAAGCTTCTGGTAAAAAGACCATTAGAAGACTAACCTTAGTATTTATATTTCCAGTTTCTGAGCACACTTGGACATAAAAAAAAGAGACTCCTGCCACAGTTACTCTCATACTCTATCAACAGCCTGACTAAAATGGCAGTTTGCTTTCTGCCTGAAGTGCAACAGAGAAAAATTTCAGGCAGAGCACACAGAGCAGGTGCAAGACACTTGTCCCTTGTGCACAGCTCATGTCTCTGGCACAGAGCAGGAGCACAGCACCCCACAGCCCTGATCTCAGCAGCTTTAGAGGCCTGGCCCATGGGGAGCTCCAGGCATCAGTCCTGGGGTGCCACACTGTGCTCAGCCCTCAGCCCAGGCCCCAGAAGAGGAGGCAGGAGCACGACACGCTGCTGGGTCACTGCCTGGTGGCACAGGACAGCTGCTCTGTCACTGCCTGGTGGCACAGGACAGCTGCTGGGTCACTGCCTGGTGGCACAGGACAGCTGCTCTCTGCAGACTCTCCACAGACAACACAGGGCTGCAATTCTGACCTTGGAAATGATGGCAGCCTGGATACTGGGGAGAAGGTGCTGGGGTAGGGGAGGGCACGGGCAAGGCACCATCTGTACACCAAGCCCAGAGGGCAGCTGCCACTGATCCTTGGCTCCCTGACAGCAGGCACCACATGGAGATGTCCACCACCTCCACCAGTGGGGCCATTTGCTCCCACAGGATCTGACTGGTGATTGTTGTAGGGCATGGTGAAAAACTAAGCTTGCCAGTCCAAGGGGTCCAAGAGAGCCAGAGAGGGACTTGGGACAAGGAGCTGGAATGACAGGACAAGGGGCAATGGCTTCCCACTGCCAGAGGGCAGGACTGGATGGGATACTGGGAAGGAATCCTCCCCTGTCAGGGGGCTGAGGCCCTGGCAGAGGTTCCAGAGAAGCTGTGGCTGCCCCATGCCTGGAAATGCTCAAGGCCACGTTGAAAAGACCTTAAAGATGATCTAGTACAATGAAGAAAACTGAAGTGCTGTCCCAGACAAAGTCTCTTCACTCTTGTATTTCCAACTCTACTCCTCCCTTCTATTAATAGATTTAGATAGAAAGGCAGAGGACTGTCATTTTTCAACTATTCCAACCTCCAAATGGACCAACTGCCCAGCTGGATGAGAAAGCTGTACCAGCCTGACAAGTTACGGGCTCTCAGGTGTTCACACACATTCCCAAAAGGATCACCCCCAGGGCACTTTGATGCAGAAGACAAAATGAGCATCCCCAGACATCCCCAAGACTAAACAGGGCCTTGATTACACTAAACAACCTTACTGAGATGGAGCAGGATTTGTCTCCCACAGAGAGACCAACTGCAGCTTCAGGGCTGTGGGAAGCTGCTGGCTCATACAGAATTGAAATCTATCCCCTCTGGGGCTTCAGAAACAGTCAAGGATTACCTGATTTGGGCAGTGGACTCTTCGGTACATCTTTATCTCCGTTTTCCATTTGCACAGCACATCTTGACTAAATGTGGGAAGTCCAGGACGAGTGTATTTCAGCTGAGACAAAGATGGAATCGAGAGCTGGAAGTAAAGCTGGCTATGCAGAATTTCCTCTTCTAGGCTGAGACAGAAGTGCTATCTCTTCTCCTACTCTAACAGGCAAACTCCCAATAATCAATGTTCTCTTGTCTCACCAACTCTCTAGAAACATAACTGACTCTGGAAAACCCCACAATATCAGAATCTGAAACCTCCCATTGCCTTGACTAAAACAATTGCTCTAAATGTCCTTACCCTGCTGAGATCCATTGTTTTCCTTTGGCTTTCACTCACAGCCTAAAGGACACTGCTGGAAACTCTAAAGTCTAAAGCACTGTGAAATAGCACAGCATGTATCAGAGACTGGAAGGATTGCTGGGGCCTTCCAGCATGGCAGGAGTCATCTGAGCCTATGACAGCCCATGTTCCTTGTGCGCCCTGGGAATTGCAGCAACAGGACTCTACAGTGATTGCAGCCTGCCTGAACAAAGCACTGCACCACAGCAACTGCTGCTGCAGAAATACTGTGAGAGAGAGAGCAGAACCCAGTCCCCACACTGCTCTCCATGTGCCATGAACATGGGGTAGGAGCCAGTACAAGACTCATTAGCTGTGGAGCTATAAACCTGAACCCCATAGAGCATTTTTAAGGCCTTGTACCTTCCGGTCATCTGGAATCAAGTCCTGCAGAACTTTTCTTTTGGGCCACTCTTTGGCCAGCTCTTCTCCAGCCAGCTCATGGAGATAGTAGATTGCCACTTTTGCAGATCTCCTCTGAACTCTGCCCGCGCTGTTTTGCTCCCGTTTAATTTCTTTCAGGTTCTCTGTTCTCTCCTCATGGAGGAAAGTGACCTGCAATGAAGGCCCAAAAAGGTGAGTCTCTTTCACTACTTCCTATTTCAGTTACACTAAATACTGGGAATAAATGTTCTGCCAAACTCCTCATGAACAGGCTGCATCAGCTATGGTTTACTGTCACAGACACAGGACAGAAGTGCATCCCATTGGTCAGACAGACCCCCAGAGCTGCTCACAGGGATCACAGCAGTGAGGCTCAAGCAGAGAGCTTCATGCAGTTGCTAGTCTTGAAAGGTATTCCATCATTCACTGTAAAACCCTCATGGACAACAAGGCTGCCTGTTCTGCTCCAATGGTGAGTCCTCTAAGAGCAAAGGAAAGCATCTCACAAGTTATGTTATCATCACTCTTTCATGGAGCCAACGTCAGGTAATTTTCTGCTGCCATGCTGATTTACTATCAAAAACTTAATCCTAGTCATAGACAAACAACAGCTGCTGCTAGAAGGAAACTGCCAAGGACAAAATAATCCAGGGGCAGGAAAAATGCAAACATTTGTGGTCTGTAATTACCCAACAAAAGAGTAGACAAAAGCCTACAGGTGTCTCAAGCCTGAGTGGCTGAAGTCCCACCCCAGTCCCTGATAGCACTGCAGGGTGCACTCACTGGCCCGTGCTTCGATCGCAGGTGGTAGACAAGTCCTGCCTTTGATCTGTATGCTTTCCCACAGTGATGGCACTTCATAGCCATTTTCTCCAGCTCAGAAGCAGCCTTCCCACATTTCTTAATATGATATAGGTATCCCATTATGCTGGTGAAGCTGCCTGTGCAGCCCTGTCAACACAAAAGGAAAATACATGGAAGAAAATCGTTCTTCAAGGGATTCCGTCCCCAGTGTGAACAGGATCCACAGTTTGCTGACCAAAGTACTAGCACTCATCCTGACAGAAGAGACAGGCAGGTAGAAAACTTTAATGTTTGCCTATTCGGACAGACAACATCTGCAACAAAGAATTTGCATTGAAATGACTATTAAAGGTCTCTTTTAACCCAAACCATTCTATGATTCTATGCTACTCTGCCTTAAAATCATAGCTGGGATCTTGAAGCAACTCTTGCTTTGGCCAGCACCAGAGCACACTCAACAGCACTCTCACGTTTCATGTCTATGCATAAAACAGTGCTGTTTAATTGACACTGCTGTTTAATTGACACTTTGCACAATGCAGCTTACCTCCCTTGCACACTTCAGTTTTCCCATTCGCTTCAAAACCTTCCGAAGGCGCTCTCGCTCAAGCTGCTCATCCACTTCTTCTCCCTCCTTCATAATTGGCTAAAGCACAGCAGAAAGATGGATGAAAAACACAGGATGCTCAGCATTTACAGTTCTCCTCACAGGGAATTCACTACTCACACTGGGGCAGGAAAGCTTCTAAAATAATTAAATCTCTGCAACGTAATGATTTTACAGACATGTATTTAATATAATGATGACTTTCTGTATCTCTGCTGGTTTGCTGGGGTGACAGCTGGTGTGGGGCTGTTTTGGATCTGTGCCGAGAACTGGGTTGATAGCTCAGAGATGGTTTTGCTGTTGCTGAGCAGCCCCTGCACACTGCTAAGGGCTTTTCTCATGCTGCTCTGCCAGAGTGGCCTGGAGGTGCATGAGCAGCTGGGAGGGGACAGATCTGGGACAGCCAACCCCAACTGGCCATGAGGACATTGCAGAGCATACTGCCAACCCCAACTAACCATGGGGATACTGCAGAGCACACTGCCAACCCCAACTGACCATGGGGATACTGCAGAGCACACTGCCAACCCCAACTGACCATGGGGATACTGCAGAGCACACTGCCAACCCCAACTGACCATGGGGATACTGCAGAGCACACTGCCAACCCCAACTGACCACAGGGATACTGCAGAGCACACTGCCAACCCCAACTGACCATGGGGATACTGCAGAGCACACTGCCAACCCCAACTGACCATGAGGATACTGCAGAGCACACTGCCAACCCCAACTGACCACGAGGATATTCAGAGCATACTGCCAACCCCAACTGACCACGAGGATATTCAGAGCACACTGCCAACCCCAACTGACCACAGGGATACTGCAGAGCATACTGCCAACCCCAACTGACCACGAGGATATTGCAGAGCATACACTACCATGCTCAGTATGTAAAGCTGGGGGAAGGAGGAGGAAGGGGCAGACGTTCAAAGTGATGGCATTTGCTGTACCAAGCTACCACTATGTGTGATGAAGCCCTGTGGTCCTGGAGATGCCTGGACCTTCCTACCAAAGTGGTGAATTAATTCCTTGCTTTGCTTTGCCTGTGTGCTTTATCTATTGAACTGTCTTTATCTCAGCGCATGAGTTTTCTCACTTTGATTCTCTCCCCCATCCTGTAGGTGAGGGAGAGAGTGAAGGGCTGCATGGGGCTTGGCCGCTGACTGGGGTTAAATCAAAGAGGAATTATCTTTAAAAGGAGTAAACTGACAGAAAATTATGCATTTTAAGTATTTACTGGTCCTACTGTTTCCACTCAGCCTAACGTGAAGCAGACTGCTTGTTACAATTCGTCATGTGTGCAGAACTACAGCTCAAGTCCCTTATTCTCTCTCTGACAGTTACTGTATATTATTTCCTACTTTACCTAATATTACACCTAGACTGAGTAAAAAGATAGAACTCAGTGACAGACCTAATCCTCAGGGCCAGAACATGATCCCTGGCCTGCATCATTTACTAATACAGCTCTAGGTTCAGAAACTGCAGTACTGGGAATCGTGCAAAAAAATTCAGAGTGAATTATCTGAACTTTACACAAACTTCCAAATGACCTTTTCAAAAGTTCTAATTCTTCACAGCTACAACGGGAGACATTGCCTTCTTTAAAGTAAGAGCAAAGAGGAAAAGCAGATTGTAGTATTAGTACTAATCTAGTGTATCAGTATTTTTAAAGTAAAGAGAGATGAGAACTAATTGCTGCTTCTACTATTTTACCTCAAATCTAGTCTGCTCTGGATGAAGAAAAACTTCCTCCTTTCTAGCAAAGGACTGAAAATTGCAGCCTAATATTCTTCCTTCTGATTGGGAATGCCTTTTATGTGTGACTTATTACCAGCCTAAACAGAAATTGATCCCTCGTTCTATGATGTTGCATGCCTACCATCTCTGGTAACATTCCACTGTTTTTCAGATGTCAAGTCTCACTGGAAAAATAATAGTTCAACTAGATTTGAACAGCTAGCACACTCGAGAAAAGCACTTCATGTTCTATGTCTGTGTGTAGCAGGAAAGGACCAAAGCCTGCTCTCCCTGTGTCTGTGTGTAGCAGGAAAGGACCAAAGCCTGCTCTGCCTTGTCTGTGTGTAGCAGGAAAGGACCAAAGCCTGTTCTGTGTCTGTGTGTAGCAGGAAAGGACCAAAGCCTGCTCTGCCTGTGTCTGTGTGCAGCAGGAAAGGACCAAAGCCTGCTCTGCCTTGTCTGTGTGTAGCAGGAAAGGACCAAAGCCTGCTCTGCCTGTGTCTGTGTGCAGCAGGAAAGGACCAAAGCCTGCTCTGCCTGTGTCTGTGTGCAGCAGGAAAGGACCAAAGCCTGCTCTGCCTTGTCTGCGTGTAGCAGGAAAGGACCAAAGCCTGCTCTGTGTCTGTGTGCAGCAGGAAAGGACCAAAGCCTGCTCTGCCTTGTCTGTGTGTAGCAGGAAAGGACCAAAGCCTGCTCTGTGTCTGTGTGCAGCAGGAAAGGACCAAAGCCTGCTCTGCCTGTGTCTGTGTGTAGCAGGAAAGGACCAAAGCCTGCTCTGTGTCTGTGTGCAGCAGGAAAGGACCAAAGCCTGCTCTGTGTCTGTGTGTAGCAGGAAAGGACCAAAGCCTGTTCTGCCTGTGTCTGTGTGTAGCAGGAAAGGACCAAAGCCTGCTCTGTGTCTGTGTGTAGCAGGAAAGGACCAAAGCCTGCTCTGCCTGTGTCTGTGTGCAGCAGGAAAGGACCAAAGCCTGCTCTCCCTGTGTCTGTGTGTAGCAGGAAAGGACCAAAGCCTGCTCTGCCTGTGTCTGTGTGCAGCAGGAAAGGACCAAAGCCTGCTCTGTGTCTGTGTGTAGCAGGAAAGGACCAAAGCCTGCTCTGCCTGTGTCTGTGTGTAGCAGGAAAGGACCAAAGCCTGCTCTGTGTCTGTGTGCAGCAGGAAAGGACCAAAGCCTGCTCTGTGTCTGTGTGTAGCAGGAAAGGACCAAAGCCTGCTCTGCCTGTGTCTGTGTGCAGCAGGAAAGGACCAAAGCCTGTTCTGCCTGTGTCTGTTTCAGATGCACAGCAGCTGTGTTACCTGATTGTTATGGTCTGCCATGACGTGGTATTTCATCCCTGCTAAAGACTTCAGCTGCTTCCCGCAGTGCTGACACGTGAACATTTCCTAGAAATAAACATGGATGTGGTGCATTTAACTGTAAATTAACCAAAGCAGTGGATAACTCTGGGGGAAAGGAGCAGGAGACCAGAACAATTTATTTGGGCCTGGTAACTCTTCAAAGAACTGTTTTTACAGAGTCTAAAATCTAGTGGAACAATGAAATAACTACACCTTTGCTCACTACCCCAAACCTCCTGCAAAAGGCTGGGCAAGAAGAAGCAATCACTGTTCTTACAGATGTATAAAGGACTCTTGCTAAGGGACACGGTGATGAGATGAAACTGGTTTTAAATACAAAACAGGCAGGTATTTCTATCAGTACACTGAAGAGGAGTAAAGAAACCATTGTTCATCTCTTGTGTTCTTACCTTCCTGCAATTCAGCATATGTTTCTTCAGCCCTTCTACAGTCTTTCTCACCACAGCCCGGCAAGTGGGACAGGTAACTCGGCCTTTGTCCTGAATCTCTAGAGACCACTGTTCTTCCATACTACCTGTCAAAACACAGCGTTTAGAACACAAGTGCTAACACAACATCTTTTTGTTTTCCTCCTTCGATGTGCGCAGTGAACCCTAAAAAGAAACAGGTCACACGCTCCCAAACCTGTGCCCAGCTGCACTTCAACCCGTGCAGCTCCTCTACAGCTCCAGGTATGGACTGTCACAAGGCACACAGCACTCACTGTCAAGGAGCACTTTACAAACACCCTGGGATCTACCATTGCCTTGTAAGGTGTGCTCCTTTACCTGACCAGTGGTAGAACACCTAATCCTCAGGGCCAGAACATCTCCCTCTGTTAATTTCTGTCACACCATTAGTTTAGCATGCTGAGTAAACTTTTCTTTTGGCCAAAGTGTTTTCGTAGTAAAAGCAGTCACAGACCACCAGGGCAAGTTACTCAACAGCCACGGAAAAGCACCCTGTGTGCCATGGTTTTCAGTTTCTGGCCTCTTTATGGAATCCCAAGCAGAAGTTTGGCATAATCCACAAGAATTACAAATTACCGAAATGGGTTCTGGGAAGAAAGTGGTTTAGCAGCCATCTGCCTGAATTCTCACTGTAACAAGATCCACAGCCTCTCCTCTTTTCCCAATAATAACAGGCCCAGGCTGTCCCTCTCCTGGGGAAAAGTTTGGGAATCAAACAGCACATGGTACAAAACTGGGGTGTTTAATGAGCGCTGGAATTTACAAATACTAAGTTATTCCACTCACTGAATCAAGGCTAATTTTATTCTTCTAGGACAGATTGCTTGGGTCTCTGGCTCCCAGGATAGGTGATCTGGCAGCAACAGCTATGGAGTTTTTCCTGCAAACACATTCTGCTGAGTAAAAACGGTAAATATTTTAATGTGTTTAATAATGGAACTACTTTAACAGGCTTTTGTTCAGTTCAAAAAGTGATTCCTCTTTCACTGTTACATTTTGCAATAGCCAAAGCACGTGGAGCTACACACAGGCAGTGTGCAGTCCTTTCAGTCCTATGGTGCCACACTGACACAGTGCCAGGCCAGCAGCCAGCTCCTCCCTGCCAACAGTACAGTGAACTACTGAATGGGAACACCAGAAGCACAGCTGCTGCTCAGATTCAAATCCTAGAATCACATTTATCTTTTATCTGCTTCATGAGCAACTCTTAGCTACTGCCTCTTCTTACCTGTTTCATAGGTTTCTGGCTCTTTCTGAACACTGTGGTGTTTTGTTCTGGCGTTTTGTTTTGTTCCAGTTTGCTGGTTTTTCCCTGTTATAACACAAACAAGACAAGCCAGAATAGTCAGTTCTCCTAGCTTTGTTACAACAAAGACCAGAATTTTTTTGCTAGAAGGCTGCTATTTAGTCTGCTGTCTCAAAGTTATTCAGAAATGTTCAGTGCTTTTTTTTTAAAGCAATGTCAAGGCTATGTTTCCTACTCCCTTTCAAGATCTCTTTGTAGTGGCAGGCATTAGTCCCACTCAAACACTTGTAAGTTCTATGGTTGTTCATACTCCAAGCTCAGGGGATGTGAACTGTTCACACTGACACATCCTCTGTGCAGCTTGGCTGAGTCCATCTGATGATAACCATGGGGAGTCTCATTGCTCTACTCATTCCAGTCTTCTTTAGACTAAAAAACTCTTGTTGTTTCAGCATGGGTTATGCTGTTTGCTCTCATCTCCCTGTCCTCTTCAGCTGTCACACACATTTCCTGAACCGCAGTGCCTGTTCCTGGAAATAGCACTCTGTGGTGACTCTGCATTAGAGCAAAAGAATTACTACACACGTCTAAGTACTTCACAGAGTCTACATTCCTCCTCAAAGCTCTCAGTCTAACATCTGCCTTCTTAAAAAAACACTATGACACTGCTGGTCCCCAGTCAGCTTTTGATCTGCTATGGATCTTGAATCCTCTTCTGAAGCACTGGCTCCTGGGAGGCTGCTCGTTGTTTTTCAGCTGTGACAGTGTTTCTTCCCAAACAATATCATCTTAAATTTTACACTGTTCTCTGTTCTATTTTTAAATTGTTTCTCTGTTGTCGAGACCGCTTTCACTTTTAGCCTTTTCTCCAGTACACTTGCTGTCACTTTCAGCTATGTGCTATGTACACACTTACAGCCTTGGTGACAGAAACAACAGTCAGAATTGCATACAGGGACACTCCATGAACAATCTTTCTACACTCCTATTTCACCGGGCTAGTGACCTCATTGGAGAAGGCTGTCAAGTTGATTTAAGCGTGACTGGCCCTGCATGAATCCATGCTGATTACTCCAAATCCCCATCTTGTCCTTCATGTGTTTGGAAATGCTTTCCAGGATGATTCTCTCCATCAGCTTCCCAGGGACTGAGGTGAGGTAGACTGCCCAGTAGTTCCCCAGATCTTCCTTCTTTCTGTCCTTGAAGATACAATTGGTATTTTCTCTCTCCCAGCCTCCAGGAACCTCTGCCAGTCGCCACCACCTTTCAAAGATAATCAGGAGTGGCCTCACAATGACATCAGCCAGCTCTCAGCACTCAGTGCATCCCGTCAGGCCCTACGGGACTTAGAATCATAAATTGTTTAGGTTGGAAAAGCCCTCCAAGATCATCAAGTCCAACAGTTCCCCCAACGCTGCCAAGGCCACTGCTAACCCATGTCCCCAAGTGTCACATCCACACGCCTTTCAAATCCCTCCAGGGATGGGCACTGCACCACTGCTCTGGGCAGCTGTGCCAAGGCTGGACAGTCCTTCTGGGGCAAAACATTGCTCCCAGTATCACATCTAAACCTGGTGCAATTAGAGGCCATTTCCCCTTGTCCTGTCACTTCCATGGAAGCAGAGCCTGAACCCCCCTGTCAGGGACTTGTGCAGAGCCACAAGGTCCCCCCTGAACCTCCTTTTCTCCAGGCTGAGCCCCTTCCCAGCTCCCTCAGCCCCTCCTGGGGCTCCATTCCCTTCCCAGCTCCATTCCCTTCCCTGGACACGCTCCAGCCTCTCCAGGTCTCTCCTGTCAGGAGGGGCCCAGAGCTGCCCCCAGCACTGGAGGTGCCCCAGCAGTGCCAGCACAGGGGATGGGCACTGCCCTGGCCCTGCTGCCACCCCAGAGCTGGCACAGCCCAGGGATCACTGTCTGGCCTCTGGCCCACCTGGGCTTGTGTTGATCCACACTTGACCAACACTCACAGGGCTGTTTTCAGCTCCTCTGCCCCAGCCTGGAGTGCTTCATGGGGTTACAGTCACCCAGCGCAGGGCCTGGCACTTGGCCTTGTTGGCTCTCACACTGTTGGCCCTGGCCCATCACTCCAGCCTGTCCTGTTTCCTCTGCAGAGCCTTCCTGCTCTCCAGCAGATCCACATCCTAATCCACTTGGTGTCATCTTCAAACTTACTGAAGGTCCACTCAGCCCCCTCATCTAGATCAGTAAAGATATTAAACTGGACTGGCCAAGTACTGGGCCCTGGGGATGACAACTGGTGACTGCCCCAGATGGATGTCACCCCATGCCCCATGGCTCTCTGGGCCCAGCCACCCAGCCAATTTTCCACCCAGCAAAGAGTGCATCTGTCCAAGCCATGAGTGTCCAGTTTCTCCAGAAGAATGATGTGGGAAATGGTGTCAAAAGGCTCCACTAAAGTCCAGGTAAATAACATCCCCACAGCCTTTCTCTCACCCATCACCTTGTCATACAAGAACATCAGGTGAGTCAGGCAGTAGCTGCTATTCTGCCTGGGCCTGATCACCACGTTGTTCTGTAGATGCCCCATGACAGTAGCCCAGATAATCTGCTCCATGACTTTCCATGGCACCAAGGCCAGAGCCACAAATGTGTCCGTGGTTTCCCGGATCCTCCTTCTGAGCCCTCCTGCAGAGGCGTGTAACGCAGGCTGACCTCCAGCCTTCTCAGACCTTTCCACCCAACCAAGACTACAGGCAAATGATTGGGTAAAGCCAGTTTAAGTGCTCTAACCTTGATCTCTTTCACTGAGTGTGGGGCTTCCTCTTTCCAGACTTTCCCTCTGTCTGGTCTCAGGTTCCTAGGATTCCTAAAGGATTCCTTTAACTGATAGAGGCACACTGAGTACCTCAGCCTTTTCTGTGTCCTTTGTCACCAGCTCCCCTGCCCTGAGGAGCAGTGCACTCACAGCTTCCCCGGTCTTCCCTTTGCTGTTCATGTGCTTGTAGAATCCTTACTTATTGCTGTTCACATCCCTTGCCAGATTCAAATCCAGGCTGGCTTTGGCTTTCCTAACCTCATCCTTGCAGGACTGGACAGCAAATGTACACTTCTGCGTCACCTGCTCCTACTTTCACCACTTGCACACCTTCCTTTGCATCTAATCACTGACTGACAAACCTTCTGAAGGAATGAAAGGCCTCTGGTGCCACACATTTCTCCCCTTGGTCTTTGTGGCAATAAAATTGTTTGGGTTTGACTTCCTCTTAACAAACCCATACTGCTGTTATCAGCTACTCAATCTCCAGATGTTTACAAGCAATGTGTCCGATTATTTAGTCTATAATCCTCTGGGAAATTGAAATGGTGCAGACTGGCCTATACTTCCCATAATTTCCTTCCTCCCTCCCTTTGCTGGACTTCTAAGACAGACTGAAATTACATCACCTCCCACTGATGAAGCAGACACTAGTCAATGGCTTCCTAGAACAAAACATTCAGAATCAAAAACAGGGTTTGAAGACTCCAGAAGATGCCATTTGGGCAGGCAAGTCAAAGTACCTAAGTAGTACCTAATTAGGAATTACAAGTTCTTTGTATTACCCGAAATCTTCTGTTTCTTCTTGGGAGAGTCTTTAACGTCTTTGCCTTCCTTTTGCTCAGATTTCCTCTTGCCTTTCAACAGTACTTCTCCTGAGAAGTAAGAACAGATATGCTCAGTCTCAGTACTCAGCCTGGATAACAGCTTTGAGTCTAGTGCTGCCTCATCTTGCCCCTGTATTCAATACTTATTTAAAAAAAAAAAAAAAGTAGCTCTTGTGAGGCCCCGGGGCACCAGTGAACTGGACACCTCCTTCGCACTCAGCAACATTCAGGCAGCCCATGGCCCACAGTACTGTGATACAGCAGGTATGGAGGAAACAGTGCCACAGCATGGCCTGGAAAAATGATCCTCAGGAAAAGAGGCAGAAAGCACCAGGTTATGTGATGGAAACCTCACCTGCACTCACACAAAAAGGAACATACAGACACTCAAATAATATCATGCCTGCCCTGAATATTTCCAAGCCTATCAAAATTTTGTCTCCATGAATACGGGTGAGCACAGAAGCACAATGGTAGGCAGGGAACACCAATTATAGACTTAAAGAAACAGACAGCTTCCTCCTGAGTCTGTCCCAGGAGACCCACAAGGATAAATCAGTGGGAACCCCTCTCTGAAGCCCCCTTTGGAAGGGGGAACAGTGAGAAGGGAGAGCGTGGTGTTACTGCCTAGGGTTATGCAGCACCTGGGATCTGAGTGGAGAACAATCCAGGATTACACAGGACCAGGATGATCAGGAGTGCTATCAAAGGGAGGGAAAGGGACAGAATTACCCAGTTTGGAGTTGATCAAGTGTGGGAAAATAGAGGTGTAAGAGGATAGCAAAGAACACCTGCTTGTAAATAGGTGACTGGTCAGGATACAAATCATGTATTCTCATGTCTGACACCAAGCAGGGTCTGTGAGCACGAGCCTGTCTGTAAGGAGGTGTTCACCTGCCCCTGGCATGGCTCTACAGGGGCCAGTGCTTCCATGGCCCAGCAACTGAGGAGACTGGGATTCAAAGGTCAGGCACTGAGCAGATTGAGTGTGCAAGGATGGAGGCTGCTGGTGTTGTTTGTGTGCACGCTGACCTGCTGTTTGTGTGCACACTGACCTGCTGTTCGTGTGCACGCTGACCTGCTGTTCATGTGCACGCTGACCTGCTGTTCGTGTGCACGCTGACCTGCTGTTTGTGTGCACACTGCTGTTCGTGTGCACGCTGATCTGCTGTTTGTGGGCACGCTGCTGTTTGTGCGCACACTGATCTGCTGTCCGTGTGCACGCTGATCTGCGTGGCTCCTGGTCGTGTCTGTTGTAGGTCTGTGTTGTTCCTACAGGAATACTCAGTCTGGCCAGTGACGGCAGCTGGGGCTGTGCAGCTACAGCAATCTCACTTCCTCAGTCTGGCCAGTGACTGCCCCTGGGGCTGTGCAGCTACAGCAATCTCACTTCTATCAAGCTACCAAAATTGCCTCTCCCCACAACAGAACAGAATACGGATCCTGACTTAGAGGTAAGAAGGAAGTGCATTAAAGAAGGTTGAAGCTTTGACTCTCTGCCACACAAGAAGTTTGGAAAACAGCTCCTAGGCCAGGAGATCTGAATGTTCCTGCAACAACCTAAGACCCAAACCAGACCCATTTCAAATCAGAAAATTTTAACTGACAAATGTGAGAATATGAAGACATCCTTAAAAAAATAATAATCTACCAACCACAAAAGCTGTATCTAATCCCAAATACTACTGAATGGTCCCCTTTGCCACATCTTTAGTGTTGATGGTTCTATCTTTAAAGCTCTTCAAGCTTATTTCTGGTATGATTGGTGTAACTCTCACCTGTTCTACAGACAGAACTGAGTTCAGGCACAGAATGATTACTTTAATAGACTAGTGACTCAAAAGGAACTGTATAATATCAGAGAACTGTACCTGTATTTGTGCAGTGGCAAAAGTTCATTTCTTCTAATACATGAGCAGCACTAGCAAGCTTGTAATTTTTGGCTGAATTGCAGCATGTCTTTCACGAGCAAACTAATTTCTCACTGAAGAACCAGAGAGAAAATCAGTTTTGCCTTGGACTACCAGTGACAAATACCTTTTTTTTCTGAAGATTTGCTGACACTGTTTTTCATTCCTCTCATTTCCAGCCAGTAAGCAGGTCTGCGAATGGTGCGCTTGCTCCTGGGCTCTGCACTCCCATTCACTGGGGAGGCAGGGGAGATGTTGGTGACTGTGTCCTCAGAGTCACTGTTCACTCCTACCACAGCAGCTTCCACCTCCTCAGGTGGCTTAGACCTGGAAAACATCAAGTCCAATTCCTGTGTGTATGGACGCATACTAGTACACAATCACAATAAACTTGACAGACAACATCCTTCTCATCTTCCCAAGTATTCTAAAAATTAATATCACAATTCACTGAATCTCCTATGTTTTGGGACCTGTGAAGTGCCAGCAAGATAAAACACTGTCCTCAGTGTTGTTTTTCAGTACATCCTTTTGATAATGACATTAGTGAGATCTCAAGAGGAACTGAAAAAAATATTCCTCCTACCTCAAACTTTCAACCTTAGAAGCAGGAGCAAGTGAATCTAAATTTAAAAATATGCATTTATCCTTGGAATAAAAGAATATTTCTGTAGCCCATCATTATAAAAGAGACATTTCCCATCCCACAAAGGGCAAGATCTCCTTCAGCCTCTACTCCCAGAATCAGGGCTGGCACTACGCAATTAAAGATTTCATGCCAGTAAGAATTTTAACTAGTGAGGCTTTCAGCAGTGAAGACAACCTTCCAACCTACAAATCACACTACATTAAGACACTTTAGACTAATCAGCAGCACTGAATTTTTTTCCTAGAGATCAGAGGGAACTTTGCTTCACTGTTCCAAAGTATTTCTCTCAGGCCTTGAAATGCCTGAACATCTACATCCCTGTACACGACAGGAAAGTGAACGAGGTGTCAAAGAAACACAAAGTATCTATTCTCTGGGCAAATGCCATTTACATGAAGAAGAAAGAAAGGGAACACAAACATTTTGCAATGTATTCCATTGCTACTACAATTACCAATTGAAATAAGAGGATCACTGAGTGAGTGATGACTGTGATGGCCATTGCGTCCACACTCTGAGCTGTGGAGCTCACCTTCAACACATCAGTCCAGGAATTAACAAGGGGGGACGAGTGAGTGATGACTGTGATGGCCATTCTGTCCACACTCTGAGCTGTGGAGCTCACCTTCAACACATCAGTCCAGGAATTAATAAGGGAGGGTACCAGGTCAGGTCATTACATACTGTGTTTCAGGAGGTACTGCAGAAGCATGGGGAGAGGATTTCTCAAATTAAAGTCTTTAAGTTGCAATCACACCCAAAATATATCACATGTCGGAGCACCATTTGGTTTTGGACTTTAAATAATTATCTTCACAATGCTAAAATCCTTTAAAAAAATAAATGAAAGCTAATACACACTGAAGTGCCAGAAAAGCACTTTTCCTACAAACCAGTAAGAGAAGTCAGCTGAGACTCTCAACACACTAATTAAAATTGTTGCAGCTCTTAAAATTCAGAATATTCTCAGCTTTTTTCTTGCCTTCAATCAAACTAGACAAAAACCATTCACATACTTTTTATTTCCTAAGGACTTCTTGAGCTTCTGCTGTCTGTGATGTCCAGTCCTGGTGTCCTAAAAAGGCAGAACAATTCACATTAGCAGCATCATTCATTTTCTTTTAGCATGTTTCACTATGCAGCCAAGTACAACATCACTTGAGGATGTGCATACACCACCCTTTGAAAAATAAATCACTGTTTTCTGCAAATAGAAGAGCTTAACCTTTCCAACTCCAGTGGAATTGGACTGGAATCAAACCAGGGATGAGCCCCTCCACACTCCCCATATGAAATCTTTCCCCCGCAGTGGGAGGTGGTGGAGTGTTCTTTGTCTCCAGTACATTCACTCATACATGTTTTCTGCCTATACTTTATCACTTGATGACAAATATTTTAGATACTAATTTGCTAGCTTTTACACAGTACTTATTTTTCCTTAATGAAGTAATTCTTTCATTTACCCTGCCAAGAACCTTGTTTCTAGTCTCTTTCATGCCCTCCTTTTTATCTCGCTTTATCATACCACATCAGCTGCCCAGATGTTCATGTTATCCACATCAAAGAATCCTTTTCCTTATTTAACAAAGTTTTTTTTGTCACTTATCAATTGCTGTGCTCCTATTAAGACATGTAATTTAACACATCTTTGTGAAAGTATGTGTACAAGTGAGTTGAACACCTCATTTGCTGTAGGCTGCTCCTAGTGTGTGGACAAACATGCACCACCACCTTCTTCCAAATGCTAATGACTGAAGTTAGGAAACTCAGGACAAAACCAGTAGTTATACAGACTAGAAAATAAAAATCACTGCCCAGTGGAAGCATAAAGAGAACCAAAACTGTAACCTAGGGAACAAAGGTAGTATTTGGCCATAAACAGAAACTGGCTAAGAAATCTGAAGAACCAAAAAAACCACAAAAAAACCACAACAGCCAAAACAAAACAAAAAAAAACACTCTGAAAAAACAAAAAATCCAATTAAACAAAACAAAAAATTACAGACAAAAAAAGAAAACAGAAGAAAAAAGAAATTATGGCTAATTACCTATCTTCTTCATAGAAAAACGTGATTCACACTATCAGCCATGAGAGACACCTCAAGCACCAGTTACGAAGTTCAGTAGCAGGCATTAATATCAATACTTAAATGATTAAACTGTGCCTATGCCCTCCAGCCCCAGAGTCTCCTCATGGAAATGTCAGGGAAGCAGCAGGAGAAAATTCACAACTGCTTGATCAAAGACTTCACAATCAAATCTCGCCTCTTTGGAAGTAAAGTCAATTGGATGTTTGTATTTGCATTATTTACACCCAAACAGTAGCGTCAACAGCATTGTCTGGGAAATATCCATATGAGTGGAGAAGCAGCCAGAAGTTAGGAAGTTATAATAATAAAAACAAATAGGCAGGCAGAGTCTGGAGCAATTCACCAGCTTAATCTAGGATTAGAAGAACCGAAATGACAAACATGGCATGTGTATCAAGATTCATGGGGTTTTCATAACTAAAAGATTTTGCATGAGAGTGAAGATTACTATGAAGAACTTGGGTGGCAGTTAAGGATCTGCAATAAAAAAGGAGAGTGAGAATGATCTGTCAGGGTTTCCTTTCTGAGAAGTTAATAACTGCAATTATGAAGGAAACATCTATAGAAACTGGGGTTTAAGTTCTGCGTGCTTTTTTCATTTATACACTTCCTACTTAAAAAACAGAGACCTAATGTATGCAGGAATGCCCAACGGCTGGACAAAAAGAAAACAGAAAAGTCACGTTCCTTACACAGGTGAGAAAAAGTGAAACAGCGGCCCAGAGCCTGAAAAGAGGGGGAGTGGTGAATTCTGTCTGCCCGTGGGCTGCGGGCCGTTCCGGGGAGCTGGAAGCCGGGCTGGGGACAGCATCCGGCCGGCAGGACGGTGCACAAGCACAGCCCGAAACTGCCTGAGGGGAGGAGCTGGCACGGGAACTGGAGGCGATGGAGGTGCCAGCAGGGACACTGGGCATCCTCAGGGCCCGGACTGTCCCGCGAGCAGCGGGAGGGCTCGGCATCCTCTGGGGAACTCTCGGTTCCAGCCCCGCGTTCCCGTTCCTACCCGCACACTCCATCAGCCAGGTCCGCCTGCAGCGAAGGCATTTCGGACAAAGCGCAGCCCCGGCGCCAGCAGCGCCCCGCTCAGGGTTTCTGCCCGCCTCGGGCCGAACAGAACCGGGCCCGGCCCCAGGCCTGGCCTTCGGGCGGAGAGGGGCGCCTCCCGCCGCTGCTCCCCGGGACCCGGAGCTGTCCCGCTCGCCGCCCGCTCAGGACCGCTCACGGCGCCGGGCCAGGCCGCACAGCCCCACCGGCTGTCCCGGGAGGCCGGCTCGCTCCCGCCATCCCGACGTCGGAACCCATCTCGCGGTGACCCGCGGAGCATCCAGGCTCTCTGGGGCAGCCGCCGGTAGCATCGCTGGACAGACTGCGGGCACTCACCGAGCCGCCGCCACCACTACCGCCCCGCATGGTGCCGGTGCCGCCGCCACGTCAGCGCCACGCCCGCCCGCGCGGTCCCGCTCGCCGCTCCAGGCCGGCCCCGGCGGCGCCCCCAGACCCGCCGCGCCGCTGCTGCTGGGGCGCGCCCGGGGCCGTGCAGCGCCGGGAGGCCGCCCGGGCCCGCGGAGCGTCCGGGCGGCAGCGGGACCACAACCGGGCCCGCGCGCGTCACGTCGGGGCCGCGGCCGCCCCCGCCCCGGAAGGACAAGGGGGCTCTGGGAACATGGCCGCGGCGGCGGGAGCCGCTCCGGTGTGTGTGCTGGTGCTGGGCATGGCCGGCTCCGGAAAAACCACCTTCGTGCAGGTGAGAGGCTACGGGAGTCGCGGGAAGTCGCCGGCTGCCCGGCGGGGCTGCCCGTGCCCGGCGGGGCTGCCCGTGCCCCCGGGGCTGCCCGTGCTCCCGGGGCTGCCCGTGCTCCCGGGGCTGCCCATGCCCCCGGGGCTGACGCCTCCCCGTGTCTCCGCAGCGCCTGGCCGCCCACCTGCACGGGCAGCGCTGCCCTCCGTACGTGATCAACCTGGACCCCGCCGTGCACAGCCTGCCTTTCCCCGCCAACATCGGTGAGCGCTGTGGGACGGGGGACGGGGGGTCCGCCGAGAGGCAGCGGGGCCTTCAACAGAGCCCGGGCCCGTTCGCAGAGAGTCTTGTCATGTGCGAATACGTGAGAGAATACAAGCTGGGCTGCTTGTGCTCCCATAAGAGAGCCCAATTCTAATAAAAGGACTTGAGGACTATTTGTTAAAATGATGGGTCTTTTCTCCAAACAGTGGTTAATATGGGTATTTTTAGAACCAAAGCTATTCTTCCAATGAATTTGTACGTTTTTTATGTCATCTGGTGTGATTGGAGGTGTTTGGGTTCTGGAGGCTTTTTTTTTTTGTCGGTAATGAAAGGATTAGCAGATTTGATCTGGTTCCTTACATACAAATATGCTATCAACAAAGAGCTTTAAAGCACTTTAAAGGACATGAATTTTATAGAAAACATTTTAGCAGTAGAACAGATCTTATGTTTAGCTGTTCCAAAGAACATACCAGTCTCTAGTTTTGTGACAGTCCTGTCTCTTACCCTCTGTGAAGGATGCCAGTCAGCCTTCCCAAAGGTAAGAAAGACAGGGTGGGTGCATAAGTTGTTTCGCTGCTGTCAGAGGAATGACTCGAGTGTCTGTTCCAGTGCTGGATCTCCAGGAACACAGATGGAGATGTGATTGATGTACTTTGTTAGCTGATGGTGACCAGCTGGGGGGTGGAAAACTGCTTACATGTCTTTCTTTCTCCCCTAGATATCAGGGACACTGTGAAGTACAAAGAGGTCATGAAGCAGTATCCTTTTTTTTGTCTGAATAATGATACTTGAAATTTCAAGTTTTTAAAAATAATCTGTTGCATGGACACTGTGGTAAAGACGCAGGAGATGGGGGGGAGATTGCAGTAATGCAGAGTGTTGCATGAAGATCAAGAGGTTTTGACTGTGTATTTCTTGCATGTGATATTAGGAAGGTGTGTTCTACAAGATTTGGCACTTAGGTGATTTTCTCCTGTGCTAAAAATGATTTTGCTTAACAGTAAATTTTTACAAGCAATAGGGACTCTGCCCTTTTGGTTTTTTGGGTTTTTTTGGTTTTTTTTGTTGTTGTTGTTTTTGTTTGTTTGTTTGTTTGGTTTTGGTTTTGGGGAAGCCAGCAGCCTTTTCCCCATATTTTAACTAGTCTAATTTTATTTGTCATAAACAAATATGGAGATTCCTACTTGCCTGTAGTAGATGGAGAAAATGATTTCTCCATTTGGCCATAATCAAAGCACTGTTGTCTCTCTGAGTCTCAGAGACACGGGAGTGTTTGCACTTGCTCACAGTGCTGCTGACTGTAGTGCAGTAACATTGTGCTAAAGTGGCTGCACTTCCAGAGGGCTGTGGAGGTCCTTGGTCTCTCTTGTAGTAGCTTGTGCAGATGGAGACAATACACAGTCTTTGGTTTTGACTTGCAAGTATGACTCTTAAATTTAATATTTTAGACAAGAATAAAGGTGGTGGGGGATAGGATTCTTGATTTTGGCTGTTGTTTGATTTGGGGTTACCAGCAGAACATCCTAAATATAAGTTTCATATTAATATGTAAGTGCATTATTTGCTTCACTGCATCTGTTAGCCCACACTGGAGTTGCTGTGCCTTGTTAATAAGGGCCTGAGGAGGATGTTTGAATGTTGACAGTAGTGATAGAGAAAACTGTGTGTTATGAGTCAGTGCTGGTTCTTGTGCAGTTAAAGCACAAATGGCAAGGAGAAGCCACGTAGCCCCTCTTCCTTCTGCCAATCGCACGTGTTTGGGTAAGAGAGCATTAGTTACCCTGCTGAATGGCTTATAGACATGTATCAATGGTGTATTGGGGATGCTGTCCCTCGATCTCAAGGTATCCAGAGTGCCAATTGCACGTGTTTGGGTAAGAGAGCATTTGTTACCCTGCTGAATGACTTATAGACATTATAGACACCAATTGTGTATTGGGGATGCTGTCCCTCGATCTCAAGGTATCCAGAGTGCCAGACACACGTGTTTGGGTAAGAGAGCATTAGTTACCCTGCTGAATGACTTATAGACATGTGTCAATCATGTGTTGGGGATGCTGTCCCTTGATCTCAAGGTATCCAGAGTGCCAGACACACGTGTTTGGATAAGAGAGCATTTGTTACCCTGCTGTATGGCTTATAGACATGTATCAATGGTGTATTGGGGATGCTGTCCCTCGATCTCAAGGTATCCAGAGTGCATCAGTTGTCAGAGTGGACAGAGATGACCTCTGGGCTCTGTGTAACCATCTGCTTTCCTGAACGGAGCATCAGATACGGGCTGGGCCCAAACGGCGGCATAGTGACCTCTCTCAATCTCTTTGCTACCAGGTTTGACCAGGTACGAGGTGGTTTCTGTGTGCTGTTCTGTGATGCGTGCTGGATATGGGGGTTTTGTGTGTGTCCAGTCTCAGGGGCACTGCACTGTGTTTGGTGAGCCTTCTCATATTTCTGGGCAGTTATTCTCCATACAGAGCTATGTATTCTACACTGCTGTCAGAGCACATTAGCTTTCATATGAGAGATTTCAGGCTTTCAGCTTGTTTTAAAGTGAAATGAAGAAGCCACAGGTCCAGAACATCTGCACTCTTTGTGTAGGACTGTTGTTGCAGCATGTTTCCTATAAAATCTTTCATGTGGATGCTCTGGTTTAGGAGTAGGGCAGCTCACTTCTGGAAAGCTGTTAAAATTTCCTGGGGCCATTTGATAATTGTGACAGCCCTCTTAAATCAACCACAAAATCAGCTCTGGGCTGGGGGCTGGTGTCAGATGTTGAGATGATCTCTTGGTGGAGAAGCACAGAACAACTGCCTTTGGTCAGGTACTAATTTCTTTAGCCAGGTACTAGAACACACACAAAATCAAGATTGTCTTTGACATATGCAGTTTCTGAGCATTTTTCACCCCTCCTTATTAAGGCATTTTCACACTCTGAAAAGCATAAAGACTTTAACCTTTTGATATTCACCTGCAGCTGTGCAAGTTAATGTAGTTTCTGCTATGAAATGAAGATGAAAGTTTCCTGTTGTGAGCCTAAATACAAAATATACTTCTGCTTTTTCAATCAGGTGATGAAGTTTATTGAAAAAAGACAAAATGCATCTAAGTGAGTACATTCTACTGAGTTTTGCTTTTCTGGGATCATTGTGGGAAAATTGCAAAATTCTAAAAAGCTTCTCTGAATGCTTTCTAGTTGGTTTTTTCAGCCTTGTTATAAATTTTATGTGGAAAGGGCATAGAATGGATAAACTAGATTTTCTTTACATACATAAAAATAAAGCCTGCTTATTACAGTCCTGCTTTTCTTGTCCATTAGACAATCGTTTTCTCTCACACACTGTTCAAATATGCAGCAATTAATTCTTTTTTTAAAGATTTTGCACTACTAACTGTCTGGCAAATTGATGGCTTCAACTCGTGAGATTACATGCTTCTTAGTTACAAAATTCACACAGGAGATTTTCAGGCATGCCCATAAATCTCATTAGTGTTTGGGAGAAGCTTTTCTCATCTGTTATAGAATAATCATATCAGTTGCTATTATATGCTGGTAATGATCTAGTCAGAACAGGACCTTGTGCTTAACTAATTTTTCCTTATTGTTGTTTGGGGGTAACTTCTTACTAGGTATGTTATTATTGACACACCAGGGCAAATTGAGGTATTTACCTGGTCAGCATCAGGAACCATCATCACAGAGGCCTTGGTAAGTGCTTTTGGCATGGCTGGACAGTGAAGCTGTGCGAATGGCCTGGCTGTTGAGCAGTGAGTTTCTAACCAAACTGTCTCTGACTTGGTGTTCCCAGGCCTCCTCTTTCCCTTCAGTTGTTGTCTATGTGATGGACACCTCTCGCAGTACCAACCCCATCACCTTTATGTCCAACATGCTCTATGCCTGCAGGTAAGAAAGGCTGTAAGTGCAGCCCATCTGCTTCAATTGCTGTGTCTCTTTAATAGTTACTTTTGAGGGGAATAATGGAATAGCTTGGGTTTAAAGGGACCTTTAAAGGCCATCTAGTCCATGCTCTCTTCCATGGGCAGGGACACCTTCCACTGGACCACGTTGGTCCATCCAGCCTGGCCTTGGACGCTTCCAGGGATGGGGAACCACAGCTTCCTGTGCAGTGTGCTCCAATATCTCTCTGCTGTCATCATGAAAAACTTTGTCAGCATGTCTCTTTCAGCCTAAAAATCATTATCCCTTGTCCTGTCCCTAGAAGCCTTGGTAAAAAGTCACTCTCCCTTTTTCTTGTAAACTTCTTTGTATACTGACAAGCTGCAATGAAGCTTCCCTGAAGCCTTTTCCAGGCTGAACAATCCCAGCTCTCTGGCCTGTCTCCATAGGAGAGTGCTCTGATGGTTTCCATGGCCTCCTGTGGGCCCACAGTACTGCTCCACGTCTTTGTTGTACCCTGGTTTCCAGAGCTGGATGCAGAGCTCCAGGTGGGATGAGAACAGAGGGAAAAGGGAGACTCACCTTACTCACCCTGCTGCCCATGCTGCTCCTGGTGCAGGCCAGGGTGTCTCAGATCCACTTCATGTACTGGCTTGGTTATTCTCTTGGTGATTTTCTCATTGAAAAAGCAGAATAAATTAGGTGCCAGTGGACATATGGAGGTCATTGGCTCAAAACTCCCACTGAAAGCATTAAATAATCCCTGAGACTTCGGTGTGCTGAATGCTGGTTACAAAAGTTTAACATTCCCTGCTGCTTATAAAGACATTTATCTAAGATGTATCAAGATAGTCTAGTTTAAGTTTCTCCTTGTAAGCACGTAGTTTCTTATTCTGTTTTTTAATGTTACTGATACTTCAAGAGATTTTTCAAGATTTGTTTTGAGTTCAGCATAGCAATGAGATCTTGGTTTATTGTATTCTTTCTCATACATGAATGTATCTCTTTTCTTTCATGTTAAATCAGAGACTAAATACCTATGGAATGATCAGCATAGCTAGAGCTGTCATAATTCATGGTAAATGTTGGTAAAAGGTTTTCAAAAACCCTTGCAATCCTTGTATCAAGATCAGGAGCTGTATCACTATAACTGTGTGCAAAATATGTCTTGCTGCATGCTGCATTTTCTGAGATTAGTTTGAGCAAAAGGTGAACACGTATACAGTGCAATAAGTGTGTGAGCTCTTGTGTTGAGGTAGTTTTTCTTTTTAGATGTTCTGTGTTATTTGAATTTATTGCTCAGTTCACGATCTCTCAGAACCTGAGGTCTGAGTCAAATGCAAAATGCAAATGTAGTTAAAAACTGGGATCTGAGAGACATAGAAAATGGTAACCAAAATCAACTCTGTGTGTCAGAGATTTTCTGCCTCACATTTGTGTGTTTACATCTTGGGGAAGAATATTTTGTTCAACGATTGTAAGCAGGACCTGGGTGAAAATTACAATCTGATTGCTGCAGAGGAAAATAATTTTCTTTTGATGTCAAATGTATTCAGTCTTGCATAAGTCTTGTCTGCCTTATGCTTAACATGCTTTCTATTTTAGTGAGTTTTAAATTGATGTTAAACTTTCATTTTGTGTCTCCCTGCCCAGTATCCTGTACAAGACAAAGCTACCTTTCATCGTAGTTATGAACAAAGTAAGTCAAAGCTCTGATTTCCATTTCCTAGTGGGACATTGTTCTGCTCAGCTTCTTTGGTGTGGTGTCTTTGTTTTACCACAATAATAGGTTTTTCTAGAAAAGAGAGACTGGGAGGGGGCTGCAGGCCGACAACCAAATCTAAAAGAGGCACAAGTATCACCAGGGATGGGCAGTTGCACCCAGAACAGAACACCATCACTTTGAAGCACGTTTGGGACCTTAAGCCTGAGCTATAGGGACACTTAACACTGTAAGGTGAGAGGGAGGAGATGAGGGAGTCTGCTCTTACACACCCCCTTTCCACATGGAATTGGGCTTTGTTACTCTTAGCAGCAGGCTAATGACACACAGTGGGAGTGGTGTAACCCCTGCATGTTCCGAGGAAGGAGTCCCACATACTGTACCAGGCAAAACTCAGCAGAAGGTGTTTGATCCAGTGTTTGCTGGGAGGCAGAAGCCAGTCTGGAGATACACATCATTGCCATGTAGTGCACTCACAGTCCTAAAGGAGTGCTCCTGAGTTTAATGGCTGTCTCTTCAAACATAATCATTTCAGATATTGGAAGGATCTCATTGGGTTGTTGGTGTGGGTGCTGCTGCCCACAGACATCATTTGTGTTTGTGTCCCCAGCACAGCAGGCTTTCTGCACACACACACACACACACAGCCCTTTCCTGTGCCATTTTAGTGTCAGTGTCTGCTGTGCCCCAGCTCCACCTTCTGCCCCATGCTGCTGCCCACAGACATCATTTGTGTTTGTGTCCCTGTTTGTGTCCCCAGTACAGCAGGCTCTCTGCACACACACACACACACACACGCACACACACACACACACACACACACACACAGAGGCGTGCCTTTCCTGTGCCATTTTAGTGTCTGCTGTGCCCCAGCTCCACCTTCTGCCCAGTGACCCAAACCCTGGGATTTCAGTGGGGGCTGCTCCTGCCTGGCCTCAATCATATGATCTGCTATTTACACTGTAAGCTTTATTGTACAGTGTGCAGTGTTTGAATGCTCCTTTGCAGTAAGTCGTAGAAGGCTTTAGATCTGTGATTGTTCCCTTAAACAGTCATTGCCTTCTTAAACCTGAGCGGCTGTTTGTCTTCTTTCCAGATATTCGTGTAGTTGATTTGATAAAAACAGAACTTGCAAAACTCCAGACCAGGGCTGAGTATTTTGAAAAGAGTAACATTTTGAAAATAAGCTTAACATGGATTTTTTTATATTTGTCCACTTAACAGCCTATGGCTAAGATTATTACTGGTGAATATTTTCCCTTCTCCTTCCAGACTGACATAATCGACCACAGTTTTGCAGTAGAATGGATGCAGGACTTTGAGACTTTTCAGGATGCCCTGAATCAAGAGACCTCCTATGTCAGTAACCTGACTCGTTCCATGAGTTTAGTATTGGATGAATTTTACAGTTCCCTGAAGGTAAGAATCTTGTTTTTGTTTATTACCTCTCATCAAAGCCTGGAGAAGAGAAAGCTCGAGAGTAATGTTTTTGCTGTAGGGTGGGAGTAGAGTGTGAGGAAGTCAAAAGGCAGGCTGTTCACTGGTGCTCAGGGAAGGGAAAAGAGGCAACAGACACAAAGTGAAATACAGGAAACTATGTTTGAGCAGAAGAGGAAAAAATGACTTCGTTTTTACTGATTGAGCACTGGAACAGACAGTGCAGAGAAATTGTGAAGTCTCCAACCTTGGAGACAGACCAAGTTATGAGGCAACCTGTTCTAGTTAATTCTGCTTTTTGGGCAGAGAAGTTGGACTAGATTATCTCCAGAGGTATCACCCAATCCTACCCATTCTGTCCTTCTGTAAAGGGTCTTTGCACTGCCCTTTTGAGCTGCAGTCTGTTGATGAGCCGTGTTGAGGATTTACTAATTTGAACACAGTAACTTCAGTAACTTGTCACGCTGAGTGGCAGCCCTGAATAATTCAATATTGTGATTAATCATGAGAAGAAAGCGAAGATAGGCTGGTGAGAGCAGCATTCTTTGTTGCAGCATTTCCTGTCTGAGGTAATTTTCCTTGTTCAGAAAGTGTCTCGTGCAGTTGTGCAATTTAATACACAGGAAGAATGGAAAGAATCTCAAACCCAAACAAGCACCCTGTCCCCCCTGCCCTCCCATATTTGCTTGGGCAAGAAGAAGTTGGGGTTTGTTTCGCACTTAACCAGGTTTTGAGAGGCAAAGTAATCCAGTTCTTCAGGAAACCCTGTGCATCAGAGGCTGTTACTGTTCCCATAGTCTGTGCAAAAGGGTTCGGCCAATTGTGTTTGTCATTAGCTTTTACTAAAGAAAAAGCAAGCTTTCTTGGCTTTATGGGTATTAAAACAGAGACAATGAAAAGTAGCCAGATGTAATGTACATGTTCTATGTGGAACAATATACAGAATTTCAGAAAGGATTGTAGTGGTGCCATATACAGAGTTAAAGTACTCTATGTTCTTTATTTGTTAATTAGGTCACATTTCTCTGCATGTCAGAATGCTGGACTGGAGAGCAGGTCATGTGGTGATCGTAGCATAGACTGCAGCTTGTACTTCAGTGCAGGGGAAGTAGAAATATTAACATATGTCAGCATATAGTAATACTTAAACTCCTTTGGAGAGCTGTCTCACGTTTGCTGTATTAATGACCAAGTGCAAGGTGGTATTGCAAAAAGTCTTCCATTTGTTAGTGAGTAGTTGAGACTGTCTTGCTTTCAAAAAAGAGGAAGAATTTTTGTTAGAAGATGATTGATTCTGGCTAGTAATAGTGCTAATGAAATGTGGTTTTAGATAATTGATTTACCACAGACAGAACAAATGGCCAGATAGACAAGCCCAAGTTAGGAAGGAGATGTGCATGTTGAAGGTATTGCTGCAGTAACTGAATTCTCCACCCCACACTTCTGGGGTTGGACTGCGTGGCCAAGTGTGATGTGGCTAAATATAAAGTATTATATGTCATTTCAGAGCCAGAAGGTCAGGTGTTGATTTTGCTACTCCTAGTACACTCATACATGCTAACTACTTATAGCCCTAGGTGCAGATTGGATTATTAACAGTAAACAAGTAAGTGACACAAAGACCTGAGTTTCTCTTGAAATACCCAACTTGTCAAAAAACCCAAACCTCCATCCCCAAAGAAACACCCCCCAAAATACTGCAACAACTCACCAAACAGAAAACCAGCACCACCCAAAAGACAGAGGTAACAAACATGAACAGCAAGTGGACAAAGAGTTTAAAAGCAGGATGGATAGGAGCAGAAGTGGTACTGCACATTCTTGTGCCGCTGTCGTGATTAAATCGCTATTGTTGGGTCTAGACTAGTAATCATTTGTTAGTTTTTTGGGTTTTGTTAGAGACTGGCTCGGTTTCTCTGCAGTTGTGTTGGTTTCTCTTGCAGGTGGTTGGTGTTTCTGCGGTGCTCGGCACAGGACTGGAGGAGTTTTTTACCCAGCTTTCTAAAGCTGTAGATGAATACGAGCGGTAAGGCCATAGTCAGCCCAGTGAACACTTCCTGAAGGTTCTGATTTGTAGCTCCTTTGATTTGGAGGACTCTACACCTTCCTTAGCCAAGGTAGTTTAGGGTTTCTGATAAATTTTAAGCATCAGCATAGAAAGTGGCAGTGTAAAGGAACTATTCAGAGGTGAATTTTTGTGTTTGCTGTTCAGTGAAAAAACAAAAGCTATCTGTGCCATTAAATATGTGAAGGAATATTTTTTCTCTAATTCTGTACAGTGATCAAGGCTTGAACTCTTGCTGTTTCAATGAAGTATGTTCACTTATTTTGCATCCATTGGTTTCAGAATCCAAATCTGGGTAAAAAGTGCTGTTAGTCCTTCTGAAATGTCTCTCAAACATGAAAGCCCCGAGAAAACTTTTTTGGGGTAGAAGGAAGCCTCTGAGATGATCCTTATTTAATATAAATAATGTGTGGATTCAGACTGAATGCATTGTGTCTTTTCAGAGAGTATCGTCCAGAATATGAACGCCTGAGAAAAACACTGGTAAGTGGTTCTGGCTGTTGTGTGCCTGGACAGACTATCTTGAGGTCACTTTAATGCACACAAGTGCCTTTATGTTGAGTGGGTCTGACATTTCATTTACTGGTCATACTTGGTGTGGGAAAAACCCCTGTCCTGAAGAAGTCTGCTATCTGCTTTTTTTCCCTAGATGTGGTGGAGCATATCTTTACAAGAATAAAGATGTTTTATAAAACACATATTGTTTGCTGCTTCAGTGCTAGTATTTAAGCTAATTGTGAGAAAATGGTTGGGAAATGGTTTTGTATCTTCCATTCAGAAGGACAGAGAGTTCCTGAAAATCTCAAGTGATTTGTCAAGGCTATCCTTGTACCTTCCTGTACCAGTGAAGTGTACTGGTTTGATTAAACAGTAACAGAGACTGATCTGCAGTGCCAGAATCAGTAGCTCTGCTCATTTTGAGTCCTGGCTGTCCAAAGGACAGTTCTCTGCAGGCACAGCTGCACTGAGTTTGGCTTCCTGATGTTTCTGGAAATGTTCTAGAAGTCTGCCACACTGGAGGGTGCTGTCTGTGTTTGTCAAAAGTTCTGTGTAGCCTTAGTTGTAATGTGAGATCTGCTCAGTGACTTGCACTCTGGCTGGGGGGCAGATGCTGGGTTTGGGTGAGGTTGCTTTCCTGCTGGTGTTTAAAATGTTCTCAGAATCCACATGTAACACTTGATCTACAGGAGGAAGCTCAAGAGAAACAAAAGAGAGAGCAGCTGGAGCACTTGTGGAAGGACATGGGCAGTGTGTGCATGCAGACCAGCACACTGGCAGGTACCTCACCAGGAAGATCAAGCTCACTGCAGAAATTTTCTGAAGAGTTTGTGTTGAGAAGTGCTTCTCTGCTCCCACAGCAAAAGTGTGAAAGCAGCTCCATGTTAGAGGAATGGGGCTTTGGTTCCTGTGGGACTGGCCACGTTTAGGTATTCCTGTCAGTCACAGGCGTGCAGGAAACTCTGCTGTGCAGCCAAAGCAGCAGACAGTAAAAATAATGAGGGGCTTTAGAAAAGATGAAACAGATTAGAATATGGGAGAGCTGTGCTGTTGGCTGTACTGTTCCTTACAGGTATGTGCTGATGGAGTCCGTCCTGTGTCTTTGGGATCCATGATCCCGAGTAGGTGTTAATTGTTGTGTTTATGTGCAGATAAAAGTTGTCAATGTTAACAATGCCTTACCTTTAGCCAGCTGGTTTGTGTACAGCCGTTTCTTTTCCCCTCAAGGGCCTGATGATGCTTCTGCAATGAGTCCCTCTGAGCTAATCCTTACACGAGGAACTCTCAATGAAGAGGAAGAAGAGAGGGAGAGTGATACTGACGACATTGACCACGAAGGTAAGGGAATGAGGCCTGAAACTGCCCATCCAGTCAGGAAATGCCCTCTGTATTTCATTACCTGGGTGGACTGTAAAGAGAGCCTAGAAAGCAAGCACACATTCAGTCACCTAAATACACATGTCAGAATCCATAGCAGAAGGCCAGCTGCAATGTTTGGTCAGTGCTATCACTCTGCAGCCTCTGGGAGAGTTCAATTGTAAGTTTTCTGTGTAAGTAATTAACAGGTGTTAGCACACATAAAGCAGAGAGCTTGTTGGGTTTGAGGCATGCAGTGACCTCTGAACCTGATTAATGCCCAGCTGTTCTGTCATCTCCTTCACCTTACAGTTTCTGCCCCTGGCTGTGGCTTTTGCTGTGACTATGGTCTTGGAGCAATCTCCTAAGTCCTTAGAGGGTGATTTTTCTCTTCTATAGCTCACAGACTTAATCTTCATTCTTTTCCTGTTCCATTGGTGTGTCGGATCACTTCTTTCCTTTGCCCTGTAATATAGTTGAAGATCCAGTGGATGTTTTATGTTGTTCTGACTATCCTGACTCTAGCTTTTGTCAGTAACAGAGGTAGAATAGTGCTGAACTGTCGTTTCTTCCCCCAGTGACTGAGGAGAGTCATGAAGAACCAGCCTTCAGAAACTTCATGCAAGACATGCGCATGAAATGCCAGAGAAAAAGCAACCTGAATGAATGAGACCTTCACAAACAGAAGGTTTGGAAGGAACAGCATGAAGAAACTTGCATGGAGCCATGTGTGAAGACTTTTATTTGTGAACTGCTTTCTCTGATAGATTTTTATTTCTCTTTCTGCAGTAACTGTTGGTCATGTGAGTTAAGGATCTTGGAGCCAACTGACTGCACAGTTTGCCATCTGCCACTGCGGCTTCCTGAAGCTGAGGGAATCAGATAGCAGTTTCTTTTCCTCCAGATTCTTCAGATCTGTCTGTTGAGAGCTTAGATGTTGAGCTCTGGCAGCATTAGTGTCTGCAGCACTAACTGGTCCCCAGAGCGTGTTCCATTCGCGTGTGCAGCCAGGTGTCTGCTGCAGCCAGGGCACAAGTGATGCTGTTCTGAACTTTATCAGTGTACTTACTGTTTGATGGTTCGGTTTCTATTAAATATATTTTATGTACTAACAAATGGGTGATAATAACAGAAGGAAATTTCATTTTAAGCACTGTTCTAAAGTGAGACTTTTTCCCTGTGCTTGCAGCCCATCTGTATGGATGTGCAGCAAATGCTTCTTAATTACATTGTACGGACATGGTACAGATGCCTCCCAGGAAAATCCTGAGCAAAGAAAGTTCCCAGAAAAGTAATAAAAAGTCTCTAGCTTGATTTGGCTGAGAGCAGAAGTGCCTATGGTTATATACTGGCTGCATCTATCCCTAGGTTACTTAAAGCAGAGGCATTTCCATGCATGAGTGCTGGCCTGGAGTACAGACAAGTGCTTAGAGACTGGCTAATGTTTACTTTTCACGGTAGGCACTTGCAGTTTAGCAGTCTGGACCCTGAATCTTTGGGGTTTTCTCCTCCATACAAAGGGGTGGCCTCACTGGGTAGGTCTCTGAGTGCGAGTCTGGCACAGGTTAGCTAGCACCAATCCCAAATCGCTAGTGTGGAATACCACCCTGCTTTAATTTATAAATCACTGCTTCTTTTAGTGGATAAACCCTTCAAATTTACTTCCATTCCACGAAGTTCCAAACTGTGGCCACTGTGTCCAAGGTGGAATTCTGTGTATGGTCCTATGGAATGTTCACAAAGAGCCACCCCTGCGACTGTAGCCAAGGGGTGACCTCGTTCCAGCACCTCCAGCTGTGTCAGTGAGTCCTGACTGTGCCCATGCTGACCCATAACAGGCTCTGCTGCCTTGGGGAGTATCCCCAAAGTGCCACCAAGAGAGGAGCTCCTAATGGGCACAGTGTCCAGGCATTCAGGAGAAAAGAAGGGGTTTCAGCCTTCAGCACCTCACACTCCATCAGCATTGATAGCAAACGGCTCCAGCCTCAGCAGGACACAGTCACATTTTACAGGTCCTGGTCTCACCTCAGCCTTGCCAAGGGACAGTCTCAGAGGGAGAGGGAAGGAAACAGGTCTGGACGGACAGCCTGCTCTCCGAAAATCATCCTAACCCTTAGAGCACTAAATGGAGCTGTAAGAACTTCCCAAAATATAAATTTCCCTGCAGACTGAGGGCTTAGAGTGGCACTAAGTTGAAGCACAGGCTGGACCTGTCATGAACAGACCATGTGAATATAAGAGGTAAGAGCTACTCAGACAGTTCCATAAAACATTCCAAAATCCATCTCCTGGGATATGATCATCTCTGGGTTTTTTTAGTATTGTCAATTTTAAATTTTCTTCCCAGGTTTTTGTCTTTCCCTTGGATTCTTTTAACTCTTGTTTCAATTTGTCATATTGTAGAGACAACTTTACAATACCAATTCAATTTATTTCCTTTATTTCATTTCTCAAATTACCATTTTATCATCTGTCCCCTCTATTGTCGTGCAGACTTTAAACATAGTGCGAGTGCATTACAAATAATACTTTCTCCCTTTTATCTTTCAGCAGTCCCCATTTTTCATCTATTTTCTCCTACATTTTTTCCCACTTGTACCAGTGATGATCTTGTACTGGCCAAAGATCATCAGTTTCAATATGAAAACTGTGCCTTTGCAGGTAATCTGCTAAGCCTTTTGTCTGTTTCTCTAAATTGTTTGCCATCCTGTCTTCAACTATGCCAAAAATGTCATGGAACAAGTGGGAGCTTCAGGCAAGCCCTGCCCTAGCCTCAGATTTTTGGCAACCGCTTAAATTTAAGAAATCTGGCCTGCAAGTTCTAAGGATGGCAAATCAGGTCAGTTCATAGAATCAGTTATTTATTGAACAGACAGGAGGTAACAGACAAAAGGTCTTTGCTACACAGTATAAACAAGGAAGAACTACTAGTAGATTACATAAAAGTGCATATCAAGGTACATATTTTAAAGCTAGCAAAAGAAAAAGAGTATTGATTAGGAGTCAAATGGAACTTTGCACCAAATGCCGTTGGTGTACCCAGAGTCCTTTCACTCACTGTCCAGAGGAGTAACTGAAATACAGGCTCCCTGCTCTGGAGAGAAACTCCACACATTTACAGGGCATGAGCAGAAGATTTCTGCTTTGGGGAAGTTTGGTGTAACTTTTGTAGCTTTTACAGTGAAGTGAGGTGCCTGTGAGTGAGAAATCCAGTTTATCTTTCCAGGTCTCACTTCCACCGTGAGGTGTTCATTGTCAGCCTGGAGCGTTGAGCCTGTGGCACCAAACCAAATTGCTATGAGACAGCTGGTCCTGTTTGAGTTATTTCACCAGTTAGCAAGCAGCAGATGAGCTCTCCCGGGGGTGAGATGTGCTCCAGCTCTCCCGGGGGTGAGATGTGCTCCATCTCTCCTGTGGGTGAGATGTGCTCCATCTCTCCTGGGAATGAGATGTGCTCCATCTCTCCTGGGAATGAGATGTGCTCCATCTCTCCTGTGGGTGAGATGTGCTCCATCTCTCCTGGGAATGAGATGTGCTCCATCTCTCCTGGGTGAGATGTGCTCCATCTCTCCTGGGAATGAGATGTGCTCCATCTCTCCTGGGAATGAGATGTGCTCCATCTTTCCTGGGAATGAGATGTGCTCCATCTCTCCTGGGAGTGAGATGTGCTCCATCTCTCCCAGGAATGAGATGTGCTCCATCTCCCGGGGGTGAGATGCCCTCCATCTCTCCGGGGGTGACATGTGCTCCATGTCTCCCAGGGATGAGATGTGCTCCATCTCCCAGGGATGAGATGTGCTCCATCTCTCCCAAGGGTGAGATGTGCTCATGTGCTCCATCTCTCCCGGGGGTGAGATGCCCTGCTCCAGGTGCCTCTGTGGATGATGCAGAGCTCTGCCCTTCGCGAGCAATCCGTGCAGTACCAGATCAGGATCAGGATGGCGCTGGCCACAACCGGCAGTGTGAGCTGGTGTCGGGCTCTGCACCCTTCCCAGACCTGCTCACGCCTCCAGGGGAACGTGGCAGTGCCTGCAGAGGTGGATGCTGGCCCAGGCAGGATGGCAGCTCCTCCCCATCTGGCAGTCAGCACCATCAGGATTTTTAATGCCCCTGCCTTGACCTTTCGTTACCTTCGCCTTACTGACCATGTGAGAAAACCCAGCAAATTCTAAGAAATTCCTGCATGACAGAAGGTCAGATTTAGTGTGGTGTTACAAACCTTTTGTTTGGACACGTCCTTAGGTTGCTACATGCCTTGTGCCAGCAGCAGTCCTCAGTGGTCCCAGCGCCCTGGAACAGCTGCCCCAGTGCCAGTCTCTGGTGGCAGCAGCTGCAGCAAGGCTGAGCAGGGGCACTGGGCTGCAGCCAGGACCCTCCCCTGGCTGCTTGCACCTGAGTGAGACCCAGCTGCTAACTGAACTCTGGATATCCTCAAAATGTGACGGAATCAGACCTTTAGAATGGCTCCAAGGGGCAACAGCTCCAGGCTCAGCTCTGTAAGGGACACGTCCTGTCCCAGCCCTGGTTCACTGACACACACACACAATAAATCAGCAGTAACAAGGAATTCTTGCTTGCAGAATTCCTAACCCTAACCCTTGCCTTTCCTGCCTGCGGCTGAGGGAAATTTGACGAAATATTAACAAATAACCTTTGCTGAGAGCAGTCACCACCCCAATCCTTCAGCCTTTGCAAGATTTTATAGTGAATGGGCCCAAATTCAAATCCTAAATTAAACCTTCTAACAAGTTTAGTTAGAAAGACACTGGACAGTAAATCACACGGATTCAAAAGTCTGCGCAGGGATTGCAGCACAACCAACATTTAACTGTTTTAGCTGCCAGGAACCTGAACGGTGCTTTCCTAGGTTTCAGACCCTGGGACTGTCAGTTGCCACCTCTGTCCTTCGTTTGTCTTTTTCCTCTTGAGAGGTTGGAGAGCTGCTCCCAGTTTGCTTTTTAGAATCAGCTCCGAAATATGAACAAAGTAAATCATTTCTGACTTGGTGAATAGCCTGAAGAACAATGATTGAGAATGGAAAGGATTGTATGCAAATACCTATTGTGGATGGGGCTGAAATGATGAGCGTAAAGATTGCTATAAATATCTCAGATTAATTATGCGGCAAATTCAGGTCATTTTGCAGATAATGGGAAATTACCAAGATGCAGGAAAAATTCAATGACCCTAAGTAAATTACATTTCTGTATCTGAAATATTAAAAAAAATATTTGATAAAATATAAGAAAAATGTAAATATAAAAATATTTAAATATAGTTTAAAATAAAGGGTGTTTTTGTTTTTAGAGGCTGGGATTTTATTATAAAAATATAATTATAAATAATATAAAGATAGAAATCTAAATATAGAAATACATAATATATACATAACGAGATCTATAAAAATATAAAATATAAGCAAATATAAGTATTAGAAATAGTTAAAATATATAAGTATTATTGTAGTATATTACTATATTATTATATGTATTCTATATAAATATATCAATATAAACTATAAATGCAAAAGAGAATATAATTATAAAAATATAAATAGAAAAATATTTAAAGACAATTTAAATAAAGGGTTTCTTTAATTTGGTTAGAGACGGGGTTTTTATTTTAAATTCTATAAATATTATAGAAATATAAATCTAAGTACCGAAATATATCACAAATATATAAATATATCTATAAAAATACACCCATAGCAGATGTCTGTTTGCTGTGTGTCTGTGAGAAGCGGGCTGTGTGCTGGACAGGGAGAGGCGCTGTTGGAGAGCGGCATCAGCGCCGGGTGTGAGTGTGAGGATGCTGGGGGCTCGGAGCAGCCCAGGTGTGAGTGTGATGCTGGGGGCTCGGAGCAGCCCCAGGTGTGAGTGTGAGGATGCTGGGGGCTCGGAGCAGCCCCAGGTGTGAGTGTGAGGATGATGGGGGCTCGGAGCAGCCCCAGGTGTGAGCTGTGAGGATGATGGGGGCTCGGAGCAGCCCCAGGTGTGAGCTGTGAGGATGATGGGGGCTCGGAGCAGCCCCAGGTGTGAGCTGTGAGGATGATGGGGGCTCGGAGCAGCCCCAGGTGTGAGTGTGAGGATGATGAGGGGCCGGCTCCTGCCGGGGGGAGGCTGTTTTAGGGGCAGGGCTTGCCTCAGCTCCCTTTTGCATGGAGCTGCTGAGTAGAGGGGTTTATGGGGGGCTCCGGGGGCTGTCTCGTGGAAGGACTGCGAGAGCCTCTCCCAGGGTCTGGGGGAACACCTGGATACGCGCTTGGATACGCGGAGCATCGCTGAAAGGAGGTGCCGAGGGACGAATCTTTGTGGCGGGAAGCAGCAGCCGAACAGGTGAGGCCGTGTGGATTTGGAGCGGGGACTTTTGTCCTTTCCCTTTTCAATTTCATCTTGCCAGTCCCTCCCCGGTGCCCCCAGGAACAAAAATGGAGCTTCTGAGGACAAAAGAAATGAAGGAGAGGGAAGCAGCTACTCTTCTATTATTGTCTGTGTTTGACCTGGAGGGATCCCCCTTCAATTGCGGTTTGAAGGGTGTCGATTGAAGGAAAAGCTGCTTTTTCCAGGCTGTTCGGGGTATCCCAGGGGTGACAGGGAATCCCTGTGTTCTATTTTGAAGGGGAACGGGAAAAGTGTTGTTGTCATCGGATGGGTTTGATTTGAAGGCAGCCTAGCCCATTTTCATCATGCTAAGGTTGAAATGGAGGGGGCAGCCCTGGTGTCCCTCCTTTTCGAGGGTTTGAATGGAGGTGCAAATTCCCCTTTGCCATCGGTTGAAGGCTTTCATTTGAGGAAGAGCCCTTCTTTTCTGCTCTGCTAGGGGATGAAATGGAAGGGGAGAAGACATTTCTTTGGCCTTGTTGAAGTGAGGTGAGCCCCGGCTGCGGCGTCAGTTTCGGGGTTGAGTGGCAGGAAGGTGCAGCTGTGGCAGCGTTTGCAGGGCTGCAGTGGGGCTGTGCCGCTGCATGTGAGGGCGCTTCTTGTGCCCGTGGGCCGGGCCGGGCCGTTGGCGCTCGGGAGCCCTGCTGGCACGGGCCGGGCAGTTGCCGAGGCGGACGGGCAATTGGGCGCGGCAGCGGCGGAGGCGCGGCGGTGCGCGGCGTGCGGAGGCGAGGGGAGCCGTGGCGGGGCGGCCAAGGGCGGCAGAGGCGGCGCGGGCGCTGCTGCTTTGGCGGCGCGGGCGGTGGCGGCCGCTCCGTCCGCTCCGGGCGCGGGGCTCGGGCGCCGGCGGGGCCGGCCGGGCCCGGTGCCGGCGCCGGCGGGCAGGGGGGAGCGGGCGGGGCTCTCCGGGGCGGCGGCGCCCCTGCGTGCCGGAGGAGCCGCCGGAGGAGCCGCTTTGCTGCCGGGAGCCGCGCTCCGTGCGGGGCCGGCAGCGCGGGCTTCAGCTGCTGCAAGTTCTTGGGTGTCGTGCTTTGGAGGTGCTTTGGGGGGATTCATTGCATCGGTTTGTTTTGTTTGCAGTGGGCGCACGCTAAGGGAGATGGTGTTCTCGCTGACTGCTATGGTTCTCGGTTCAGGTGGTGCTGATAAAGGTTTGTTTTGGATTGAGTTTTGTTGTCGGATAGTTTTTTTGCCGGGCTAGGATGTTTTTAAAGGCGTGCAATGGTTTATACGGGTCGTAGCGTGAGGTAGCGGTTCGGATTTGAATTCTGTTGCGGTGGCTTTTATTAGCGTGAGTGTGTAGTGTTTGCTTTGGTGGGCTTGAGGTAGCGTCATGTCGTTAATAGCAGCGGGGTTTTTAAAATCTTTGGAATTGCATTTGTGTTGATCGTCTTCCAGGGCTTTGCTTATTCGGTTTGTTTGATTGGACTGTATGTTTGATTGTTACGGATCATTTGGGAGATCTAGTTGATGGTTCCGTTTCTCTTTAGGCTTTGTGTTTAATTCTAGCTGGTATTTTTATTTTGATAGATTGAGGCACTATGGGTTTATTCTGTTAGGAATAATTTTTTGGTTGTAAAGTTAAGTTTATTCGGTTTGGGGGATTTTTTTGGTGGTTTTAAAGGGTTGTTTTTGTTTGGTTGGTTTTTTGTCTTTTGATGCATTCGGTTGTTTATTAGTTTTTTTTTTGGGAACGTGGGTATTTATATGATGGGTCATTTTAGGTAGTTTTTTGCTTGTGTAGTTATTTTCTTATGTTTTAGTTGTTGAGATTTATTTTACATCGTTAATTACTTAGGTTTTTGAAGTTATTTTGATAGCGTCTCGGTTATTCTTTGAGTTTGTGTAGAGGTAGAATTTTGGTTCTTTTTTTTAGTAACGTTCAGGGTCAGTGGCACTGTTTGGATTTGAGTAAGTTGGTTTGATTTTTTTTTCTCAGTAGTTTCTGTGATTTGCTGTGTGTGTTTCTCTAGGGTTTTCTTTTATTTTCGTTGCATTTTTCTGATGTGATGAGAATTGTTAGTGAAAAGGGCATAGTGTGGGATTTTTTTCGCAGGCAGTTGTTTGGCTGGTGGAGGTCTTTTGATATTTTTGGAGGATATCGGTGGGAATTTGATGCTGTTTGGTCATTTTCTTTAGGAATTGGGTTTTAAATGTAAAGCGATAACTATAACTATATTGAAACAAAACAAATAGGTGTATAGAAATGGGACTGAAAAAGTTAAATTTTAAATCTAGACTGAAGATATAAAAATAAAACTTGTAACATAAGTCATTCTATATTACAAGAAGATGTTATTTTTAATAGAGTATTGTGTATGCTTTTACATCTATAAAGATACATTATAAATGTAAACACAACCCCAATCAAAATATAAATATGGAAATGTATTACAGATATTTCCAGATAGATAAAAATGAATTAAATTTTTAAAATAGAAAATAACATGAATCGATACAAGACATAACACAAGTAATACCGTGTATATCTTATTATCTTATACTATAGGAAATAGATAGGAAATAGATATAACTATAGTACATCAAGATGATAAAATATATAACAAGTTATAGATATGATAAATATCAATATAAAAATATTTTGGAAGTAGTTTAAAAGAAAGGGGGGTTTTGTTTTTTATTTGGCAAAAGCAGGGGTTTTCGTATAAAAATTATAAATACAAAAAATAGAAAGGTAGAAATTTAAGTATAAAACTATATCATAAATACATAAAGATTTCTATAAAAATTGAAAATATAAGAAAAATAAATTGTAGCAGTAGATATGGTACATATAAAATAATAATTTATCGATATTATTTGAATATGATACATATTAAATATAATTATTAATATAATGCATCTCCTCTCCGCCCCCTGCCCCGAGTGCCGATGGGGCGCTCCGGTAGGGGCTCTGCGGGGGTCTTTTCGTCGGGACATGGGCACGAGAGAGGGCCGGAGGAGGGGACGGGGGGGGCCTCGCGAGCGGGACCCGCGGCGCCCGCGGGCCCTTCGGGCAGCCCGGGCTCCGCCCCACGCTCCCGCGGGCCGCAGCCTCACGGCTCCCAAGCCTGCCAATCCCGGCCCGCCGTTCTCCGTCCGCTCTGTCCAATCACAGCCGCCCTTTCAATCCGGGCGCTGTCCCGCCAATCAGCCCGCTCAGTCGCGGCCCGGCCCCTCAGCCTGGCCCCACTCCCTCGAACGCCTGAGGCGCCGCTCCCGATACCGCCGCTTTGGGAGCCGGCGGAGCTGTGTTCCCGCTGCCGCAGCCTCGGCAGGCGCTGTTGGGGCCGAGAAGGGCGGGCGGGAGAGAGCTTCCAGTTCAGGTCCTGGTCAGGATCAGGTTCTGGTCCAGGGAAACGGGCAGACGGCGGGGAGCGGGCGGACGCGGCCCCTGCAATGGCGGCGGCGGGTGCAGCGCTTGAGGGGACCGCGAAGGGTCGCGGAGCCAAGCACGTCGGGAATGGTCGGGCTGGGATTGGTGGAGCCGGTAGGCGCTGCCTCGGGTTGTGATTGGCTGGCTGGTCCGGCCGTGGGGGATAAATAGCGTGCGTTGGGGCGGCGCCGGGGTCAGTTCGGCGGTGAAGCTGGGAGTGGCGGGGTCTGCGGATGCGCGATCCGCGGAGCGGCGCTGCGCCAGGATGGGATCCCCGCGCCAGCTGACCCGGGAAGCGCCGGTGAGCACAGACGCGACGCCTGCGGCAGCATCTGGGGGCCGGCGGTGTCCAGTTCTTTCTGCCTCGCCTTGCGCGGCTCGGGTGGCCGGCGGCTGGTGTGGGGCCTGGAGTGGCGTAGGGGGTGACTGGCTGCTGTTACTGGGGGCCGGAAAGTAGCCGTTTTGCGGTTTCTGGATTTAAAGTAATGTTCAGAATACGGGGAATAGAGGTGGTTTTTTGCATTTTTATTACTTTATTTTGTTTTTATTTGTAATAATAATGATTTTTTTCCTTAATGTGTTATTTTGTTACTGCTCGTTTTTGGTTATTACACTTTTTTGGTTTGGTTTGTTTACCAGGTATCTGATGTTAATTCAGTAAGGGTTCTGGGACTGGGGCTGAGTCCTCCAAGTTATGGGACTCAGTTATGAGTTATGAGATCAGTGGGGACGTAAAACCCCAGGGTGTGGAATAACGACTTTGGCATGAGTCAGGCCCAAAACAATGTGGAGCGGTGGAAATGCTGGGGCTAGATAAATGCCGTGGGAGAAAGGCATGGAGCTGCAGCACAGGGCCTGCAGGACATGCCTGGGGGGGTTCCCCGTGGTAACAAGCAGGGGCTGAGGGTGTGGGGGCGCAGAGGGTTCCAGGGCCCAAGAACCAGCCCAAGGGTGCCTTTTGGGATGGAGGAGCAGGAGCCCAGTAGCTATTCGCAGCTCTGGAGCTCTCTGGGGGGAGGTGAGGGGGCCTTTGGGCAGGTGCTGGGCTGAGAACCAGGGTGAGGGAGAAGGTAGATGTTGAGCTTCAGGCCTCAAGTGTCCCCAATGTTGGGATCCCATTAAGGTGGGTGGGGCAGCTTCTAGAGACATTGAAATGATGGCAGTAACTGACTTGTCACCTTATCAACAGCCCCAAGCTGCAGTGAGAAGCAGGAGCAGCTTTTAGCTGCAGCCAGTAGGAAGCTGAGGAGCTGGAGCTGAGGCAGCAGAGCAGGAGGAGACAGAAATATGGTAGGGGGTTTGGGGTAAGTGGGGCTGGGATAGGGAATGTGGAGCTGAGAGGTGAACTGCATGGTTGGAGCTGAAATTCCTCTAAGGGCTGCGATCTGAGCTCAAACCACACAGAGCTAGAGCTAAACCAAAGATCCTGCCCTGAGAAGCAGTACTAGCGTTATGTGGCGCTGCTGTGAAGATGTTGAGCAGGAAGTGGAACAGAAGAGCTGGCAGTGAAATAAAGCTTGTGGGATTGGAGCTGAAATCACTGGGGCCAGGGTGGGGACTGCAGTGCTGCAGCATCAATCACTGCTCAAAGGGATGCTCACTGTAGATCTGAAGAGTAACTGTAGAATGGGACACAAAATGAAAAAGCTGGAAGTAGAATAACGACTGCCAGAATGGGGTGAGAATGGTGATACTTAACGTGGAGGTGAAACCTTACAACTGCAGCAAAAGCCAAAACCCTGTTATGTAAACTTGGGAGCAGCTTTGCCTGGCAGAGCGGCAAAAGAGCGCAGCTGGAGCTGAAAGAAGAGAGCTGGCAGTAAAATAAAGCTTGTGGGTCAAGAGCTGAAGGAGCTGAAATCACTGGGCCTGGAGCTGTCATCATTGCTTGTCTGGGATCGGGGCTGAACATGGGATAGCAACCATAGGACTGGCAGACAGACTTTAGTGTTCTTGCGCCGCAATCCCTGTAGGCCTGGGACGTGGATGCAGGGGCTGGGTGTTGTGACTGAAAGCAGAACAGGACATGTGGTGCAGAAAAGGGGGATGCAACCTTGCGCCTGAAAACCCCGTCGAAGGTAGAATATTGCTTGGGCTTGTGATGGCACCTCTTGGGGTAGAGCCGAAGTCGTGTTGGGGTGGGGAATCTGACTGCAGCCTGGGACTTTGAATGAGAATGGAAAAGGTTCTAGACTGTGAATGGCACTGTGGGCACCGAGTGAACTTATGCCGTGGCCGCACAGTGAGTGGAATTGTTGGGTGGGAGATAAAATCACTGCAGGGCTGGGATATCTCTGGTGGGGTGGGCTTAGAGAGCCTCAGGCGCGAGCTGAATTGTTGCAGAGCTGGGGCCACGACCAAGATGCTGCCCTTTGAAGCTGGAGAAGCACAGAGCAGGAGCTGCAAGAAGAGAGCTGGCAGTAAAATAAAGCTTGTGGGTCAAGAGCTGAAGGAGCTGAAATCACTGGGCCTGGAGCTGTCATCATTGCGTGTCTGGGATCGGGGCTTAACATCAGATAGCAACCGTAGGACTGGCAGACAGACTTTAGTGTTCTTGCGGCGCAATCCCTGTAGGCCTGTGACATGGATGCAGGGGCTGGGTATTGTGACTGAAAGTAGAACAGGATATGTGCAGCATAAAAGGGGGCTGCAGCCTTGCGCCTGAAAACCCCGTCGATGCCGTGCACGATGCTGCCCTCTGAAGCTGGAGAAGCACAGAGAAGGAGCTGGAAGAGAGAGCTGGCAGTAAAATAAAGCTTGTGGTCAAGAGCTGAAGGAGCTGAAATCACTGGGCCTGGAGCTGTCATCATTGCGTGTCTGGGATCGGGGCTTAACATCAGATAGCAACCGTAGGACTGGCAGACAGGCTTTAGTGTTCTTGCGCCGCAATCCCTGTAGGCCTGTGACATGGATGCGGGGGCTGGGTATTGTGACTGGAAATAGAACAGCATGAGGGGAGGGAAAAAGGGGGCTGCAGCCTTGCGCCTGATAACCCCGTCGATGCCATGATATCGCCTAGATCTGTGATTGCATCTCTAGGGATTCTGCTGAAATCACTGTGGGGTTGGGATTCTGGTTGAAAATGGATAAGAAACTGTGGGGCTGAGAACGGGGCTGTGGGCATCAAGGTGAACTTATGCAGGGGCTGCCATAGTGAGTGGGGATTGTTGCTGGGAGCTAAAATCACTGCAGGGTTGGAATATTGCTGGTGTGTTAGGTTTAGAGAGTCTCGGGTGGGAGCTGAATTGTTGCAGAGCTGGGGCCACGACCAAGATGCTGCCCTTTGAAGCTGGAGAAGCACAGAGCAGGAGCTGCAAGAAGAGAGCTGGCAGTAAAATAAAGCTTGTGGGTCAAGAGCTGAAGGAGCTGAAATCACTGGGCCTGAAGCTGTCATCATTGCGTGTCTGGGATCGGGGCTGAACACGGCATCGGGACCATAGGGCTGGAACAGAGACTGTAGCGTTCTTGCGCCGCAATCCCTGTAGGCCTGTGACGTGGATGCAGGGGCTGGGTATTGTGACTGAAAGTAGAACAGCATGTGTGGAGCATAAAAGTGGGCTGCACCCTTGCGCCTGAAAACCCCGTCGATGGTAGAATATTGCTTGGGCTTGTAATGACACCTCTTGGGGTAGAGCCGCTATCGCTGTGGGGCGGGGAGCCTGACTGCAAGCCTAGGACTTTGAATAAGAATGGAAAAGGGGCTAGATCTGTGAATGGCACTGTGGGCGCCGAGGTGAACTTATGCAGGGCCTGGCACAGTGAGTGGGGATCGTTGCTGTGAGCTAAAATCACTGCAGGGCTGTGATATCGCTGGCGGGGTAGGCTTAAGGAGCCTCAGGCGGGAGCTGAATTGTTGCAGAGCTGGGGCCACGACCAAGATGCTGCCCTTTGAAGCTGGAGAAGCACAGAGAAGGAGCTGGAAGAAGAGAGCTGGCAGTAAAATAAAGCTTGTGGGTCAAGAGCTGAAGGAGCTGAAATCACTGGGCCTGGAGCTGTCATCATTGCATGTCTGGGATCGGGGCTGAACATGGGATAGCAACCGCAGGACTGGCAGAAAGACTTTAGTGTTCTTGCGCCACAATCCCTGTAGGCCTGTGACTTGGATGCGGGGGCTGGATGTTGTGACTGAAATTAGAACAGGACGTGTGGTGGGGAAAAACGGGGCTGCAGCCTTGCACCTGATAACCCCGTTGATGCCATGATATCGCCTAGATCTGTGATTGCATCTCTAGGGATTCAGCCGAAATCACTGTGGGGTTGGGATTCTGGTTGAAAATGGATAAGAAACTGTAGGGCTGAGAACGGGGCTGTGGGCATCAAGGTGACCTTATGCAGGGGCTGGCACAGTGAGTGGGGATTGTTGCTGGGAGCTAAAATCACTGCAGGGCTGTGATATCGCTGGCAGGGTAGGCTTAAAGAGCCTTGGCCGGGAGCTGAATTGTTGCAGAACTGGAGCCTGGACCAAGATGATGCCCTTTGAAGCTGGAGAAGCTCAGAGCAAGAAGAGAGCTGGCAGTAAAATAAAGCTTGTGGGTCAAGAGCTGAAGGAGCTGAAATCACTGGGTCTGGAGCTGTCATCATTGCGTGTCTGGGATCGGGGCTGAACACAGCATTGGGACCATAGGGCTGGAACAGAGACTGTAGCATTCTTGCGCCGAAATCCCTGTAGGCCTGTGACGTGGATGCAGGGGCTGGGTATTGTGACTGAAAGTAGAACAGCATGTGTGGAGCGAAAAAGGGGGCTGCAGCCTTGCGCCTGACAACCCCGTCGATGCCATGCAAGATGCTGCCCTTTGAAGCTGGAGAAGCACAGAGAAGGAGCTGGAAGAAGAGAGCTGGCAGTAAAATAAAGCTTGTGGGTCAAGAGCTGAAGGAGCTGAAATCACTGGGCCTGGAGCTGTCATCATTGCGTGTCTGGGATCGGGGCTTAATTTCGGATAGCAACCATAGGACTGGCAGACAGACTTTAGTGTTCTTGCGCCGCAATCCCTGTAGGCCTGTGACATGGATGCGGGGGCTGGGTGTTGTGACTGGAAATAGAACAGCATGAGGTGAGGGGAAAAGGGGGCTGCAGCCTTGCGCCTGAAAACCCCGTCGATGCCATGATATTGCCTAGATCTGTGATTGCATCTCTAGGGATTCTGCTGAAATCACTGTGGGGTTGGGATTCTGGTTGAAAATGGATAAGAAACTGTGGGGCTGAGAACGGGCCTGTGGGCATCAAGGTGACCTTATGCAGGGGCTGGCACAGTGAGTGGGGATTTTTTGGCGGAGCTAAAATCACTGCAGGGCTGGGATATTGCTGGTGGGGTGGGCTTAGAGGCCTCTGGCAGGAGCTGAATTGTTGCAGAGCTGGGGGGCCACGACCAAGATGCTGCCTTTGAAGCTGGAGAAGCACAGAGCAGGAGCTGGAAGAAGAGACTGGCAGTAAAATAAAGCTTGTGGGTCAAGAGCTGAAGGAGCTGAAATCACTGGGTCTGGAGCTGTCATCATTGCGTGTCTGGGATCGGGGCTGAACATGGGATAGCAACCATAGGACTGGCAGACAGACTTTAGTGTTCTTGCGCCGCAATCCCTGTAGGCCTGTGACATGGATGCAGGGGCTGGGTGTTGTGACTGAAAGCAGAACAGGACGTGTGGTTGGGAAAAGGGGGATGCAACCTTGCGCCTGAAAACCCCGTCGAAGGTAGAATACTGCTTGGGCTTGTGATGGCACCTCTTGGGGTAGAGCCGAAGTCGGTGTGGGGTGGGGAATCTGACTGCAAGCCTGGGACTTTGAATGAGAATGGAAAAGGTACTAGATCTGTGAATGGCATTGTGGGCACCGAGGTGAACTTATGCCGTGGCTCGCACAGTGAGTGGGAATTGTTGGGTGGGAGATAAAATCACTGCAGGGCTGGGATATTGCTGGTGGGGTGGGCTTAGAGAGCCTCTGGCAGGAGCTGAATTGTTACAGAGCTGGGGCCACGACCAAGATGCTGCCCTTTGAAGCTGGACAAACACAGAGCAGAAGCTGGAAAACGAGAGCTGGCAGTAAAATAAAGCTTGTGGGTCAAGAGCTGAAGGAGCTGAAATCACTGGGCCTGGAGCTGTCATCATTGCGTGTCTGGGATCGGGGCGTAATTTCGGATAGCAACCATAGGACTGGCAGACAGACTTTAGTGTTCTTGCGCCGCAATCCCTGTAGGCCTGTGACATGGATGCGGGGGCTGGGTATTGTGACTGGAAATAGAACAGCATGAGGGGAGGGAAAAGGGGGCTGCAGCCTTGCGCCTGAAAACCCCGTCGATGCCATGATATTGCCTAGATCTGTGATTGCATCTCTAGGGATTGAGCCGAAATCATTGTGGGGCTGGGATTCTGGTTGAAAATGGATAAGAAACTGTAGGGCTGAGAACGGGGGTTTGGGCATTGAGGTGAACTTATGTAGGGGCTGGCTGTGTTCAATTTGAGGGGAAACGGGAAAAGTATTTTTGGCATTTGATGGTTTTGATTTGAAGGCAGCCAGCCCATTTTCATCATGCTAAGGTTGAAATGGAGGGGGCAGCCCTGGTGTCCCTCCTTTCGAGGGTTTGAGTGGAGGTCCAAATGCCCCTTTGCCATCGGTTGAAGGCTTTCATTTGAGGAAGAGCCCTTCTTTTCTGCTCTGCTAGGGATGAAATGGAAGGGGAGAAGCCATTTCTTTGGCCTTGTTGAAGTGAGGTGAGCCCCGGCTGCGGCGTCAGTTTCAGGGTTGAGTGGCAGGAAGGTGCAGCTGTGGCAGCGTTTGCAGGGCTGCAGTGGGGCTGTGCCGCTGCATGTGAGGGCGCTTCTTGTGCCCGTGGGCCGGGCCGGGCCGTTGGCGCTCGGGAGCCCTGTTGGCACGGGCCGGGCAGTTGCCGAGGCGGACGGGCAATTGGGGCGCGGCAGCGGCGGAGGCGCGGCGGTGCGCGGCGTGCGGAGGCGGGGAGCCGTGGCGGGGGCGGCCAAGGGCGGCAGAGGCGGCGCGGGCGCTGCCGCTTTGGCGGCGCGGGCGGTGGCGGCCGCTCCGTCCGCTCCGGGCGCGGGGCTCGGGCGCCGCCGGGGGCCGGCCGGCCCGGTGCCGGCGCCGGCGGGCAGGGGGAGCGGGCGGGGCTCTCCGGGGCGGCGGCGCCCCTGCGTGCCGGGGAGCCGCCGGAGGAGCCGCTTTGCTGCCGGGAGCCGCGCTCCGTGCGGGCCGGCAGCGCGGGCTTCAGCTGCTGCAAGTTCTTGGTGTCGTGCTTTGGAGGTGCTTTGGGGGGATTCATTGCATCGGTTTGTTTTGTTTGCAGTGGGCGCACGCTAAGGGAGATTCTTTTAAGGGTGTTCTTGCTGACTGCTATGGTCCTCGGTTCCGGTGGTGATGATAAAGGTTTGTTTTGGATTGAGTTTTGTTGTCGAAATTTGTTTGGTTTTTTTTTTTTTTTTTTTTTTTTTTTTTTTTTTTTTGCCGGGCTATGATGTTTTTAAAGGCGTGCAATGGTTTTTAGGGGTCGTAGCGTGAAGCACCCACTGCAAACAAAACGCGCCCGGCACGCGCCAGCCGCGCGTTTCAGTTTACACTTGGAATCGCTTCAAATAATTTATTTGTAATGCCTGATTGTTTGGTTTTGCATGGCTTGGTTATCAAATTTTGGAAATTTTAGTAATAATCATGCAGGTTACTTTGCTTTTAAATTTTTTAAGCGTTGACATGGGAACTCACTTCATGCTATTTGGTTATTAATCCATCAAATATTTTGATTGCATTCATCATTTTAGGATTTAGAAACGAATTTAGGAAGGAGGATTTAGGAAGGAATTAGGAAGAATTGAGGAAGGAAGGATTCACGGATTTAGGAATTTATGAATTCAGGAATTTAGGAAGGAAGGAAGGGATTTAGGAAGGAATTTAGGAATTTAGGAAGGAATTTAAGAATTTAGGAATTTAGGAATTCAATTCAGGAAATTATGAAGGAAGGAAGGAATTTAGGAAGGAATTTAGGAATTTAGGAATTTAGGAATTCGATTAAGGAATTTAGGAAGGAATTAAGGAATTTAGGAAGGAATTTAGGAACTTAGGAATTTAGGAAGGAAGGCAGGAAGGATATTAGGAATTTAGGAAGGAATTTAGGAAGGAATTTAGGAAGCAATTTAGGAAGGAAGGAATTTAGGAAGGAAGGAATTAAGGAAGGAAAGAATTTAGGAATTTATGAAATCAGGAATTCAGGAATTTAGGAAGGAAGGAAAGAATTTAAGAAGGAATTTAGGAAGGAAGGAAGGAATTTAGGAAGGAATTTAGGAATTTAAGGAGGGATTTAGAAAGGAAGGAAGGAGTTTGGGAAGGAATTTAGGCATTTAAATCTTTAGGAATTTAGGAAGAAGGAAGGAGTTTAGGAATTTAGGAATTTAGGAATTGAGGAAGGATTTAGAAGGAAGGAAGAATTTAGGACAAAAATAAGAAGGAATTTAGGAATTTAAGAATTTTGGAATTTAAGAGGGAATTTAGGAATTTAGGAAGGAGGAAGGAACTTAGGATTTAGGAAGGATCTAGGAAGGAATTTAGGAAGGAAGAAGGGAATTTAGGAAGGAATTTAGGAAGGAAGGAAGGAATTTTAGGAAGGAATTTAGAAAGGAAAGAATTTATTAAGACGGAATTTAGGAAGGAATTTAGGAAGGAATTTAGGGAGGAGGAAGTGGCGAAAGGAAGGAAACTGATGCCTGTCCTTGGATATTCCACTGTGGTGGGTAACTACACAGCCCTATAATCCTGGAAATACCTTCTCCAACCCAGAATTGCCTTTTTCAGACACTGGGGGAAAAACCACCCAGATCTGTGAACTACCATAATTAAGCAAACACAACTTACACAGACTAAAAAAAATTAATCACTGTGTTTTCCTTTTTGCAAACAAAACACTGCTAAACCACCTGAGTCATAGGATGAGAAAACAAAATTGATTGAAGACAATCCTGATCACTACAGCTCAAAGCATTCATTTCTGTCTATAAGAAATAATTTTGAAGCAGTCTATTTAATTTTTGTTAGCAACGTTCTTCAAGCAAACCCTGTTTACAGCATGACCCTTACAGCTGTCTCTGTAAAAAGACTTTTTTTTTTTGTCTGTGTGTCAAGTTGAGCTATTTTGCCATGAACAGCATGAAGAACACAGTCCATGCAGAATATCCACCCTGGAGCAGCAGTGCCAGAGCCACTGTGAGGGGATGGGGGAGACGAGCCTGGACTCCAGTTCTGATGAGCGCTGCGTCTCACCAGATCTGTCACCGCTGCAGAGCCTGGGCTAAGGTAATTCACACCAACTGCCCCCTGCCCTTCTCCAGAAAACAGATCTAGAGATCAATGGACTTTTACCACCCTGCACTGAACTCCTCAGGCAAAAGAGTGACATTTTATTCTAAATATTAAGTGCTACGCAGAAAAATGTAGCTTATGCCTTCTGAAGAAGCCATCTATATTCAATCAAAAGTGATACTGCATTGAGAATGCAACTGATAATTATTGAAGTGTCGTAATCATAAATGACAACAAGCAGGCACTTCATTCCACACTGAAATAAGATGGCTTTCAGCAGAGCAGACAAAATTCCACAGTGCCATGACACAACTGTGTCACACTCTGCATTTATTTACAGTTGCTAAAAAATGCTTAGCTCCCCTCCTACCTGCCCCCATCAGTTGTCCCACAACTGTAAATATATATAAACAATATTTATAGAAATATAAATCTAAATATAGAATATACAACCAATATAAAAAGATATTTATAAAACCACAAAATATAAATAGATATAAATAATAGGAATGGACATAATATATTCTATAAATGACATAACACATCCATGTCCACTCTAAATATGCATTTGAACATAACTACGAAAAAAAAGAAATCTTACATTTATTTAAATATGGCGTTAAAGCAAGGGGGCTTGTTTGGTTCTTGTTGGGTAGAGGCAGGTTGTTGACATTTATTTCAGAGGAGGTTTGGAGGGGATGGCCCCTGTTGTTTTTTTGCCGCCTTCCCTGGCCGCAGCCCCAAGGCGCCCCCGGCCGGGGTGGTCGGCAGTGCTGCCGCCTTGTGGGCAGAGCGCGGTACTGCAGCCGTGCGCCGACAGGCAGCCGAAAGGCCGCCGTCTTGGGAGTGGCGTGGCGCGGGTTGTCGCGGAGGGGCTTGACCTTCTCAAGATGGCGGCAGGAAAGGCGGGCAAATGGAGGCCCTCGGTGGGCGTGCAGGCGGACTGCCTGCACGGAACAGCCACGCCGGCGCGGCCCCGGCGGGATTTTTTGTGCGTCTTAAGTGTACCCGAGACGGGCTGTGGGCTCAGTGGCGCCGCGGGCGGGCGTAATTTGTCAGGTTTGTGGCAGGCATTGGGCAAAACGCCTCTCTCTGCCGGGAGGTCCCCTCTCGGCCGCCATGTTGGGTGTGGCGTGTCGCGGATGTCGCGGACTTTCTTTGACCTTCTCATAATGGCGGCTAAAAGGGCGGGAAAATGGAGGACCCCGGTGGGTGTCAGACGACTGCCTGCACACAAATCCGACGCCGGCGCGGCTCCGGCGGATTTTTTTGCGGCCTCTCAAGTGTATCCGACACGCGCTGTGGTCTCAAGGGCGCCGCGGGCGGGCGTGTTTCGGCGGGTTTCTGACAGGCACCGGGGAAAATGCCTCTCTCTGCCGGGGTCCTTTCTCGGCCCGCCACCTTGGGAGTGGCGTGTCTCGAATGTCGCGGACTTTCTTTGACCTTCTCAAGCTGGCGGCCAAAAGGGCGGGAAAATCGCCGCCCCCGGGAAGTCTGCCGCCCTGTGGCCACAGAGCGGTACTGCAGCCGCCCCCGAGCCAGCGCCCTGCCCCTGGCCGGGGCGGGTGCCGGGGGCGGGGCAAGGAGGCGGCTGCCGAGCGAGGCAAGGGCGAGGGGCGGGAGCGAGCGGCGGGCGGGGCGGGGTGTGCAAATGGCGGCGAGGGGCGGAGGACGTTCAGGAGGGCCAAGGGACGCCATGGCCGAGAAGAATGGCCGGGGCGGGGGCGGCCCGCCGGCGCGCCGGTTTCGGCGGGCGGCGGAGGCGCGGTCGCAGCGCTCCGCGGCCGGGGCACGGCGGAGGCGCGGTCGCAGCGCTCCGCGGGCCGGGGGCAGCGGGCGAGGCCGGGCGAGCGGCTGCGGAGGCGGCTCCGCAGCGTGTTCAGCCTTGCGAGCCGAGAGCGCTGCGATGTCGCTGCAGTGACACGGCTGCTGCCTGCCTTAGTGCTTGTGGCTCTTTTCTTCCATGGAAACAGATGGAGCGGCGCTGACCAGTAAACACAGCGATGGCCAGGAGAGTGGCGAGCCCGAGGAGCACGCGGGCTGCATCCTTCTGATGGCACAGGTGCGATCTGCAAACCCACCCCCTGTGCCCCTACCCTCCCGACCCGCAGGGAAAATGCTTTCCAGCGTCGAGCTTCTGAAAGACAAAACTTGTGATTTGACACTAGCGTCCAGAAAAGGTCGATGTTTCTATTAGCAAATGCCTAGATTGTTCTTGGTTGCATCCTATGATCAGTTTTATGCAGTGACTTTATACTTCTTTTAGGATTTTCTTGTACAATGGTAAGAAAAGAGGCAGCTCTGCTACTGGTTCCACGTTTGTTCTACTTAATGTTCCATGAGATTCTTTTGTCCTAGCAATTGTTTTAAAATTCTACTGTAGGCATTTATGGTTCTTTTTTTTTTTTTTTTTTTTTTGGTTTTTTTTTTTTTCAGCACCCATGACTTTTTTTTTTCTCTAAATCGGCAGTAAATATAGCTGAGTAAAATTACCTTGGTTTGCTCCCTTCTTTTTTTAACTTCAATGTTTTTAATAATAATCCTATTTGAATATGCAGAAAAAGTGGGTATGTCCTGTAATATATCCTAGCTTTTCTTGTTTACAGGGTACTCCAAAAATAAGTCTCCCTTAGAGTCCCACAAAAACATTCTCAGTGAAGTCTCTGTTAAGGTAGGTATTTACAAAGAAGTGATGGGTTGAGATATTTGCCTGTAGACCTTTTCCTGGAATTCAGAGCTTGCGTTCTGTGGTTTTTATGATAAACCTATAGAACATGTAGAAATGGTTTTGCAAGTCTTAATCGTTGAAGGCAGCACTAAGTGGTTTTCAAGCCTGTTCTTGACCAGACAAAGGGAAAAGTGTGAATTTGGTGCTGAACTTGTCATTTTTCATTGGACTTGCCTTGAATTATTGAAGAGAGAGAGAGAACTAGGAAAAGAGAGAAATAGAATTGGTTCCTGAGCCCTCCTAAAATGCTCGCCGTGATTCTGTGTGGAGCCGAAGTGAAGGGTGATGGAACAGAGCTCGGTGCTTTAGAAGGAAATCGATTTAAACCCGATCTCCACACAGCATCTCACTAATTTATGTTTGTAAAATACAAAGAAGTTTGGGAAGTGTTGGAAGTTAGTATTTTGGGAAAGAAATGGCAGGTCCACAAAACATTGCATTGAACGGAGGCTCTTGGAACAATTCATTTTGTAACCGTTGTAACTGCAATCAGTTGGTGGCTCAGCATGCAAATACGTGCACTTGCCCTTCTCTAAAGCACGATTTCATTTGCATTTCAGTGCTATGAGTCTTGATAAATTGGAGAGGAGGCCAAGAGAAATTTTTCATCCTGAGATGGAAAGGTAGGAAGTGACTTTTCTTTGGTTCGATTCTTTTCTTTATTATTTTCTGGAAATAATTAATTAAGTATAGATACTACTGGCTTGTTTCTTCCAGTAGCTAATAATATAATAATAACAACAACAATAATAATAGTGATGATAATGCTAATGTAATACTACTGAAACTGTCTTTATCCATTGAACTGGCCATTTCAAATCCAAACTTCTAAACAAAGTAAAACATCATCCTTGTAGAATCTTTAATAGGAGTGGGCTGAAGATACTGGTTTTGTTGACAGGATTGGTTGTTTCTGGAAGAGCAAGAGGTAAGCATAAGCCTAGCTACTTCTAGCTCACAGACCCGTCCAGTGACTACAGCTTTGTATTTTGATGGGCTTATGAGGACTTTGAAATCAATTGCTCATTACAGTAAAAAAAATGAATGTCTTTTTGAACATGACAGCAAAAATAACGTTGAAGCACCAACTTAATAAGAATAGATCACCAATTTCAGTTAATAATTTTATGCTCTACTATCAAAGTTTAAAGGTAAATTATTATGTATTCGGAGATGGTATCAAGTGTATGTTCTAATGTGTAGGATATATACAAAGATACATACATACTTGAAAGTCCTTAGAGGAAACAAATTTTTACGTCTTCTGTTTGACTGTTTATCATATAAGATTTGGTTTTATTTCCCAGGGATCGGTGAATTTTAAATTTGGAGTCCTCTATGCTAAGGATGGTCAGCTTACAGATGATGAAATGTTCGGCAATGGTGAGTTTTTTCACCTTCTCCTTAATTGTTTTGCTCATCTGAATTAAAAAAAAAAAGGCAAGATAAGAAAAAGACAGTAGGTTTTTATTTTTTACCCTGTTATGTCTGTTTCCTCAGTATTTGCTGGAGCCGTGCTTAGCCAAGCTTTGGGTAAACAAGCTTTGGGTCCTTCTGTCTCACCGGGAGTTGCCCAATTTGGTTGCATCTGGTGCAATTCACCCTGAGACCTTGCAGAACTAGCTCAAACTACGTGAGAGCCATTTGCAGTTCTCTCCAGACACCTGGAGAATGGGTGACGTTTCTGAGGATCTGGCAAGTGTACTTAGAGCAAAACTCAGTCTGTGACATTTCTGGAGAAAACCCTTCTGTATCCTGAAGGTTCAAACTCTGTTGAGGATCCAGTTATCAGTTGCTCACCTGGATGGTTCCAGCTCCTCAAGTTAACACCTGTACTCTTGCCCTGTAGTTTATATCTATTGCATTTTTGTTCTTTTGCAAGATTTTATGTCTTTGCAAAATACTGTGCATTTCACTCTTTGCAACCTCTCAGATCATTCTTTGGTGCAGCACCACCTAATGGGGCACTCGGCTGCTGTCCTGAAGGGGTTGGTTACTGGAATGGTAAATCCTGGAAGTCATTGTAATTGTAAGTCTTCTGTCCCCAGGCAGGTATCACGCTTTGTTTACTTTTGCTCTGTTGGTTAGGTGCCGCTTCTCATTGGAAGTATTAATTTCAAACTACCGTGTTCTTTTTTAAATTTTTTTCCTGGTTCTCTCCTCACGGCAGGGAAGATTCTCATATCCTTGTGGTCAGACTCAGTGCTGTCCAAAAAGATACAGAGACTAAAAAAATCCTAAGAAGCAAATATGACTGCAGAGAAAACCAACTGGAGAGAACAAAAGGTGATATTGTTACCCTTATCCTGTATTCAAAACATCCACTGTGCTTTGATGCTGGTAGCTGCCAGGGGCTTGTTAGCTGTTTCTAGGCAGCTGTAGGTGTTCACTTGTAGGTTCTTTCTCTGGACAAGTCAATTCAAATTTTGCTAAGCTTATATTTGAAAATTACTCTCTAGTACAGTCCAGCATGACGTTTTGGAATGTTGTACAAAAAGCCATGTTACTTGGAAATTGCTCATGATGAGAAGCTTTAGGGAAAAATAAGATTTCAGGGTTGGGAGATGTGCGAAGAATTTGGTGGGGATGTTAGACTGAAATAAAGCACGCTTTAAGCTGGACTGGCACCCTGGCAGATGCCCTGTTGAACAGCAGTGCTTCGATCAGCCTGGGTGTTGCCCGTTATTTCTGTGGAAAGAAATGTGTCCTGGTCTTCAGGAGTAAGCTGCTTTGAAAAGCTGGAAGGTGCAGTACAGCGACAATCCGTGTGCTCCGGATTCAAAGCAGATTCCAGAAGGGTGATAGGCTTTTGTCTTTCCTAGAAGTCGATGTAATCCTCTTGAGGAGTTTTTAATTCTGTGTTGCCAGGTCATCCATCAGAGCCCTGTTGCACTAATCATCCTACAAATACAAAAGAAAAAATCAGACCCTGTCCCAACCACTTAGAGCCTAGAACATTGTTTCCTCGGGCTGCCCTTTGTGTGCCGTGAATACTCGCCCCGGAAGCCAGCTGAGGATTGTTGCGGCTGTTGGGAACAAACTACTTCTGGTCACAAAGGAACAGAATCCGGACGGCACCTCAGTCAGCAGCTCTCCGCTCTCGTCTCCCGAATCTCCAGCAGAGGATTCCAGTCCATCCGGGTACGTGTAATCCAGTTCCCGATGATCTGAACGCACCGAGCAGCACTCGGCTGCTGTGGGGGGTTCAGGAAGGCAGGGTGTGCATTCTCATCTTCCTGACCCTACAGACAAATCCGAGCGAGAAGCCACAGGGTGGAAATCGGTCGCATAGATGCTAAATAAAACTTGCAGATGTTTTTAAGAATAGTTTCTGCTTGTTCTTGTTGTGCTTCTGTGCTTAGAAAACATCCCTTTCCAATCAGTTCATTTTCATCGTTGAAAGTTTTTTTGCAGACCCTCACTGAGCAGAATTTGTTGCTGACCTCCTAGGAGCGGAGCAGCTCGTGTGTGCTGCTTTTTGTTTAGGACACTCTGAGGTGTTTATTCCTTTTGGGATACACGATGAGAATTCCCAAGAGAGGTAGTTCTAAGGTACGACATTGGGAAAAGCCTGTGTTGTTGGAACGTTGTTGTTGTCCAAAGTTATTTTTTCTTAGCCAGTAGTTAGCTTTTTGCTTTATTTTTGTGGTATCAGTATTTTATTGTTTAAAAAATTGCTTCAAAATAACTTCAGTGGTTGGCCAGCAGTACCTTGTTCAGATTTGCCTATTTGCTTGTAGCTCAAATGTTGACGTATTGTTTATCATTCTATTGAAGAAACAGCTGCCCACTCAACTAATAACTGAACATCTCTCTGTCTGGGACGCGGGGAGAGGATTTTGGTGATGTCTTTGTTTTTGGGAAAAAGTTCCAGTGCAGTTTCTAAAGAGAGGAAAAGGGGCTGAAGACTCGGGGCTCGGATGCCATCGGGGGCACCCCCAAGGTCCCCCAGGAGAGGGAGCCCCGCTGCGGGGCAGGAGCAGGTATGTTGTCATGTCATAGAGAACAAATGATAAATATCAAGATGAAAATTATAAATATAAAAATATTTTTTAAAATAGTTAAATAAAGCGGGTTTTTTTATTTGTCAATAGGCAGGGTTTTGATGAAAAATTATAAATACAAATAATATAAAGGTAGAAATGTAATTATAGAAATATATCATAAATACATACAGATAGATATAAAATTTAAAAATATAAGAAAAATTAGTTGTGGCAGTAGATACGACACATAATTTAAGTAATAATTTAAATCTATTTTAAGATTTTATATATATGATATACAATTATTAATGCATTAAAAGAAACGATAAATAAAATGTGAATATAATTATCCAAAGTAGAAACAGAAATATTTCAATATCATTTAAAAGAAGGCTTTTATTGTATTGATTTGGTTAGAGACGGGGTTTTTATTTGGAATCATATAGAAGTATTCTAGAAATAGAAATCTAAATCTAGAAATTTACAATCTCTATAGAAAGCTATTTCTAAAAACACAAGCGAACGCCGCCGCCTTCGGCCGAATGGAACGAGCTCAGCCGAAGCGAGGCGAGAGCAGCCGAAGCTGACGACCTCGAGCGAGCCGAGGCGAGGCTTGCGAGGCTGCCTGAAGCGAGCCGAGCTCCGCCGAACCGAGCCTGCTGCTGTCGTGCGCGCTAATTAGCGCGAGTGCGGTCCCAGCCTAATGAGCTCCTGTGGCACCCGCGCTCCCGTGCGATGGGGGGCCGCCCGCGGGACCGGCAGCAGGAAGCCCCGAGCTGGGCGAGTTGAACGTGAGGCGGCGCCGCTTGCCCGCGCTCGGGAGCCGAGCCGAGCTGCGCCGCACACCCCGAGCGGCTCCGAGTTGGGCCGAAGCGAGCCGAGCTCCGCCGAGCACAGCGAGCGGCTCCGAGTGTCTCCGAAGCGAGCCGAGCTGCGCCGAACACCCGGAGCGGCTCCGAGTTGTCCGAAGCGAGCCGAGCTCCGCCGAGCACCCCGAGCGGCTCCGAGTGTGTCCGAAGCGAGCCGAGCTGCGCCGCACAACCGCGAGCGGCTCCGAGTGTGCCGAAGCGAGCCGAGCTCCGCCGAGCACGGAGCGGCTCCGGTGTCTCCGAGCGAGCCGAGCTGCGCCGAACACCCGGAGCGGCTCCGAGTTGGGCCGAAGCGCGCCGAGCTCCGCCGCACCCCGAGCGGCTCCGAGTGTGTCCGAAGCGAGCCGAGCTGCGCCGAACACACGAGCGGCTCCGAGTGTGTCCGAAGCCAGCCGAGCTCCGCCGACACACCGAGCCGCTCCGAGTGTGTCCGAAGCGAGCCGAGCTGCGCCGAACCACAGAGCGGCTCCGAGTTCGGCCGAAGCGAGCCGAGCCGCGCCGTAGAGGCCAATGCAGCCGCTAATAGCTGAATCTACCCAAGAGCCGACTGAGCCGAGTGTCTCCGAAGCGAGCCGAGCTCCGCCCAGCGCAGCATCCCGGCCAGGCGAGGCGCCGGGCCGGCTCGGTGCAGCCGGGGCTCTGTGAGGCTTCCCCGCCTGTGCCTCTCTCTAGCCCTCCTTCTTCTGCCCGTATTCGCCTTCTCTCGCTCCCTTTCCCCCATTCCCTCTCCCCCCACAAACCCGGCTCCTTCCTGTCCTGTCCCAACCCCGCTACTCCCTTCTGTTGCCCCTCTCTCCCTCCTCTGTCCACCCTCCCTCTGCCCCCCTGCCGGCCTTTCCCTTGCCGTCCCGCTTTCCTGCACAGCCCGACCTCCCTCCCTGGCCTTTCTCATGGCCTGCTCTCGCTCCTCTCTTCCCGTGCCCCCTTTCCTTCTTTGGCCCGCAGCCGCGGGGCTCGGGCTGCCGGAGAAGAAAGCCCCGAGCGGGGCCGGAGCCCGGCGCCCCTCGGCCCTTGCAGGAGTCCCCGCACGGGGCCGGAGGCTCTCGGCGGATCCCCCCGTGCCGCTCAAACAGCCCGCCCGACAGCGCCGGCCCTGCGGCTTTCCCGCATCGCGCTGAGAGCGGGCCCCGCTCTGCGCCGTGCCGGCCCCGCCGTCTCTGCCGCTCCCTGTCGCTGCCCCTGGCCTGGCAGCGAGGCTGGGGAGGAACCTCAACCCTTCTGGGGGCTGCCCCCCCTTTCTTGTTGCAGCAGAATCCCTTTCCGGGGGATGGACGGCTGGAAAGGGCTTGGAGGAAGCGCTGCGCTGCTGTCCAGGCAGTCGGACTCGCTCTGTGCCTTCTTTGGGGCTCAGGAAAAGGGGCTGAAGACTCGGGGCTCGGCTGCCATCGGGGGCAGCCCAAGGTCCCCAGGAGAGGGAGCCCCGCTGCGGTGCTGGAGCAGGCGGGTGGCGGGCGAGGGGGTCACGCTGGGGGCCGTCCCCCAGAGGGACCCAAAGCTGCCACCAAATTCACAGGAGGGCTGGCTGTAGAATGCTAAAACCTGTCAAGTTCTTCGTTTTTCTAGGTATTGGTAAAGAATAGGAATTTGTCTCTAAATCAATTGTGGAGAAACCCTCTCTATCCACTCCTTCGTTTACAGGAATGTAGGAAACTCCGACTAGAGATGGCTAGCAGTTTTGAAGATATTGCCGTAACGTTTTTATCTAGGAATGGACCAAGCTGTGCCCTGAAACCATCAGAAAGCTGCAGGGGCTGAAGGCAATAGAAAGGGCTCTCTGGCACCTTTTGCCTCCGTTCTCTGCCAGTCCCCAAATGGTGTCGCAGTCCCGGAAGAGGCGCTTGTCATCCAGAGTGCCAAAACGGAGACCTGTAAAATCCCAGCTCTGCCTTGTGTTTCCTGTGGTTTTTTAACTTCATATTGATGTCATTCCAGAGAGCAAGGAAAGAAGAAATGTGACTGATTCCAACTATTGCTGTGTGAAGGCTTTTTTTAAAGGCTGCTGTATTTCTATTCTCTTTTTTCACTCCAAGCTTGACTTTTCCCCTCGTTTTCGAGTCTGCTGCATGGGTGTCCCAAGGAGGGCTGGGTTCCTCAGCAGGGGTCTTAGGAGTTGGCGCTGATTCTGCTTTTTCTGAAGGTGTATCAAAGTGTGCCAGGAGAATGACAGTTTTGTGCACTGGAAAGCTTTCCCACTCAGTGCCGTCAAGAGCCGCAAGCAGAGTGTGTGTTTTGCTGTGTGTCTGTGAGAAGCGGGCTGTGTGCTGGACAGGGAGAGGCGCTGTTGGAGAGCGGCATCAGCGCCGGGTGTGAGTGTGCAAGGATGCTGGGGGCTCGGAGCAGCCCCAGGTGTGAGTGTGAGGATGATGAGGGCCGGCTCCTGCCGGGGGAGGCTGGTTTAGGGCAGGGCTTGTCTCAGCTCCCTTTTGCATGAGCTGCTGAGTAGAGGGGTTTATGGGGGGCTCCGGGGGCTGTCTCGTGGAAGGACTGCGAGAGCTTCTCAGGGTCTGGGGGAACACCTGGATACGCGCTTGGATACGCGGAGCATGGCTTCAAGGAGGTGCCGAGGGACGAATCTTTGTGGCGGGAAGCAGCAGCCGAACAGGTGAGCCGTGTGGATTTGGAGCGGGGACTTTTGTCCTTTCCCTTTGAATTTCATCTTGCCAGTCCCTCCCCGGTGCCCCCAGGAACAAAATGGAGCTTCTGAGGAGAAAAGAAATGAAGGAGAGGAAGCAGCTACTCTTCTATTATTGTCTGTGTTTGACCTGGAGGGATCCCCCTTCACTTGCGGTTTGAAGGGTGTCGATTGAAGGAAAAGCTGCTTTTTCCAGGCTGTTCGGGTATCCCAGGGGTGACAGGGAATCGCTGTGTTCTATTTTGAAGGGGAACGGGAAAAGTATTGTTGTCATCGGATGGGTTTGATTTGAAGGCAGCCTAGCCCATTTTCATCATGCTAAGTTTAAATGGAGGGGCAGCCCTGGTGTCCCTCCTTTTCGAGGGTTTGAGTTGAGTCCAAATCCCCCTTTGCCATCGGTTGAAGGCTTTCATTTGAGGAAGAGCCCTTCTTTTCTGCTCTGCTAGGGATGCAATGGAAGGGGAGAAGCCATTTCTTTGGCCTTGTTGAAGTGAGGTGAGCCCCGGCTGCGGCGTCAGTTTCGGGTTTGAGTGGCAGGAAGGTGCAGCTGTGGCAGCGTTTGCAGGGCTGCAGTGGGGCTGTGCCGCTGCATGTGAGGGCGCTTCTTGTGCCCGTGGGCCGGGCCGGGCCGTTGGCGCTCGGGAGCCCTGCTGGCACGGGCCGGGCAGTTGCCGAGGCGGACGGGCAATTGGGCGCGGCAGCGGCGGAGGCGCGGCGGTGCGCGGCGTGCGGAGGCGAGGGGAGCCGTGGCGGGGCGGCCAAGGGCGGCAGAGGCGGCGCGGGCGCTGCCGCTTTGGCGGCGCGGGCGGTGGCGGCCGCTCCGTCCGCTCCGGGCGCGGGGCTCGGGCGCCGCCGGGCCGGCCGGGCCCGGTGCCGGCGCCGGCGGGCAGGGGGGAGCGGGCGGGGCTCTCCGGGGCGGCGGCGCCCCTGCGTGCCGGAGGAGCCGCCGGAGGAGCCGCTTTGCTGCCGGGAGCCGCGCTCCGTGCGGGGCCGGCAGCGCGGGCTTCAGCTGCTGCAAGTTCCTGGGTGTCGTGCTTTGGAGGTGCTTTGGGGGGATTCATTGCATCGGTTTGTTTTGTTTGCGGTGGGCGCACGCTAAGGGAGATGGTGTTCTTGCTGACTGCTATGGTTCTCGGTTCCGGTGGTGATGATAAAGGTTTGTTTTGGATTGAGTTTTGTTGTCGGATAATTTTTTTGCCGGGCTATGATGTTTGTAAAGGCGTGCAATGGTTTTTACGGGTCGTAGCGTGAAGTAGCGGTTCGGATTTGAATTCTGTTGCGGTGGCTTTTATTAGCGTGTGTGGTGTTTGTTTTGGTGGGCTTAAGGTAGCGTCCTGTCGTTAATAGCAGCGGGGTTTTTAAAATCTTTGGAATTGCATTTGTGTTGATCGTCTTCCAGGGCTTTTGCTTATTCGTTTTGTTTGATTGGACTGTATGTTTGATTGTTACGGATCATTTGGGAGATCTAGTTGATGGTTCCGTTTGTCTTTAGGCTTTGTGTTTATTTCTAGGTGGTATTTTTAATTTGATAGATTGAGGCAGTATGGTTTATTCCTTTAGGAATAATTTTTTTGTTGTAATTTAAGTTTATTTGGTTGGGGGATATTTTGGTGGTTTTTAAAAGTTTTTTTTTGGTTGTTTTTTTGTTTGTTAGGTTTTTTTGTCCTCTGATGCATTCGGTTGTTTATTAGTTTTATTTTTGGGAACGTGGGTATTTATATGATGGGTCATTTTAGGTAGTTTTTTGCTTGAGTAGTTATTTTCTTTTTTTTAGTCGTTGAGATTTATTGTACATCGTTAATTAGTTTGTTTTTTCAAGTTATTTTGATAGCGTCTCGGTTATTCTTTGAGTTTGTGTAGAGGTAGAATTTTGGTTCTTTTTTTTAGTAACGTTCAGGGTCAGTGGCACTGTTTGGAGTTGAGTAAGTTGGTTTGATTTTTTTTTCTCAGTAGTTTCTGTGATTTGCTGTGTGTGTTCCTCTAGGGTTTTCTTTTATTTTCGTTGCATTTTTCTGATGTGATGAGAATTGTTAGTGAAAAGGGCATAGTGTGGGATTTTTTCGTTGGCAGTTGTTCGGCTGGCGGAGGTCTTTTGATATTTTTGGAGGTATTTGGTGGGAATTTGATGCTGTTTGGTCATTTTCTTTAGGAATTGGATTTTAAATGTAAAGCGATAACTATAACTATATTGAAACAAAACAAATAGGTGTATAGAAATGGGACTGAAAAAGTTAAATTTTAAATCTAGACTGAAGTTATAAAAATAAAACTTGTAACATAAGTCATTCTATATTACAAGAAGATGTTATTTTTAACAGAGTATTGTGTATGCTTATACATCTATAAAGATACATTATAAATGTAAACACAACCCCAATCAAAGATAAATATGGAAATGTATTACAGATATATCCAGATAGATAAAAATGAATTAAATCTTTTTAAATAGAAAATAACACCAATCGATACAAGACATAACACAAGTAATACCGTATGTATCTTATTATCTTATACTATAGGAAATAGATAGGAAATAGATATAACTATAGTACATCAATATGATCAAATATAACAAGGTATAGATATGATAAATATCAATATAAAAATATTTTTGAAGTAGTTTAAAAGAAAGGGGGGTTTTGTTTTTTATTTGGCAAAAGCAGGGGTTTTCGTATAAAAATTATAAATACAAATAATAGAAAGGTAGAAATCTAAGTATAAAAATATATCATAAATACATAAAGACTTCTATAAAAATTGAAAATATAAGAAAAAATAAATTGTAGCAGTAGATATGGTACATAATAAAATAATAATTTATCGATATTATTTGAATATGATACATATTAAATATAATTATTAATATATTGCATCTCCTCTCCGCCCCCTGCCCCGAGTGCCGATGGGGCGCTCCGGTAGGGGCTCTGCGGGGGTCTTTTCGTCGGGACATGGGCACGAGAGAGGGCCGGAGGAGGGACGGGGGGGGCCTCGCGAGCGGGACCCGCGGCGCCCGCGGGCCCTTCGGGCAGCCCGGGCTCCGCCCCACGCTCCCACGGGCCGCAGCCTCACGGCTCCCAAGCCTGCCAATCCCGGCCCGCCGTTCTCCGTCCGCTCTGTCCAATCACAGCCGCCCTTTCAATCCGGGCGCTGTCCCGCCAATCAGCCCGCTCAGTCGCGGCCCGGCCCCTCAGCCTGGCCCCACTCCCTCGTACGCCTGCGGCGCTGCTCCCGATACCGCCGCTTTGGGAGCCGGCGGAGCTGTGTTCCCGCTGCCGCAGCCTCGGCAGGCGCTGTTGGGGCCGAGAAGGGCGGGCGGGAGAGAGCTTCCAGTTCAGGTCCTGGTCAGGATCAGGTTCTGGTCCAGGGAAACGGGCAGACGGCGGGGAGCGGGCGGACGCGGCCCCTGCAATGGCGGCGGCGGGTGCAGCGCTTGAGGGGACCGCGAGGGGTCGCGGAGCCAAGCGCGGCGGGAATGGGCGGGCTGGGATTGGTGGAGCCGGTAGGCGCTGCCTCGGGTTGTGATTGGCTGGCTGGTCCGGCCGTGGGGGATAAATAGCGTGCGTTGGGGCGGCGCCGGGGTCAGTTCGGCGGTGAAGCTGGGAGTGACGGGCTGTGCGGATGCGCGATCCGCGGAGCGGCGCTGCGCCAGGATGGAATCCCCCGCGGCAGCTGACCCGGGAAGCGCCGGTGAGCACAGACGCGACGCCTGCGGTAGCATCTGGGGGCTGGCGGTGTCCAGTTCTTTCTGCCTCGCCTTGCGCGGCTCGGGTGGCCGGCGGCTGGTGTGGGGCCTGGAGTGGCGTAGGGGGTGACTGGCTGCTGTTACTGGGGGCCGGAAGTAGCCGTTTCGCGGTTTCTGGATTTAAAGTAATGTTCAGAATACGGGGAATAAAGGTGGCTTTTTGCATTTTTATTACTTTATTTTGTTTTTAATTGTAATAATAATGATTTTTTTCCTTACTGTGTTATTTTGTTACTGCTCGTTTTGGTTATTACACTTTTTCGGTTTGGTTTGTTTACTAGGTATCTGATGTTAATTCAGTAAGGGTTGTGGGACTGGGGCTGAAACACTAGTTATGAGATCAGTGGGGACGTAAAACCCCAGGGTGTGGAATAACGACTTTGGCATGAGTCAGGCCCAAAACAATGTGGAGCGGTGGAAATGCTGGGGCTAGATAAATGCCATGGGAGAAAGGCATGGAGCTGCAGCACAGGGCCTGCAGGACATGCCTGGGGGGGTTCCCCGTGGTACCAAGCAGGGGCTGAGGGTGTGGGGGCGCAGAGGGTTCCAGGGCCCAAGAACCAGCCCAAGGGGTGCCTTTTGGGATGGGGGAGCAGGAGCCCAGTAGCTATTCGCAGCTCTGGAGCTCTCTGGGGGGAGGTGAGGGGGCCTTTGGGCAGGTGCTGGGCTGAGAACCAGGGTGAGGGAGAAGGTAGATGTTGAGCTTCAGGCCTCAAGTGTCCCCAATGTTGGGATCCCATTAAGGTGGGTGGGGCAGCTTCTAGAGACATTGAAATGATGGCAGTAACTGACTTGTCACCTTATCAACAGCCCCAAGCTGCAGTGAGAAGCAGGAGCAGCTTTTAGCTGCAGCCAGTAGGAAGCTGAGGAGCTGGAGCTGAGGCAGCAGAGCAGGAGGAGACAGAAATATGGTAGGGGGTTTGGGGTAAGTGGGGCTGGGATAGGGAATGTGGAGCTGAGAGGTGAACTGCATGGTTGGAGCTGAAATTCCTCTAAGGGCTGCGATCTGAGCTCAAACCACACAGAGCTAGAGCTAAACCAAAGATCCTGCCCTGAGAAGCAGTACTAGCGTTATGTGGCGCTGCTGTGAAGATGTTGAGCAGGAAGTGGAACAGAAGAGCTGGCAGTGAAATAAAGCTTGTGGGATTGGAGCTGAAATCACTGGGGCCAGGGTGGGGACTGCAGTGCTGCAGCATCAATCACTGCTCAAAGGGGATGCTCACTGTAGATCTGAAGAGTAACTGTAGATCTGAAGAGTAACTGTAGAATGGGACACAAAATGAAAAAGCTGGAAATAGAATAACGACTGCCAGAATGGGGTGAGAATGGTGATACTTAACGTGGAGGTGAAACCTCACAACTGCAGCAAAAGCCAAAACCCTGTTATGTAAACTTGGGAGCAGCTTTCCCTGGCAGACCGAAAAAAGAGCGCAGCTGGAGATGGAAGAAGAGAGCTGGCAGTAAAATAAAGCTTGTGGGTCAAGAGCTGAAGGAGCTGAAATCACTGGGCCTGGAGCTGTCATCATTGCGTGTCTGGGATCGGGGCTTAATTTCGGATAGCAACCATAGGACTGGCAGACAGACTTTAGTGTTCTTGCGCCGCAATCCCTGTAGGCCTGTGACGTGGATGCGGGGGCTGCGTGTTGTGACTGGAAATAGAACAGCATGAGGGGCGGGGAAAAGGGGGCTGCAGCCTTGCACCTGAAAACCCCGTCGGTGCCATGATATTGCCTAGATCTGTGATTGCATCTCTAGGGATTGAGCCGAAATCACTGTGGGGCTGGGATTCTCGTTGAAAATGGATAAGAAACTGTGGGCTGAGAACGGGGCTGTGGCATCAAGGTGACCTTATGCAGGGGCTGGCACAGTGAGTGGGGATTTTTGGCGGGCTAAAATCACTGCAGGGCTGGGATATTGCTGGTGGGGTGGGCTTAGAGAGCCTCAGGCGGGAGCTGAATTGTTGCAGAGCTGGGGCCACGACCAAGATGCTGCCCTTTGAAGCTGGACAAACAGAGCAGGAGCTGGAAGAAGAGAGCTGGCAGTAAAATAAAGCTTGTGGGTCAAGAGCTGAAGGAGCTGAAATCACTGGGCCTGGAGCTGTCATCATTGCGTGTCTGGGATCGGGGCTTAACATGGATAGCAACCATAGGACTGGCAGACAGACTTTAGTGTTCTTGCGCCGCAATCCCTGTAGGCCTGTGACGTGGATGCAGGGGCTGGGTGTTGTGACTGAAATAGAACCGGACATGTGTGGGGAAAAGGGGCTGCAGCCTTGCGCCTGAAAACCCCGTCGAAGCCAGATATTGCCTAGATCTTGTGATTGCACCTCTTGGGGTTGAGCCGAAATCACTGTGGGGTGGGGATTCTGACTGCAAGCCTGGATTTGAATGAGAATGGAAAAGGCTAGATCTGTGAATGGCTGTGGGCATCGGGTGACCTTATGCAGTGGCTCGCACAGTGAGTGGGAATTTTGGGTGGGAGATAAAATCACTGCAGGGCTGGAATATTGCTGGCGGGTGGGCTTAGAGAGCCTCAGGTGGGAGCTGTATTGTTGCAGAGCTGGGGCCACGACCAAGATGCTGCCCTTTGAAGCTGGACAACACAGAGCAGGAGCTGGAAGAAGAGAGCTGGCAGTAAAATAAAGCTTGTGGGTCAAGAGCTGAAGGAGCTGAAATCACTGGGCCTGGAGCTGTCATCATTGCGTGTCTGGGATCGGGGCTGAACATGGATAGCAACCATAGGACTGGCAGACAGACTTTAGTGTTCTTGCGCCGCAATCCCTGTAGGCCTGTGACGTGGATGCGGGGCTGGGTGTTGTGACTGAAATAGAACAGCATGGGGTGGGGAAAAGGGGGATGCAACCTTGCGCCTGAAAACCCGTCGAAGCCAGATATTGCTTGGATCTGTGATGGCACCTCTTGGGATTGAGCCGAAGTCGGTGTGGGGCTGGGATTCTCGTTGAACCTGGATAAGAAACTGTAGGGCTGAGAATGGCATTGTGGGCACCGAGGTGACCTTATGCCGGGCTCGCACAGTGAGTGGGAATTGTTGGGTGGAGCTAAAATCACTGCAGGGCTGCAATATTGCTGGCAGGGTGGGCTTAGAGAGCCTCTGGCAGGAGCTGAATTGTTGCAGAGCTGGGGCCACGACCAAGATGCTGCCCTTTGAAGCTGGAGAAACACAGAGCAGGAGCTGGAAGAAGAGAGCTGGCAGTAAAATAAAGCTTGTGGGTCAAGAGCTGAAGGAGCTGAAATCACTGGGCCTGGAGCTGTCATCATTGCGTGTCTGGGATCGGGGCTTAATTTCGGATAGCAACCATAGGACTGGCAGACAGACTTTAGTGTTCTTGCGCCGCAATCCCTGTAGGCCTGTGACGTGGATGCGGGGGCTGCGTGTTGTGACTGGAAATAGACAGCATGAGGGGAGGGGAAAAGGGGCTGCAGCCTTGCGCCTGAAAACCCCGTCGATGCCATGATATTGCCTAGATCTGTGATTGCATCTCTAGGGATTGAGCCGAAATCACTGTGGGGCTGGGATTCTCGTTGAAAATGGATAAGAAACTGTGGGGCTGAGACGGGGCTGTGGGCATCAAGGTGACCTTATGCAGGGGCTGGCACAGTGAGTGGGGATTTTTGGCGGGAGTAAAATCACTGCAGGGCTGGGATATTGCTGGCGGGGTGGGCTTAGAGAGCCTCAGGCGGGAGCTGAATTGTTGCAGAGCTGGGCCAAGACCAAGATGCTGCCCCTTTGAAGCTGGACAACACAGAGCAGGAGCTGGAAGAAGAGAGCTGGCAGTAAAATAAAGCTTGTGGGTCAAGAGCTGAAGGAGCTGAAATCACTGGGCCTGGAGCTGTCATCATTGCTTGTCTGGGATCGGGGCTGAACATGGCATAGCAACCATAGGACTGGCAGACAGACTTTAGTGTTCTTGCACTGCAATCCCTGTAGGCCTGGGACATGGATGCAGGGGCTGGGTGTTGTGACTGAAAGCAGAACCGGACATGTGGTGGGGAAAAGGGGATGCAACCTTGCGCCTGAATACCCCGTCGAAGGTAGAATACTGCTTGGGCTTGTGATGGCACCTCTTGGGGTAGAGCCGAAGTCGGTGTGGGGTGGGGAATCTGACTGCAACCTGGGACTTTGAATGAGAATGGAAAGGTACTAGATCTGTGAATGGCATTGTGGGCACCGAGGTGAACCTTATGCCGTGGCTCGCACAGTGAGTGGGAATTGTTGGGTGGGAGATAAAATCACTGAATGGCTGCAATATTGCTGGCAGGGTGGGCTCAGAGAGCCTCGGGTGGGAGCTGAATTGTTGCAGAGCTGGGCCACGACCAAGATGCTGCCCTTTGAAGCTGGAGAAGCACAGAGCAGGAGCTGAAGAAGAGAGCTGGCAGTAAAATAAAGCTTGTGGGTCAAGAGCTGAAGGAGCTGAAATCACTGGGCCTGGAGCTGTCATCATTGCGTGTCTGGGATCGGGGCTTAATTTCGGATAGCAACCATAGGACTGGCAGACAGACTTTAGTGTTCTTGCGCCGCAATCCCTGTAGGCCTGTGACGTGGATGCGGGGCTGCGTGTTGTGACTGAAATAGAACAGCATGAGGGGGGGAAAAGGGGGCTGCAGCCTTGCGCCTGAAAACCCCGTCGATGCCATGATATTGCCTAGATCTGTGATTGCATCTCTAGGGATTGAGCCGAAATCACTGTGGGGCTGGGATTCTGTTGAAATGGATAAGAAACTGTGGGGCTGAGAACGGGGCTGTGGGCATCAAGGTGACCTTATGCAGGGGCTGGCACAGTGAGTGGGGATTTTTGGCGGGAGCTAAAATCACTGCAGGGCTGGGATATTGCTGGCGGGGTGGGCTTATAGAGCCTCTGGGTGGGAGCTGAATGGTTGCAGAGCTGGGCCAAGACCAAGATGCTGCCCTTTGAAGCTGGAGACAACACAGAGCAGGAGCTGGAAGAAGAGAGCTGGCAGTAAAATAAAGCTTGTGGGTCAAGAGCTGAAGGAGCTGAAATCACTGGGCCTGGAGCTGTCATCATTGCGTGTCTGGGATCGGGGCTTAATTTCGGATAGCAACCATAGGACTGGCAGACAGACTTTAGTGTTCTTGCGCCGCAATCCCTGTAGGCCTGTGACGTGGATGCGGGGCTGGGTGTTGTGACTGGAAATAGAACAGCATGAGGGGGGGAAAAGGGGCTGCAGCCTTGCGCCTGAAAACCCCGTCGATGCCATGATATTGCCTAGATCGGTGATTGCATCTCTAGGGATTGAGCCGAAATCACTGTGGGGCTGGGATTCTCGTTGAAAATGGATAAGAAACTGTGGGGCTGAGAACGGGGCTGTGGGCATCAAGGTGACCTTATGCAGGGCTGGCACAGTGAGTGGGATTTTTGGCGGGAGATAAAATCATTGCAGGGCTGGGATATTGCTGGCGGGGTGGGCTTAGAGAGCCTCAGGCGGGAGCTGAATGGTTGCAGAGCTGGGGCCAAGACCAAGATGCTGCCCTTTGAAGCTGGACAAACACAGAGCAGGAGCTGGAAGAAGAGAGCTGGCAGTAAAATAAAGCTTGTGGGTCAAGAGCTGAAGGAGCTGAAATCACTGGGCCTGGAGCTGTCATCATTGCGTGTCTGGGATCGGGGCTTATTTCGGATAGCAACCATAGGACTGGCAGACAGACTTTAGTGTTCTTGCGCCGCAATCCCTGTAGGCCTGTGACGTGATGCGGGGCTGCGTGTTGTGACTGAAATAGAACAGCATGAGGGAGGGGAAAAGGGGGATGCACCTTGCGCCTGAAAACCCCGTCGTGCCATGTAGATATTGCCTAGATCTGTGATGGCATCTCTAGGGTTGAGAGCCGAAATCGGTGTGGGGCTGGGATTCTCGTTGAAAATGGAAAGAAAAGGTACTAGCTGGAACGGCTTGTGGGCATCAGGTGACCTTATGCCGGGGCTGGCACAGTGAGTGGGGATTTTTGGCGGGAGCTAAAATCACTGCAGGGCTGGGATATTGCTGGTGGGGTGGGCTTAGAGAGCCTCTGGCAGGAGCTGAATTGTTGCAGAGCTGGGGCCACGACCAAGATGCTGCCCTTTGAAGCTGGACAAACACAGAGCAGAGCTGGAAGAAGAGAGCTGGCAGTAAAATAAAGCTTGTGGGTCAAGAGCTGAAGGAGCTGAAATCACTGGGCCTGGAGCTGTCATCATTGCGTGTCTGGGATCGGGGCTTAATTTCGGATAGCAACCATAGGACTGGCAGACAGACTTTAGTGTTCTTGCGCCGCAATCCCTGTAGGCCTGTGACGTGGATGCGGGGGCTGCGTGTTGTGACTGGAAATAGAACAGCATGAGGGGAGGGGAAAAGGGGGCTGCAGCCTTGCGCCTGAAAACCCCGTCGATGCCATGATATTGCCTAGATCGGTGATTGCATCTCTAGGGATTGAGCCGAAATCACTGTGGGGCTGGGATTCTCGTTGAAAATGGATAAGAAACTGTGGGGCTGAGAACGGGGCTGTGGGCATCAAGTGACCTTATGCAGGGGCTGGCACAGTGAGTGGGGATTTTGGCGGGAGATAAAATCATTGCAGGGCTGGGATATTGCTGGCGGGGTGGGCTTAGAGAGCCTCAGGCGGGAGCTGAATTGTTGCAGAGCTGGGCCACGACCAAGATGCTGCCCTTTGAAGCTGGAAGCACAGAGCAGGAGCTGGAAGAAGAGAGCTGGCAGTAAAATAAAGCTTGTGGGTCAAGAGCTGAAGGAGCTGAAATCACTGGGCCTGGAGCTGTCATCATTGCGTGTCTGGGATCGGGGCTGAACATGGCATAGCAACCATAGGACTGGCAGACAGACTTTAGTGTTCTTGCACTGCAATCCCTGTAGGCCTGGGACGTGGATGCAGGGGCTGGGTGTTGTGACTGAAAGCAGAACCGGACATGTGGTGGGGAAAAGGGGGATGCAACCTTGCGCCTGAAAACCCCGTCGAAGTAGAATACTGCTTGGGCTTGTGATGGCACCTCTTGGGTAGAGCCGAAGTCGGTGTGGGGTGGGGAATCTGACTGCAAGCCTGGGACTTTGAATGAGACTGGAAAAGGTACTAGATCTGTGAATGGCATTGTGGGCACCGAGGTGAACTTATGCCGTGGCTCGCACAGTGAGTGGGAATTGTTTGGTGGGAGATAAAATCACTGAAGGGCTGCAATATTGCTGGCAGGGTGGGCTCAGAGAGCCTCGGGTGGGAGCTGAATTGTTGCAGAGCTGGGGCCACGACCAAGATGCTGCCCTTTGAAGCTGGAGAAGCACAGAGCAGGAGCTGGAAGAAGAGAGCTGGCAGTAAAATAAAGCTTGTGGGTCAAGAGCTGAAGGAGCTGAAATCACTGGGCCTGGAGCTGTCATCATTGCGTGTCTGGGATCGGGGCTTAATTTCGGATAGCAACCATAGGACTGGCAGACAGACTTTAGTGTTCTTGCGCCGCAATCCCTGTAGGCCTGTGACGTGGATGCGGGGGCTGCGTGTTGTGACTGGAAATAGAACAGCATGAGGGGAGGGGAAAAGGGGCTGCAGCCTTGCGCCTGAAAACCCGTCGTGCCATGATATTGCCTAGATCGTGATTGCATCTCTAGGGATTGAGCCGAAATCACTGTGGGGCTGGGATTCTCGTTGAAAATGGATAAGAAACTGTGGGCTGAGAACGGGCTGTGGGCATCAAGGTGACCTTATGCAGGGGCTGGCACAGTGAGTGGGGATTTTTGGCGGGAGATAAAATCACTGCAGGGCTGGGATATTGCTGGCGGGGTGGGCTTAGAGAGCCTCAGGCGGGAGCTGAATGTTGCAGAGCTGGAGCCAAGACCAAGATGCTGCCCTTTGAAGCTGGACAAACACAGAGCAGGAGCTGGAAGAAGAGAGCTGGCAGTAAAATAAAGCTTGTGGGTCAGAGCTGAAGGAGCTGAATCACTGGGCCTGGAGCTGTCATCATTGCGTGTCTGGGATCGGGGCTTAATTTCGGATAGCAACCATAGGACTGGCAGACAGACTTTAGTGTTCTTGCGCCGCAATCCCTGTAGGCCTGTGACGTGGATGCGGGGCTGGGTGTTGTGACTGGAAATAGAACAGCATGAGGGAGGGGAAAAGGGGGCTGCAGCCTTGCGCCTGAAAACCCGTCGTGCCATGATATTGCCTAGATCTGTGATTGCATCTCTAGGGATTGAGCCGAAATCACTGTGGGCTGGGATTCTCGTTGAAAATGGATAAGAAACTGTGGGCTGAGAACGGGGCTGTGGGCATCAAGGTGACCTTATGCAGGGGCTGGCACAGTGAGTGGGGATTTTTGGCGGGAGATAAAATCACTGTAGGGCTATGATATTGCTGGCGGGGTGGGATAAGAGAGCCTCAGGCGGGAGCTGAATTGTTGCAGAGCTGGGGCCAAGACCAAGATGCTGCCCTTTGAAGCTGGACAAACACAGAGCAGGAGCTGGAAAACGAGAGCTGGCAGTAAAATAAAGCTTGTGGGTCAAGAGCTGAAGGAGCTGAAATCACTGGGCCTGGAGCTGTCATCATTGCGTGTCTGGGATCGGGGCTGAACATGGCATAGCAACCATAGGACTGGCAGACAGACTTTAGTGTTCTTGCACTGCAATCCCTGTAGGCCTGGGACGTGGATGCAGGGCTGGGTGTTGTGACTGAAAGCAGAACCGGACATGGTGGGGGAAAAGGGGATGCAACCTTGCGCCTGAAAACCCCGTCGAAGGTAGAATACTGCTTGGGCTTGTGATGGCACCTCTTGGGGTAGAGCCGAAGTCGGTGGGGTGGGGAATCTGACTGCAAGCCTGGGACTTTGAATGAGAATGGAAAAGGTACTAGATCTGTGATGGCATTGTGGGCACCGAGGTGAACTTATGCATGGCTCGCACAGTGAGTGGGATTGTTTGGTGGGAGATAAAATCACTGAAGGGCTGCAATATTGCTGGCAGGGTGGGCTCAGAGAGCCTCGGGGGAGCTGAATTGTTGCAGAGCTGGGGCCACGACCAAGATGCTGCCCTTTGAAGCTGGAGAAGCACAGAGCAGGAGCTGGAAGAAGAGAGCTGGCAGTAAAATAAAGCTTGTGGGTCAAGAGCTGAAGGAGCTGAAATCACTGGGCCTGGAGCTGTCATCATTGCGTGTCTGGGATCGGGGCTTAATTTCGGATAGCAACCATAGGACTGCCAGACAGACTTTAGTGTTCTTGCGCCGCAATCCCTGTAGGCCTGTGACGTGGATGCGGGGGCTGCGTGTTGTGACTGGAAATAGAACAGCATGAGGGGAGGGGAAAAGGGGGCTGCAGCCTTGCGCCTGAAAACCCCGTCGATGCCATGATATTGCCTAGATCGGTGATTGCATCTCTAGGGATTGAGCCGAAATCACTGTGGGGCTGGGATTCTCGTTGAAAATGGATAAGAAACTGTGGGGCTGAGAACGGGGCTGTGGGCATCAAGGTGACCTTATGCAGGGGCTGGCACAGTGAGTGGGGATTTTTGGCGGGAGCTAAAATCACTGCAGGGCTGGGATATTGCTGGCGGGGTGGGCTTAGAGAGCCTCAGGCGGGAGCTGAATGGTTGCAGAGCTGGGGGCCAAGACCAAGATGCTGCCCTTTGAAGCTGGACAAACACAGAGCAGGAGCTGGAAGAAGAGAGCTGGCAGTAAAATAAAGCTTGTGGGTCAAGAGCTGAAGGAGCTGAAATCACTGGGCCTGGAGCTGTCATCATTGCGTGTCTGGGATCGGGGCTGAACATGGCATAGCAACCATAGGACTGGCAGACAGACTTTAGTGTTCTTGCACTGCAATCCCTGTAGGCCTGGGACGTGGATGCAGGGCTGGGTGTTGTGACTGAAAGCAGAACCGGACATGTGGTGGGGAAAAGGGGATGCAACCTTGCGCCTGAAAACCCGTCGAAGGTAGAATACTGCTTGGGCTTGTGATGGCACCTCTTGGGTAGAGCCGAAGTCGGTGTGGGGTGGGAATCTGACTGCAAGCCTGGGACTTTGAATGAGAATGGAAAGGTACTAGATCTGTGAATGGCATTGTGGGCACCGAGGTGAACTTATGCCGTGGCTCGCACAGTGAGTGGGAATTGTTGGGTGGGAGATAAAATCACTGAAGGGCTGCAAATTTGCTGGCAGGGTGGGCTCAGAGAGCCTCGGGTGGGAGCTGAATTGTTGCAGAGCTGGGGCCACGACCAAGATGCTGCCCTTTGAAGCTGGAGAAGCACAGAGCAGGAGCTGGAAGAAGAGAGCTGGCAGTAAAATAAAGCTTGTGGGTCAAGAGCTGAAGGAGCTGAAATCACTGGGCCTGGAGCTGTCATCATTGCGTGTCTGGGATCGGGGCTTAATTTCGGATAGCAACCATAGGACTGGCAGACAGACTTTAGTGTTTCTTGCGCCGCAATCCCTGTAGGCCTGTGACGTGGATGCGGGGGCTGGGTGTTGTGACTGGAAATAGAACAGCATGAGGCGGGAAAAGGGGGCTGCAGCCTTGCGCCTGAAAACCCCGTCGATGCCATGATATTGCCTAGATCGGTGATTGCATCTCTAGGGATTGAGCCGAAATCACTGTGGGCTGGGATTCTGATTGAAAATGGATAAGAAACTGTGGGGTGAGAACGGGCTGTGGGCATCAAGGTGACCTTATGCAGGGGCTGGCACAGTGAGTGGGGATTTTTGGCGGGAGCTAAAATCACTGCAGGGCTGGGATATTGCTGGCGGGGTGGCTTAGAGAGCCTCAGGCGGGAGCTGAATTGTTGCAGAGCTGGAGCAAGACCAAGATGCTGCCCTTTGAAGCTGGACAAACACAGAGCAGGAGCTGGAAGAAGAGAGCTGGCAGTAAAATAAAGCTTGTGGGTCAAGAGCTGAAGGAGCTGAAATCACTGGCCTGGAGCTGTCATCATTGCGTGTCTGGGATCGGGGCTTAATTTCGGATAGCAACCATAGGACTGGCAGACAGACTTTAGTGTTCTTGCGCGCAATCCCTGTAGCCTGTGACGTGGATGCGGGGCTGGGTGTTGTGACTGGAAATAGAACAGCATGAGGGAGGGGAAAAGGGGCTGCAGCCTTGCGCCTGAAAACCCCGTCGATGCCATGATATTGCCTAGATCTGTGATTGCATCTCTAGGGATTGAGCCGAATCACTGTGGGGCTGGGATTCTCGTTGAAAATGGATAAGAAACTGTAGGGCTGAGAACGGCTGTGGGCATCAAGGTGACCTTATGCAGGGGCTGGCACAGTGAGTGGGGATTTTTGGCGGGAGCTAAAATCACTGCAGGGCTGGGATATTGCTGGTGGGGTGGGCTTAGAGAGCCTCTGGCAGGAGCTGAATTGTTGCAGAGCTGGGCACGGCCAAGATGCTGCCCTTTGAAGCTGGACAAACACAGAGCAGGAGCTGGAAGAAGAGAGCTGGCAGTAAAATAAAGCTTGTGGGTCAGAGCTGAAGGAGCTGAAATCACTGGGCCTGGAGCTGTCATCATTGCTTGTCTGGGATCGGGGCTGAACATGGCATAGCAACCATAGGACTGGCAGACAGACTTTAGTGTTCTTGCACTGCAATCCCTGTAGGCCTGGGACGTGGATGCAGGGGCTGGGTGTTGTGACTGAAAGCAGAACCGGACATGTGGTGGGGAAAAGGGGATGCAACCTTGCGCCTGAAAACCCCGTCGAAGGTAGAATACTGCTTGGGCTTGTGATGGCACCTCTTGGGGTAGAGCCGAAGTCGGTGTGGGGTGGAATCTGACTGCAAGCCTGGGACTTTTGAATGAGAATGGAAAAGGTACTAGATCTGTGAATGGCATTGTGGGCACCGAGGTGACTTATGCCGTGGCTCGCACAGTGAGTGGGAATTGTTTGGTGGAGATAAAATCACTGAAGGGCTGCAATATTGCTGCAGGGTGGGCTCAGAGAGCCTCGGGTGGGAGCTGTTGTTGCAGAGCTGGGGCCACGACCAAGATGCTGCCCTTTGAAGCTGGAGAAGCACAGAGCAGGAGCTGGAAGAAGAGAGCTGGCAGTAAAATAAAGCTTGTGGGTCAAGAGCTGAAGGAGCTGAAATCACTGGCCTGGAGCTGTCATCATTGCTTGTCTGGGATTGGGGCTGAACATGGCATAGCAACCATAGGACTGGCAGACAGACTTTAGTGTTCTTGCGCCGCAATCCCTGTAGGCCTGTGACGTGGATGCGGGGCTGGGTGTTGTGACTGGAAATAGAACAGCATGAGGGGAGGGGAAAAGGGGGCTGCAGCCTTGCGCCTGAAAACCCCGTCGGTGCCATGATATTGCTAGATCTGTGATTGCATCTCTAGGGATTGAGCCGAAATCACTGTGGGGCTGGGATTCTCGTTGAAAATGGATAAGAAACTGTAGGCTGAGAACCGGGCTGTGGGCATCAAGGTGACCTTATGCGGGGGCTGGCACAGTGATTGGGATTTTTGGCGGAGATAAAATCACTGCAGGGCTGGTATATTGCTGCGGGTGGGCTTAGAGAGCCTCAGGCGGGAGCTGAATTGTTGCAGAGCTGGAGCCAGACCAAGATGCTGCCCTTTGAAGCTGGACAAACACAGAGCAGGAGCTGGAAGAAGAGAGCTGGCAGTAAATAAAGCTTGTGGGTCAAGAGCTGAGGGAGCTGAAATCACTGGGCTGGAGCTGTCATCATTGCGTGTCTGGATCGGGGCTTAATTTCGATAGCAACCATAGGACTGGCAGACAGACTTTAGTGTTCTTGCGCCGCAATCCCTGTAGGCCTGTGACGTGGATGCGGGGGCTGCGTGTTTGTGACTGAAATAGAACAGCATGAGGGGAGGGGAAAGGGGGCTGCAGCCTTGCGCCTGAAAACCCCGTCGGTGCCATGATATTGCCTAGATTGGTGATTGCATCTCTAGGGATTGAGCCGAAATCACTGTGGGGCTGGGATTCTCGTTGAAAATGGATAAGAAACTGTGGGGCTGAGAACGGGGGTTTGGGCATCGAGGTGAACTTATGTAGGGGCTGGCTGTGTTCAATTTGAAGGGGAACGGGAAAAGTATTGTTGGTATTTGATGGGTTTGATTTGAAGGCAGCCAGCCCATTTTCATCATGCTAAGGTTTAATGGAGGGGGCAGCCCTGGTGTCCTTCCTTTTCAAGGTTTGAGTGGAGGTCCAAATGGCCCTTTGCCATCGGTTGAAGGCTTTCATTTGAGGAAGAGCCCTTCTTTTCTGCTCTGCTAGGGGATGCAATGGAAGGGGAGAAGCCATTTCTTTGGCCTTGTTGAAGTGAGGTGAGCCCGGCTGCGGCGTCAGTTTCGGGTTGAGTGGCAGGAAGGTGCAGCTGTGGCAGCGTTTACAGGGCTGCAGTGGGGCTGTTCCGCTGCATGTGAGGGCGCTTCTTGTGCCCGTGGCCGGGCCGGGCCGTTGGCGCTCGGGAGCCCTGTTGGCACGGCCGGGCAGTTTGCCGAGGCGGACCGGCAATTGGGCGCGGGGGGGGCAGCGGCGGAGGCGCGGCGGTGCGCGGCGTGCGGAGGCGAGGCGAGCCGTGGCGGGGGCCAAGGGCGGCAGAGGCGGCGCGGGCGCTGCCGCTTTGGCGGCGCGGGCGGTGGCGCCGCTCCGTCCGCTCCGGGCGCGGGGCTCGGCGCCGGCGGGGCCGGCCGGGCCCGGTGCCGGCGCCGGCGGGCAGGGGGGAGCGGGCGGGCATTCCGGGGCGGCGGCGCCCCTGCGTGCCGGAGGAGCCGCCGAGGAGCCGCTTTGCTGCCAGGAGCCGCGCTCCGTGCGGGGCCGGCAGCGCGGGCTTCAGCTGCTGCAGTTTCCTGGGTGTCGTGCTTTGGAGGTGCTTTGGATGGATTCATTGCATCGGTTTGTTTTGTTTGCAGTGGGCGCACGCTAAGGGAGATGTGTTCTTCCTGACTGCTATGGTTCTCTTTTAAGGTGGTATGATAAAGGTTTGTTTTGGATTGAGTTTTGTTGTCGGATTCTTTTTTTTTTTTTTTTTTTTTGCCGGGCTATGATGTTTTGAAAGGCGTGCAATGGTTTTTTTTTACGGGTCGTAGCGTGAAGCACCCACTGCAAACAAAACGCGCCCGGCACGCGCCAGCCCGCGCGTCTCAGTTTACACTTGGAATCGCTGCAAATAATTTATTTGTAATGCCTGATGTTTGGTTTTGCATGGCTTGGTTTTCAAATTTTGGAAATTTTTGTAATAACAATGCAGGTAACTTTGCTTTTAAATTTTTTTAAGCGTTGACATGGAACTCACTTCATGCTATTTGGTTATTAATCCATCAAATATTTTGATTGCATTCATCATTTTAGGAATTTAGGAAGGGATTTAGGAAGGAATTTAGGAAGGAAGGAATTTAGGAAGGAATTTAGGAAG